>JAWMAG010000020.1:10700000-11130000 GCA_037013455.1 Ceratitis rosa | reverse complement strand
CGTGATGAAGGGTAAGCCGACACCGATGGATTGTTGGTTCTTAACACGCAACACAGCGGCGACAGCAACACGCGTTAGCGTTACCGACTCGCCACTACCACCAAATACACCGCCACCACCCTCATCAGCAGCAAACTTAAAGTCGCCCAGTGACAGCGACGCGGCAGCAAATGCTTGTGGCCCGAGTACAACCGCTATCGCTGGCACAACTGTATCAGCAGCTATGCAGTCATCATGCACAACAGATGCGACGGATGATAATATTGCTACAAGTCAAACACCTGCGGCTATAACAATACCCACTGCAATACCATCAGTACCATCAAACACATTCTCACCCACATCACCTGTATCGTCATCCTCTTCGTCGGCTGTTACCGTGGCAAGTGGCGGTGTTGCATCCGCCGGTGGTACAGACGCCAACACCATTCAACCAACAGATGTTACGACACCACCTGCTGAAATGACATAGGAAATGTGCAATGACTCATCCTGTTGCTGCTGAAATATACTCTAAGTACAAGAGCGTATTTAGACAGGGGGAGAGAGAGAAGCGGCGGGTTGAAGATAAACGACAGCAAGGATTGGTGTATGGGTAGCTTGTGAGTGAGAGGACACATTCAAATTTGTAAAGTGAGCTTTGGCAGAGATTGAATTGGATTGAATTGATGTGGTGTGGTGTGTTGTGGATTGCAATGTTTTGCTGTCACATTATCAGCTCAAAGCGGTGGATGGATAAAAGGTAATTTATGTTAATGCCACAGCTTGTGGCCTTGGCTTATAAACGTACATACATATAAATATAAGTGTTTGATTAGCAATTAGATGGTTGATAAATGAGAAAAGGGTTTGAGAAAAAAGATTGGAGGGTGTTTCCATTTTTAGTTAGTAGGTCCTTGTTTGTCATAATCCATCGTCATTTGTTGGTAATTTGGTTTTCTCAAACATAACCTCAGTATACTGAGCATCCATCTTGCATTTCTTAAGGAATGACACCTGTTGGCCAGATTCTCAAGCTCCTTATCAGGCACTACGACCTCTGTTCTCATCGGTCTGCAAGTTTACCTTACATCCCCCTTACGCTCTTGGTATCTTTAACAAACAGCACAGTTTACGATTAATCGCGACATTGCGGGGATATTTCCATTCACTGCATCACGACAGTCTTCAGCGTACTAGCACTTCTTTCGACCTTTAAAAATCAATAGTTCTTTACTGCATGCGTGTGCGTATCTTGCAATAAGATAGTATGCCGAGTCGAAGAAACAATGATCCGTATAGCTCACAGATAGCAGAGTGTCCTATACTAAAGTCGATCAAGAATTCAGAATTCAGACATCATGAGTACAACCGTAACTTTTGAGCTTGCGAGAGATGGAACAACCTCAACTAACTCGAACTCTACACAAGACGATCGAATTCCCAAATTTTTTCTTTCGTATTCTTCTTGCTTGGAGGAGGCCAATACGAATTTGTGCAAGGCCTCGAAGTCGGTTCAGGCGTAGTATAACTAACATCAATGTGCTAGAAAGCCTAAATGTGCTAGCCTCAAGACGGCAGGCACATCAACTCGAATCAACTCAACACGTGGTATTACATTGCATAGGCTAAATAAGAGCGTGACAAATTTAATGCAAACTTAAAATGCTAAAACAAAACAAATGAACAGTTTTCATAAATATCTTTTGAATATGTATATAAATTTATATGTAAAAGGTAATCCATTTCGAGGTTCCCTACTTCATATTAAATGAGGAATGTTTATTATCATTCGAAAGAACATTCCTTGGCATTTATTTTTGGAAGATTATCGCTTTCAAATGATCACCGCGGCCTAGTCTCAGATGATCCATCCGTTGGGACAAATTTTCGATGCCTCTTTCGAGCTTTTCGACTGGTAACTGGCGAATAACACATATGATGTTTTGCTTAAGAGCTTCAATTTCAGGTATCAAATAGTCGGTTCTCATGACGCGATAACGTTCGCTATTGACGGTTACGTTTTTACCGTTGTCATTTTTGAATATGGGCCGATAATTTCACCGACCTACAAACCACACCAAACCGCTTTTTTTCTGGATTAAACGGCAGCTCTTGAATGTCTTCAGGTCGCTCTTCGTCCCAAATGTGGCAATTTTTCCATACCCATTGGAACTTTGCAAGAGCGCATAGATCAAAGCGACGCCAAGGCGTTCCATACGTCAGTCCGAGTTGCTGCCAACGGCACCGAATAGACTCTACTGGGTCTTCGTGTACACTCTCAACCGCGGCCGCTCTATTTTCTTCAATGCGTTCGAGACGAAGTCTATTCGGCCAAATCTGATCCAATAAAGAATGCTGGGTCTCAAAATGGTTGATGGTGTTGTGAATAGTATGCTCAGTAGGCCGATTATGTTAATTAATTTACGGAACTTGAATTTTTGGAATAAAGTTGAACAATTTGTAAACGCCGTTCAGGCAGGTAAGCCTTTCCATGATGAAATGCCAAACCATGCAATGAAGAAAAATAGCATGACAGCTTGCCACGACTAGCGCGTGATCTGTCAAAACAAGGCTATTGAAAAAGTACATCTACTTGAATCACCCGTTATATATTTAAATAGATACCTAGATGGTATAAAAGGCTGCACAAAAATATCTAAGATGTCCATTTATTGAAATAAATCAATAAGAAATCGAGTATAAAGCAGAAGGTAAATTAATGAAGCCATAGAAATAACAATAAATAAACAATCATCAATCACAAAGATTACGCCCACAGCAGGGATAAAGTACAGAACATAACCTACAAATGACATAACCTCAAAATATACATACATATGCCATTGAAAGGAAATAAAACAAAAATGTGCGCACACAAGAAGAAAATTAATCCAGATTCCCAAAGCAAATGAAACACGACAAACAACATTAACCTAAACAATGTATATTTTTTCTAATTAAAGTCCCCTAACCAACGCAACGAAATTAATGCCCCGCGTGCAGACAAATCCGCAGCGTATCATAAACGCCGCAAGGATTCAGTTTTCCATTCCATCTTTGCAATTAATTTCAGAAGTATTTTGTTTTTATTTTATCTCACTTTCATTAAAATATTTGCGAGAAATAAATATATAAATGGGTAAGTGGAAAAAGGTGAAGTGAAGAAATGGACGCGCACAATCAACTCAAATGTCAACCAACACTGAGAAGAGCAAAGAAAAGAGTGAAACAAATAACGAAGAAATTCCAAATAAAGCGTAAAGAGTCGAAGACGAAGGAGTGAAGGAAGCATAAAAGCATAAATAATGACGAAACAGCAGCGTTGGAATATTTGTGAAGATTCTCACAAACGCTTTCCTTGTCCTGTGGTCTCGACAGTTTTCTTCTTTTTTTTTTTTGTGTTCGCCTCACAGTTCAGCTACTTAAGCGGCTTTTTCGTGTGCTTCCAGATATTTAAATTTTCACACAGAAATGTATGTACATATGTATTTTTTATGTTTTAAATGTCTTTATGTTTTTAAATCAGTTCGTTCTATGGAAGATAGAGCACTTTTGCAACATGACCTAAATAATTTAGTAAGGTGATGTGTTGCGGACGAAATTTAAATCAGTGCAAATATACGTGTTTCTCCAGAAAATCCTTCCAATCCTTTGCCTATATGATACATAATCACAATGTTAAACAAGTTCTGACTTGATTAATTTCGATCTGACAATGGACGCTAGCTAGATTTTAGAATTTATAAAAATGCTTGTGCTAATAAGGCAAAAGGCGTTTTAGCTTTTACTGAACGTTGGGCTAAGGAGTATAAGGACCCATACATTATCAAAATACTCTTTAATTCACTTTTTTGAATATGGCTCAGTTGTATGGAGTCAGCACTATCAATTGTATGGTAATAAATTGGAATCTATACAAAGCAATTCCTTATATTCGCGTAACGAAATGTTCACTACGAATCGAACATTAACCTGCATTCTTAAAAAAGTCACTTACGGCTCATTAATCTGCCTACACTCCATAGTCGTAGAAAGATATTAAATTCATAAGCGGCGATATCTACAGTCCATTCCTACATAGCAAACTTAACTTTACCATCCCTTTAAGTTCATCTAGACACTTTAGGCGCCTTTAATTGTGTTCATGCAGAGTAAACTATGAAATGAGCGATCCTTTAAAATGTTTGTAAAACGATTTAAATACTCATTCCGCCGGCATGGATTCCTCTGACTGTATCAAAACCTACTTACTGACTGCTTATATAATTAACTACTTTCCTATCGCTTTTTTCATGTAATTTATTGCAGCTAATGAGCACATCTGTAGGTGTTTAGTGTAGTGTATCTATTACGATATTAATGAAAACAATAAAAAAACACAATTTTGGCATAAATTTTGCAAAAGAAAACAAATAAGTTTTTAATTCTTTTAAGCTGGTGTGTCATTCTTTAAAAATTCAAGAAACTTCAGAACTGAAAAGTTGAGAAAGGGTTTAAAAAAAACAACAGCTCCAAGACTATTAAAAAGTATTTTAATAGAATTTGGAACATACTCTCGTTTTTTGAATGCTTTCACGAAACGATATAGCTTTTATTCTTTACCTAGAAGTTACTACTGCCCCGAAAAAAATGTTGGCCATTTAGATCAATTGCTTCACAAGGAACCAAGAAAAACAAATTCTTTCCAAAATGTTTAGTAATTTTTAATTTATTCAGAAACACTGAAAGATAGGAATTGGTAATTAGCAGTATCAAAGCTTCTTTCCCAATATTATACCCTTTGAGGCCGATTTACTATACTAAACCTTTAGGAAAGTCACTTCGTGTACGCGCATTACTATAGGCTAGAAATGAAAAATTAGGGCCAAAAGCCGACTATGACGAACTTCCAACAGCGGTTGATTCGTTAAGGAATAACAAAGCGGTGGGAGTCGATGGCTTACCGGCTGAGCTGAAAATGTACATGCAACAGTTTCCTTGCAGAATATGAAAGGACGACAGTATTTCCGACGATTGAAATTTAAGCATGCTCAGTCTAATACTTAAATGGAGGATTCCAAAATCTGCAACAACTAATATGGAATAGTCCTAGTCTCCTCAGTATTGTGTGAGATATTGCAGCCCACTGTCAACAAATGGGTTGCAGATTATCAGTGTGGCTTCCGATCTGTTAAATCTACCTTGGACCAGATATTTACCATGCGACAAAGACTGTAAAAAAACCGTTACAAAACAAAAATCGGCATACGCACAACCTCTTTGTCGAATTCCTGGAAAAATTATACGGCACACCTATACGACACTGGACAGTACAAGGAAACGTAAACATATTTAGAAAAGATCTTTCCAATCCCTTTGGTACCACACGATTCATTCAGGGAGGGTGACTCTTTCCAACTTCATAAGAAAGTAGAATCCGTACAAGAGTGTGTAATTGCTGGGCAAGCGAAAGGGTCAGGTAGTAAGCGGGGACAAAACGAGATATCTGCTATTGGCTCACACGTCACTGTTGAGAATCTAAACTTTGATGTCGTGGCCAACATTAACACCAATAATAATATCAGCCTTGAAGTCTGTCTTGCTAATAGGTTCAGCTTTTAGCACTAGAACTTTTCCCGCGAAGAGAATTTCTGGACGGCAAGCGATGCAATGATGAGCTGTACGAGTAGTATGTCCGCACTGACAAAGTTCGGTGAATAAAGAGGCAGGCACGCCGCTAGTTAAGGCAGAGGACAAGGAAGACCTCTAATATGTTGGAAAAGAAGATTAGGCTCGGTTGATTCGGTTAAAAACGCATAAGCGGTAGTCCAAATGAAGAAGAGAGAAAGAAGAATATTTTCCAAAACTCTTTCGATATTACTTGGTAACAGCTACTGAGGCTAAAAGGCTAATACAATTAGAGTTTCAATAAACCTTTTATTATTTTATATTTTGTAATATACTTTATAGCTAATATATTTCTTATAATTCTTATTATAAGACAAATTAAATTGATGTCGATCGTACACAAGTCGCAAAACTCTCATCAAAGGTGCTTTCTTGCAATAGTGGAATTTCGTCAGACTTCCACACAACTTTATCAGACCACTTGTGAGTCATAACTGCTCCCCTTCGATGGGGCTTTCCTCTTAGCATATCATTATATTTTGACTTTGAGCCGCATTTGCTCCAACGCCTTCTTTTCGTTAATCCTACTGAGTAATCCATTTCACATTGCACATCGCGATCGCTACAATCGTTAAGTGTTCTTATAGAATCATATTTACAATATTCTGTATCGTAGCAAATTCTATGTAGGCGTTCCGTACGATCGAAAATAAAGGCAAACTTATTTTCCATACTGCGCATACATTTCTCATATTCTTGTGGCGTATCGTAATTATCTGAATCGGTACTACTACTGTTGGAGTCATTTAAGGGTACATAACCTTTAAACTTCCAGTGGTAACGGTCGTCGCATCCATCATAACCATTGAAGGGTAATTGATCTTTATTAAATTCGCTTGCATTTGAATACGCAACACGCTCACAATGCTTATGGCATTTTACGGTTTCAAAGCTTTCAGCTTCGTGAAAGTCATCAAGGCTGATGGTGGAAATGTCGCCTTGATACTGCTCATCAGTGAATTCATCCGAAACCGAGATATGCAGTAAATTATCTTCTACACTGGAAATACTCGATTCTGCCGCAGAAATGTTGAGTAATGAGTCAAATATGTTTGCTAAATTATCCTCTGCTTGCTCTTCCCACACTTTTTGTGATTTCCAAAAATCTTCACTATGTTCTTGCGATTTCTGTAACAGATTAGCTGAGTTACACTCAATATTTTCGACCCACTCCGCTGCAACGCTTCGAAGACGATATTCCTCATATTTGCCAAGATCATGAAAGGCAAACATATCGGCGCTTTTTTCTTTGCTTTCGTGCGCTAATTGATCCGAACTAGCGTATTTATTGCGCGTTGACTTATCGATTAGCACGAAGTTTTCATTCCATTCGTAATTTCCCCAAGTGTACCAATTACAGTAACCCACTATTGACTCACTAATAACCGATTCAGACATTGTCTTGTAACCATCATCCAAATCAGCAACGCCCTGACGAGCAGACTGCTTTTTCTCAAATCTAGTTAATTGCTCCAAACGTTCTCTTATTTCGTGCGTATCGTTTAACTCAGCACTGTTTTTGTCATTTGAATCAGCGCTTTCATAATTCTCATCACTATTTGTCGTTTTGTGTATATTGACTTTTTCACTGGCTTGAACAAGTTTCTTCACTTCTTCTGCCGGTTTATGATCTGTTGTAGACACATGCTCCTTTGTGGGTTCTGTTATGTATAATTTCGAAAAGTGTTCGATTAATGATTCATAATCGGAGTCGATTGGCCCTTCTACCACTTGCTGGCACTTTGACGCTTTGATTCTCGCAAAATATTTTGTTCTTCTGTTTTGTACCGTAAGCGTGGAGGCTTTGTCTACTAAACATTCTTTTGTGTTTATGCTCGGCCCAAATGTATGCTCCTTCGATCGATAATCAATGCAATTAACGCAGGCGCAATCATTCTTGAAATAGATGTCCTTAGCGCCATCCGATAGTTTTTTAGTGGTGCCCTTAATACTATCATTTACAGAAAATCTCCAATGACTCTTAGTTCGCAACCACTTTCGTTTGTATTTACGCATTTTCAAAACTGGTTTTATTAAAAGCAATTAGAAATTTTGTTAGGTTAAAAGCAAAAAATATCTGAAAACTGTCCGTTTCATTGATGCACTGTACCACAACCGATTTGAACTGAGTATGGTTTGTTGAAGATCTACCGCTTTTATATTGTACATACATATGTATATCTCAATTTTATTTAAATCCTATTATTTAACCTTGAACAAAATACATTAATATTTTGTAGTAACCTACATTCATATGTACATACATATGTATGTATCCTTTCGCTTCTGATCGCATGAAATTTCTTGACGCATTTTTGAAATGCTAAAGAGGAATATTTAAACGAAATTATAAATTTTCCATTGTTTTCAGAATTAACAGATACAAATTCAACAGACGCCTACGTCCATATGTATGCATAACAGTTGCAGATAGAAACAGTTTTAGGAAATTTTGTTGGAAAAGAAAAATATGACAACCTAAAAATCATGTTTTAACATGTTAGATTTTTACCTCACTCTCTCTCTCTCTCTCTCTCTGCATAACTTTGTCGTTTTCTTCCTCCGCACTACTTATGTATGTATTTCTGTCTTTCTCTCTCTCTCTCTCTCTGTTCTTTATGTACATAATTAAGGAGAGACAGACTAGCTGCGTTAAGTCGCATTAAGTGGCACAAATGCAGATACGTTTTTACTCCTGACAGATTTTGTTATCAGTTGATTTGACAAAAACTTTGAGTTAACAATTGAAAGGGGAAATACGAAATTATTAGCAGCTATTTTATGGGACAGCAGCGAATGCAATTTCACCCATTCACAATAGTAAAAAAGGACTGTCAAATAAGGCAGCATTCCGTATTGAAATTCGCAAAAGCATTTTAAATGCATTAAATTTTATTGCATTCATACATACATATGTACATATATGCATTTAAAAGAGTTTAATTCATGTGTCTGTCACCACTAATATAAAATATTAGAATTTTTTTTATACACAAAATAGAATTTCTGTGCGTATAAATTTCATAAGTACAAATGCAATGTCGTTAATATACCTATGCAAATAAGCCCGATTGGCTCCTTAATAATAGCCAAAATTTCTAAAATGGCTTGACTTGAAAGCAAGAATTACAGAAACCGAGAGAAAACAAATCATAAATTTTAGATCACTATAATGCACGTTGTTTTCTGGCAGTAGTTTTTGCTAACCAAATTAAAATTCAAAAATCGAAAATTAGCTGAAAGATGGCCAGTTGTAGTCGGTCTTTCAGCTAATTACGTATGTGATTGTGTAAAAAATCCGTTATAACATAGTTTGAGTCGCTCATAGCACCATCCTGTTTGAAATCACCCATCCTTCATATAATTCTTTTCAACATTTGAAAACAAATAATCTCTGAGCATGGCACGATAACAATCGGCATTGCTCGGTAACTGCATTATCCTCCTACTCGTTTCGAAGAAAAATCTGCTATTGATGCCACACTAAATAGTCAAAATCATGTTTAGACATGTTTGAGGAGAGACAAACGAGCTGAGTTAAGTAGCATTAAGTGACACAAATGCAGATTCGGTTTTTGCCCCTGACAGACAGCACAAATGCGCATTTAGTTATTAGCCGATTTGACAAAAATTTTGAACACACAATTGAAAGATGAAATACATACAAAAATATTAGCAGCTATTTTTGGGCAAAACATATTTGCTTAAAGAGTCAAAATCATGTTCAGACATGTTTTATTTTTATTTCTCTTTCACAATCTCTGTATACATATTTTTTTCTCCATCGCTTTTTCTAACTCTCTCACTCTCTCTTTTTTAAGCTTAACATCTACGTCTACTTCTTGTGCCTACAGTTGTTTGTCATATTCTGAATATCATCATGAAATCATTTGAAATTTTAATCTAAATATTAAATATATTATTAATATTCATTACTTCTGCAATATTTTTAATTTAATGTGCTTTTTTCTAATGCATTGTAATTAACATCATGAAGTATTGAGTGGATTTTGAGGAAATACATATTTTCATATTTGTTACGTAATGTTAACAAAAAAAAACAAATAGCATTTAATACAGTAAAATCTTAATCTAACAATAACCACGGTCAGGTACGCGGCGTCGTGGTGCACATCTTATGATATCATCAACGCGTAATATCATCTCGGCAGCCTCTGACGCCGACTTCAATACCTGACGTTTAACAGCATTATAGCCTATTTCCACCGAACACTTAAATGCATTTAAGGCCTCGGTTAAGTGAATGAAATGTCAAACGTTTCCACCTAAAGTGAGTTAACTCAAACAGCTGATTTGTGTTTACACTTCCTGTTTGCAAAATTTGTCAGAAGTATTAAAATCATGAATTCAAGAGACCGCATTCATTTTATTTGACTATTTATGGAATCTTATGATTTGCAAGTGCAGATTATTGCTGCATGGACAAACGCTGTTGAAATGAAAATGCTTTTATGCATGTTTCCATTCTCACTTTTGCTTGTTTGTTTCCTTAAATTATTTATTTTGTTCAATCAGCTGATAGCTGCCAGAGCCACGCAAATTTTTATGTTGAGCGGATCGTTTGCGATTCCGCAATTGCCTTTTTTTATTATTCTATTTTTTTGAATGAGGAGAAGCATTATGTTCTCCAATTACATAATATATGCATTTATGTTAAAACTAATGCAAAAAAAAGTAATTTTTGCAGAAAAAATTCTCTGGCAAGAAATATACCGAAACTTCCGAAATGTTTACATTAGTAGTGACAGCATCGACTGTTAACATAACATTTTCTGTTAAATTACCGAAAGTGAGTTAACACACTTTTATACAACAACAAACGCTGCGACGAAGAAGTGTGTCCTCACCAATCATAACTTGTTCGATGACGTCACATTCACCTAACTTGACGAGTGCAGGATTATCAAAAGTTGAAACGATTTCAATACCAGTTACGAGAGCTAACCGTTCGATTCCATCGAAATCTGTATGTTCAATAGCCATAACGCCTGCGGCGGCAAACAGTTGTTCGGGATAATTGTAAATTAGTTGACGATTAATGAACACGTTGCAATTGTGACTTAGGATCTTCTGTACCTTGTCTTTCATCTTTTCTTTTTCTGCCAATTCCAAATCGGCGATTTTCGCCAAAGAGTCAACCTCAATAATACTACCGAATACTTTTATTTTGTCAGTACCCATAGGGGTATTCGCAATCAAAATTTTGCCATTTTCAATGTCTTGTGGTTGATGTACGCCAGGCTTTTTATCGAACAAAAAGCCGTCGTTATCTTTATTATTTGAATTGCATGCAGTTCTCTGGATCCTTTAAGGCACAAAACAGCGTCCACAGCTAATTTTGCAAAGAATTCTTTATGTTGGTGCAAGATTTTTGAAGACAATGTTGTCCGAGCTATGTTTAACAAGTCCTCCTTAAGCTTATCGTCATTAGCAGAATTATCTTGAAAAGCTTGAATAAGGGCTTCGCGCGCCACCTAAGTATCCAAATGCCAGCCGGCTATTATAATTTGTGGGTGCAATTTTTGCTCAACCAATTTTTCAGCTTCTCATAGAAGTTCTGCAGCAGAAGTTCTGGAGGAGCGCCATTATATAAAAGTGATACAGTTTACTTAAACAAGGAAGGTTAGGCTCGAGGCCGGCCAGAACTTATCAGAAAAATTTAAAAAATTGTCCTCAACGATGCTCGACTAAAGGAAAAACAACTGGCAGAAGTAACAGATACAACTATTTTTACAACCTGGACGATCATCTTGGTATGACTAAGGTTATCGCAAGTTGGGTGGTGAGAGTACTCACACCTCCGCAAAAACAATCGCCACAAGCGTCACGTTGCGTTGGCTGCCCTTCATAAGGTGGGCTTCGTTATGCTAAATTATTCATCCCAAATCTCAGATCTGGCACCGAGTGATTATTAGCGGTTTCTAAGAAGGAAAACAGAGTTGAGAGGTAAAAAAAAATGTATCACCGATGATGAAGTCATAGTGGAAGGGCGTTATATTTTGAAGATAAAGAGAAAAAATTTTTTTTAAATATTAAAAAGAATAAATTTAAATTTTTAAAATTTGATAGTCATCAAATAAGTGTGTAATAATTGCATATAAACTCGACAAAAACATTGTGTCAAAAATCAATTCTCACAATTTTGCCACAAACTAACCATGCGAAAGTGTCGTCCTTTTGGCAGGCTTCATTGACTGCCTGCGTGTTGACAGGCTGCTGCGGTTCATTTAACTTCATGAAATGTGTCCGGTTTTCTCTTGTCGTTACATATATGTATATGTATGTATGTATGTCACTATATGTAGAAAACGATGATGCCTACTTTAGTAGCATAATTTATCAAGCAAATGTCATTAGCAAGCGTGAACACGCATAAATGTTTGCTGGATGCATAAAATGTTCGGAAAACGATAGTTAATAATTCATTGATGTATATGTATACGTATACCTATGTGTGTCCGTAGTATAGATAGATACTCGTACGTCAAAATATAGATTTGCGTTGTGAAATTGATATGCGAAAATGTTGATGTTGATGTTGATTTAGTGTGTCAATAAAATGTTGCAACAAGTTTGCGACACGTTCAAATTTTTGGTGATCAATATTGCAACGGTAAAATGCACGACTTAAAAATTGAAATAAAGCAATTTCTCGAAACTGTATTCTCAAAACTGAAATCATAACTTCCATGTAAATGAAGGGGAAAACTTTAGTATGGAGCCTGTGGATTTCCTTCATGAAATGTTTCTGGTTGGCAGTAGGAGGTATTTATTTACTAAAAATATAAATTTTATTGCGCGAAAAATTATAGTTTAAAAGTTATTAACATTTTAATTTACACTTCGTACAAGCAGGCAGTCTACTTGTATTTTACTTATAAACACACTAACAACACTTGACTATGAAGGTGCTGACACTCCAAATAATGTACAAATTGACAATAAAAATGCAGAGAAATAAAATAAGAAATGAATGCTGCCACTAATGTTTTTATCTTTAAAACGCAACCTTGTTTAAACAACAACTATTTACTGTTCATTTCATTTACCAACAATCCGCTATTTTATTTACATAAAAAAGCTATTTATGGTATATAGTTGTGGTAATCAGGTTTTCTAAGCTAAATAAATTAAAAAAAAAATGAGTGACACCAATCAAGGTATGTATGTTTACATATTTATAAATATGTAATGAATATAATGACTATATTATTGCATTGTAGATGATGTTCCGTCCACAAGTGGGCAATCGAACACTTTAACACGTCGGAAGTGGAATGTGTACAGAATGTGAATAAATTTAGGTACTCGAGAACAATGTGTTCGTTTTGTGGAAGAATTCGGTTTAATTAAAACACGTAGATTATGTAGGATCCATAAAAAACCTATGATAATTGATAAATCAGGTAATAATACTGTAGGATCTTTTAGATGCCATATAGGGCCGTGCAAAAATAAGGCCCGAGTGTCCAGGGCAAGTGGCACATTTTTCGAAAACGCTAAGATTAGCCTACCAAAAATTTTATACCTGATGTACTGCTACGCCCACCACTTCTCCCACGAAAGGGCGCAGTGGGATGACCCAGACGACGAGAGTACGTTGTCATCTGCAACGATAACCGACTGGTACAACTATTGCCGAGAGGCAGTAGCGTTGTACCAATTGGATCATCAAGAAGCGGTCGGGAAGATTGGTGGGCCGGGCAAAATTGTACAGATAGACGAAAGTAAATTCGGCAAAAGAAAATACAACAGAGGTAAATTAAATTTTTTTAAGGATATAAGAAAGGTTCGTAATAGTCTTAATAAAATTTTTCTTTAATTCTTACATTTTAGGTCAAAGGGTTGAAGGGCACTGGGTCCTGGGCATGATTGAGGACGGGCAAGACGACTTGCGTTTGGAGGTGTGCCCCGATAATGTGAGGTCAAGGGAGGTGCTCATACCGCTTATAAAGAAGCATGTCGCGGAAGGTTCAATAATCTGCACAGATTATTGGAGGGCATATGAAGCCCTACTGCAACATGGGTATGAACAAAGTGGGGTCAACCACAGTGACCCTGAAAATCCCTTCGTTGCCGAGGATGGGACGCTACCCAGAGGATAGAGTCCCAATGGCGCGTAGTCAAACGATTTTTCTACAAAGACAATTATAGCCATCCGGGGGATTTCACCGGTTTAATTGTTGAATATATGCGGCGTAAGTCCCTGAAAAAAAAGAACACAGACCCACTGATGGAATTGATTGAAGTCATCTGATATACATATAAACCGTAAAATACTTATGAAATTTTATTTAATAGGGTATAAAATATAAGTATGGTTTGGAATTTGAGGGATAATAACATTGGGCCGGACCAACACCGGCTTCGCCTTGCGCAGTATTTTTAAGTGAAACACCTTTGTAAATTTGGCGGCCTTCGGCGGCGCTTTGGATTGTAACCCTGGGCTGAACCAACACCGGCTTCGCCTTGTACAGTATTCTTAAGTGAAGCACCTTTGTAAATTTGGGGGCCTTCGGCCGCGCTTTGGATTGTATCCCCGGGCTGGACCAACACCGGCTTTGCCTTGTACAGTATTCTTAAGTGAAACACCTTTGTAAGTTTGGCGGCCTTCGGCCGCGCTTTGGATTGTAGCCCTGGGCTGGACCAACACCGGCTTCGCCTTGTATAGTATTCTTAAGTAAAACTCTTTTATTTTCACACAACCTGTTTAATTTTCAACTATTTTGAATATTATATTTATTATTATTTTATATATATATATTTCCACTTTTAATTAAAACGCACTCTTTTTATTTAAGAATCCCGCAATGTATCATTTTATTTAAATTTGTTTTACAGATAATTTATTAAGTCGCGTCAGTCCAGTAATGCGTGCGCAAAAAGAATAGATGAGTGTTATTATAACAAAGATTTACACTTTTTTCGATAATTTTCCTAAAAACGATGTCGAAACGAAAAGAAATAAACATTGGTGAAAGAAAAATTATCGTATAACTCCACCAAGAAGGCAAAAACTACCGGAAAATAGGAAAAACTGTGGGTAGAGCATGGACATCAGTTCGCAAAGTTGTTATAAATTTAAAAGCGACAGGAAGTGGACGGAAAATTGTTTGGAGAAAACAGGTACAGCGCTCAACAAAGAAAATCCCTTACCCGCTGTCAAGCATGGTGGGGATGTATGGCAGCAGGCGGCTTTGGAAATTTCGAATTTATTGACGCAAGTATGAACCGGTTCGCATATTTAAACATTTTAAAATTTAAATTTAAGACAGAGCATTAAATTGGGAGTAGTAGAGAAGGTAAAATCTTCTATAAGAGTGTACAGCTGCTGGCGTACGCCGATGATATCGACATTATTGGCCTCAACAACCGCGCCGTGAGTGCTGGTTTCTCCAGACTTGATAAGGAAGCGAAGAATATGGGTCTGGTAGTGAACGTGAGCAAGACAAATTATCGGGTTGACTTTAGTTTGGAGCCTGTGGTTTTTTTTTTATGAAATGTTCACAGTTGGTACAATTACCAAAAATATAAGTTTTATCGCGCGCAAATTTATAGTTTTAAAGTTATAAACATTTAAAGTTACACTTTTTTTATGCAGAGAGCCTTCTTCTGCTTTACTTATAAACACACTAACAACCCTTGGCTAGGCAGGCGTTGCCACTCCGTAAAATAATCTAAAAACCAACAATAATATTCAAGCAAAATAAAATGAGGATTTCGCATAAAAGGTTGTGTGAAAATAAAAGAGTTTCACTTAAAAATACTGTGCAAGGCGAAGCCGGTGTTGTTCCGGCCCAGGGTTACAATCCAAAGCGCGGCCGAAGGCCTCCAAACTTACAAAGGTGTTTCACTTAAGAATACTGTGCAAGGCGAAGCCGGTGTTGGTCCGGCCCAATGTTATTATCCCTCAAATTCCAAACTATACTTATAATCTATACCCTATTAAATAAAATTTCATAAGTATTTTACAGTTTATACTTATATTTGATGACATCTATCAGTTCCATTAGTGGGTCTGTGTTCTTTTTTTTCATGGACTTACGCCACATGTATTCAATAATTAAATCGGTGAAATCCCCCGGATGGTTATAATTGTCTTTGTAGAAAAATCGTTTGACTACGCGCCATTGTGACTCTATCCTCTGGGTGTGCGTCCCATCGTCGGCAACGAAGGGATTTTCAGGGTCACTGTGGTTGACCCGACTTTGCTCATACCCATGTTGCGGTAGGGCTTCATATGCCCTCCAATAATCTGTGCAGATTATTGAACCTTCCGCGACATGCTTCTTTATAAGCGGTATGAGCACCTCCCTTGACCTTACATTATCGGGGCACACCTCCAAGCGCAAGTCGTCTTGCCCGTCCTCAATCATGCCCAGGACCCAGTGCCCTTTAACCCTTCGACCTAAAATGTAAGAATTAAAGAAAAATTTTATTAAGACTATTACGAACCTTTCTTATGTCCTCTCGGCAATAGTTGTACCAGTGGATTATCGTTGCAGATGACAACGCACTCTCGTCGTCTGGGTCATCCCACTGCGCCCTTTCGTGGGAGAAGTGGTGGGCGTAGCAGTACATCAGGTATAAAATTTTTGGTAGGCTAATCTTAGCGTTTTCGAAAAATGTGCCACTTGCCCTGGACACTCGGGCCTTATTTTTGCACGGCCCTATATGGCATCTAAAAGATCCTACAGTATTATTACCTGATTTATCAATTATCATAGGTTTTTTATGGATCCTACATAATCTTCGAGTTTTAATTAAACCGCATTCTTCCACAAAACGAACACATTGTTCTCGTGTACCTAAATTTATTCACATTCTGTACACATTCCACTTCCGACGTGTTAAAATGTTCGATTGCCCACTTGTGGATGGAACATCATCTACAATGCAATAATATAGTCGTTACATTATTTTGTTATAAAAACAATGTGACATATTCATTACATATTTATAAATATGTAAACATACATACCTTGATTGGTGTCACTCATTTTTTTTTTTAATTTATTTAACTTAGAAAACCTGATTATCACAACAGTATACCATAAATAGCTTTTTTATGTAAATAAAATAACGGATTGTTGGTAAATGAAATGAACAGTAAATAGTTGTTGTTCAAACAAGGTTGCGTTTTAAAGATAAACAAAATTAGTGGCAGCATTCATTTCTTATTTTATTTCTCTGCATTTTTATTGTTAGTTTGTACATTATTTGGAGTGGCAGCACCTTCATAGTCAAGTGTTGTTAGTGGGTTTATAAGTAAAATACAAGTAGACTGCCTGCTTGTACGAAGTGTAAATTAAAATGTTAATATCTTTTAAACTATAATTTTGCGCGCAATAAAATTTATATTTTTGGTAAATAAATACCTCCTACTACCAACCAGAAACATTTCATAAAGGAAATCCACAGGCTCTATACTAAAGTTTTCCCAAAATATCTTCTGTCATCAAACAAACAGATATTGTATTCGCGACTCGGCTTCCTCGTCATTGTTACAGTCATAACTTTGAAGTCATAGATAACTTCATCTATCTTGGAACCAGTAGTAACATCAACAACAATGTCAGCCTGGAAATCCAGCGCAGAATCACTCTTGCCAACAGGTGCTACCTTAGACTTAGTAGGCAATTGAAAAGTAAAGTCCTCTCTTGACGAACGAAATCCAACGTTAGAAGTTTTCGAGAGAAAGGTTTCGCGTAAGATCTATAGTCCTCTAAGAGTTTGAAATGGCGAATACCGCAGCTGATGGAATGATGAGCTCTACGAGATATACGGCGACATTGACATAGTTCAGTGAATCAAGAAACAGCGCTACGCTGCCAAGGTCATGAGGTTTGAATGGATAAGAATACTCCAGCTTTGAAAGTATTCGATTCAGTACCCGTCAACGGAAGTAGAGATTAAAATCCAGGTTAAAAAGGACCTGGCTTCACTTAGTATTTCCAATTGGCGCCAAACAGCTAAACAAGAAATGAATGGCGCAATATTGTTAATTCGGCTATAATCGCGTAAGCGGTAACTACGCCAGTAAAGAAGAAGAAGAAGTGCTTAAAAAATTCCTGTCACCAAATTAAACTATCAATAAGGAATAACAGCTACAAGTTCAACGCCCTGAAAAAAGCCCAGAATTTGTGAGAAAAACAGTTCATGACTTCGCAACATTGTTTGTTTGTGCTCGGTCACAATCATCGCTTTAACGATGCTCAGCCCCAATATTAGCCAGCCATGAAACCGAGTGAATTTTCCCTGTTTCCAAAAAAATAATATAGACTTACAAAGAGCTAAAATATTTTGTTCAACAAATTAAAATTCTCCATATTTTTCGAAACAACTCGTACACTGAACTGTAACAAGTTAAAAAAATAATTGTTATAAGACAAAAATACGTTTCATCATCAATATTGGTCTACACTGAAGGCTTTATACCTGAAAGAAATCGATGGATGATTGACTGTTACTGCATTAAAACCACAAAAGTAAACGCCATTGACATTTTCAACTGCCTTGCGTGCCATTTCACCTTTATCGAAGAAAAATTTGTCGAATAAAGTGCATTTTCTCTTCACTGGCGTCCTTGTTTTTGACATGTGGTTGAGAGTTAAGTGTTCAATATTTCTCTCATTAGTTGTTTTAGTACAAAATATCATCTTTCTAACACCATCAAGCGAATCCAATCGGACTTATAGAATGCGATACAAATCACTAAAGCCACCTATTGCCAAAATAATGGATTACTTTTTACTATAAATTATATTTGCCTGAATTAGAAAGCTTTTCTTACAAAGCGCTAAAGTTTTAAGCAGAACTGCAATATCTACAAGAAATAAGTTCGAAATAATAAACCGGGAATAAGCGTAATTCAAAATTTTTGACAAACAACGGCAACGAGATAAAGATAGACAGAAACTGCAGTAATACCAGAAAGAAATGCGAGAAATCTGATGTTCCAGCGAAAGCGGATTTCTGAATGTCGTCAAAACTTCAAGCAAAAAAAACACGGTTTTAAAAAACAGCAACAAAAAAGAGCAACGCAGAAAGTAGCTGCTACCAGCGCCTGTTGTTGACAGTGATGGAAGTATTCCTTCCCTCCTCCTTCCATTGCTCATTTATCCAGCAGTGTTGATGACAGTTAACGATAATAAAAATCGTTAATGCTCAGTTTGTCCAAAAAGAGGAAATCCAGAAACGAATAAGTAGTAATAGAAGCGGAAACAGGCGATTATGTGGACTGCCTCAAAATGCTGGAAATGATGATAAGAGATTTGCATTTGCCTTTATTGTTGTAATTCATGTTATAATACATACATACTCGTATATAGTATTTAGTATACTTTTTTCGTTTTATATTCATCATCCTTCCAACAAGTTGAAGATGACATTGATACTTATGCTGACGCTGATGATGTGACGTGGATGGAAATACAATAAGTTAGTATGAGTGAGGGTATGGGTTGAGAGCCGACAAAGCTTTGCCTATTCGAGACCTACAGTTCTTCTCTTCCTCGCTTGTATCTGTGTTTGTATATATGTTCGTTTGTGTGATTGTTAACTTCGCCTGCTCGCCCACACGTACTATTGTGCAGTAAGTAAATATGTGCATGGCATACAAATTAACTCTCGCTGGAAATGCACAAAAGGCCAACAGTTTGAGTTTGAACTGTCACAGAATTGTCCGAGCATAATTCATTATAAATGCAGTATTTGTTGCCAAATGGCATAGGCACTTTTCTACTTTAGCTTAATTTATTTTATATTATTTTGAGGTTTGTTGCCGCATACGTGAAATTTATCGTGAGATTACCATGATTTCCATATTTCATAATCATGTTCAGAAGAAATACGGATGACTACATTTGAGTGGAACCGAACAGTCGATGCTTGTCTGATATAATTATTAAGTCCACAGATCAGGCAAAAATAAGAGATCTGCTATACGATTTTTGGTAGCACTTTAGTCCAAATTATTTATTTATTTATTTATTTGTATGAAAAATAATTATGAATTACATTACATTAAAGGCAACTAGAAGTTGGGGTTATCGGCCAGTTCTATTGATTAATCCCTAAAATATTCGATTGTGCTCATATTTAATTCGTGATCTGTCCTCTCTCTAGTGGTTTATACGATATACTTTTCGGCGCAAAAGAAGATGGTGCTGTGCCCACCCAAAATTTCTTACACTCCTCAAATATTACCATTTAGTTCGATCTCATTCTTTTTTAATGCGCGCCATTTGTTTCTTCTCTTCGTCATTTGTCATCTATCGAAGATACTAAGTGCAGCTCGGTTCTTTTCCACCAGATCTTTCCAAGGGTGGGGATGTCTGTCATCGGCGTACACTGTGTCGGAAACTTTCAGAGCTGGTATATTGTCGCCCATACGGACGTCATTACTGAACCAACGTTACCGCTGTCTCTTAACTCGCTGAACTATACCATTATCGTCACGTACGTAGGTTGCTATATATAGGTCTGGCCTAGGCAACACTAAGTGTTGCCAGGTGCAATCTGACATTTCCATTGGAAAGTTTGACATTTTTTAGCATAACATCACTCAGAACGGGAATTACAAAATTTATCTCGGCCAAAAAATGGAATTAACTCGTGAACATTTTCGTGCGATCATTTTTCACAACTTTCGACGTGGATTATCACGACAAGAGTGCATCGATGAACTAAAATCTTTGTATGGCTATGAAGCACCATCCTATAGCACTGTGAAAAACTGGTACAACGAATTCAATCGAGGCCGACGCTCGCTCAAAGACGAATTCCGTGAAGGTCGTCCAAAAACAGCCGTTGTGCCAGAAAACATCGATGCCGTACGTGAACTGATAGTGCAAGACCGTCATGTAACATACCTTCAGATAGAGGCATGCCTATGCATTTCTCCCACCAGCATACATTCGATATTACATGAACATCTGGCCGTTAAAAAGGTTTGCTCTCGTTGGACCCCGCACAATTTGACTATCGCTCAAAAAAGGCTCGTGTGGATTGGTGTGAAGAAATGCTGAAAAAATACGATCGCGGTGCTTCAAAAGACGTTTATAAGATCGTCACAGGTGACGAACCATGGATTTATGCGTATGAGCCCGAAAAAAAACAGCAATCGACCGTGTGGGTCTTCCAAGACGAGCCAAATCCTAAAAAAAAAACCATTTTCGTTGATAAATATTCGTATTTTCATTATTAGGCCAGAAATATATATAGCAGCCTACGTACAGCTCATCGTTAAATCGTCTTCTTCCGCAAAACCTTTCTCTCGTATACTCTAATCACCGACTCATCAGATTTCGTCAGCCTCTACACCTAGGCGAAATATAGCAGAGGAATAATGAGCGACTGGTAGATTTAAGTTTATATTCGACGAGAAAACTTTACTTTACAATTGCCCACCTCAGTTCAAAGTGGCTTTTGTAGCGTGATTATGCGTTCGATATTAAGACTGACACTATGATTACTATTTTTTTCTGGTTCCAAAATAGACGAAATTATCTACGATTAGAATATTAAGAAGCAAGACGGGAATGCACTGATCGTTTTGTTGATGGCAGGAGATATTTGGTGTTGTCTAGCTCACTCGCAGACCCGTTCGCTTTCTTACTTTCTTACCCAGCCTAGAGAGAAAATACGCTCGATAAAACCTTATGATGCAGATTATTGGGTATACTCTTTTGTGGATTGGACAGTGGACAGCAATATTCCTATCGTCCGGCATGCCTTCAGCTTTTCGCCATCTTATTATCCGTTCATCATCGTCTGTTAAGTATTCGGGTGTGCCATGCCCGGGTATTTTGTTTTTATTGCCATTCAGCAGGCTGAATTTCACTCGCTTTCGCTTCCAGGAAGTGGCTGGAGAAGAATTGAATAAAACATTGAAACGCCTGAAATCTCAATTTAAACTTCGTTGGAATAAATCGCGCCGAAAAATAGATTTTTTTAATGAAACTAATAAGATGTTGCTCAATTGTTTGTTTGTTTGTATAAAAAATTCAAGCCGGAGATCTTTTGAATAAAGTTCAGAGTAAACTAAATGAATAAAAGCAGAAGATTTGAGGAAATGTATGTCAGTTGAGCAAATGAATGCCGGGTTTAATGAGGCCTCATGCATTTGTTTGTCAGTAGAAGATGCTTTGGTTGTGATGGTAGATACCAAGTTGACAAGGAGTCAATAAAATATCATAAGATTGGCTGCCCGGGAGAAATTTCCTTCCTATAAAGTAATACAGGAAGAAAAGAAAGAAATGTTATCCTTAGAATGAACACATCAAGGCAACTGTCTGTACAACTTTGCAATCCTTACAGGACCACACAATATGTCGTCTGATTATTGCACAGAGGAGTGTAACAGATTCCATTCCCGCAAAGTATTTACACGAGCTTGTCAATAGCTTAAATACAAAATGTGCTCGACTAAAATGACTTTCATTTAATTTAACTTTAATCCTTCTCCGACTGAAGTGACACTTTACAGAGTTGCATTTCTTAACCTTCCCACATTTGTAAATATGTCATTACCCTTGCGACTGCCAAGAATTCAGCAGTTGCTGGAATAGGGTGGAAAAGTTTTCACCTTCTGGCCTAAAATTCAATGCAAACTTTCCCAAAAAGTTATGCGCATAAAAATATTTTTATTTGTTTACCGTCACGCAATTCACTTGAGAAAAACATTCGAAATTTTTTTTCTATAGCCTCGTTTTAGGCGCACTGCTGAAATTTGACGTGCCTGCGCACACGCCTGCCGGATATTCACATGTCTTTCGAATTTGAGGAAGTTGCGTAGAGAATCTAATTTTAGCCAACTGGTGAAGAGTTGACAATTTTAAGCTGACTTACCTTGACCTTGCACACGATTTGCTGGATTTGCATACACATTGTAGGCCGTAGTGGAGGGAATTAGGATGCGGAGCCTTTATGTCGTTCTTTATTCGTTTAAATTAAAAGTTTTGTTGATGATTTTTAAAACGGTCGCTTTCAATGGTGTTTAAAATTAAATCTAGATAGTTCTAGTCAGTATTGAAGGAAATATCAACGAAATCACATGAAAAAAATAATTTTTCTTTGGTAACTCTTAAGCCACTTTTCACCTATATTCTCCACTTGGTTATGATGTGTGTTTTGGTTTTATTTCTCCAACAAAAGGGTTCCTAGTTTAAAGTCTCCTCAGAATGGGTTGAGAAATTTTTTGAGATTTTTTTATTTTCATATCGGAAGGGTGTTCCGGTGTTTGACGGTTCCTGCCGACGGGCGACCGAATTTAGAAAAAAAAAAACTTTTTAGTTAGAGAAGGAAACTTTATGTCTCGGCTAATTGCATGCAACATATAAATACGAATTTTTTCTCTAAAATTATTTTACTCGAAAGGTACAGGTGGGAGACACGAGCAAAATTAATATAGAAATTTTTCTTTTCTTTAGGAGAGTACCACGAGCAACAGATAAAATAAGTGGCAGCACTCCCAAAACCAAACCATCTCAGCTCTGATTTCAACCGCTCACAGCAATGTCTTCAAATAGACCTTTTTCTCCTATATCCTGAAAAAAAGCAATGAATATTGCACAAGATACCAATCTCTGCAAGAGATGAAAAATAACTACCTACTGTAGACAAAAACTCTCGCAAATGCTCCGTCGGTGCTTGACGCTAACGCAACGACCATATCACTAAACCCAACTTGGAAGTAGACAAACTGACCCTCACCAACTGCACTCTAGATGTGCCTATCGGTTGGCTACCTGAGATTGCAGCTAGAAATAAACTCTTGATTCACCTGAGAACTGCTCTAAATACTTCCTCTCATGACCTCACTGCTTACATTGATAAGCAAGGACTCACATTGGGAGACGGAGCAATGAAGCGGGAACCATATGGGTAAAAATAAATTCACAAACAAATAAAACACTAAATACAGGGTCCGTCAGTCAAAGTGTATCCATTTAGAAGGCCATAAATTTCGTTTGAAAAAGTACTTTTAATCAATTCAAAGTACCAAATGTGTGACGGTGCCTTGCCCTGTTAAAACGTCCACCGAAATGTTTGTTTGCCCACAGCTTCAAAGCACCCTCTAGAACACTTTTCCTATAATATTGCGTATTTACCATGATACCAGGCTCGAGGAAGACGATTGAAAAGCGCACATCTGCGTTTACAGCGGCCCAAACTATAACCTGTGGCGGGTGCTGCCTCTTGGTGGCCAATCCATGACTCAAATACTTGTGTGAACGATCGGTCAAGAAAATCCTATCGTTTTGAGAGTTTACAGATTGCTCGGAAATATACCAATTTCCACTAAGCGAAGCAACTTCTTTGCTCTCTCAAGTCTGACTTGTTGCTGCTTGGGTTTGAGATCATGCAAAAAGTAAAATGTTTCCGAATTTTGTGTTATTTTCACATATTTTGTACATTGAATTGATTAAAGGCAATTTTCAAAACTGAATTTATTGCCTTTTTCAGTCGTTACACATCGAGTGTCGGACCGTGTAGTAGAAAAAGTACAGCGGCTTCAAGAAACAATTGAATCAAAATGAGCTTTTGCTCATTATATATAGTGATATACGGCAACCCTTTCCGCCGAAACACTCCATTCAATAGTGAATTAATCAACTCGATGAGACAGAGTGTGGTTCAGTATATGTAATCTTGAAGCTGACATAATCCATAGTCTCTCAGAGTTGATGCTAACCTCAATACTAAGCAAGCTACGTTCTCAACAGTAATAGCCTATTTCCACCAAGCACTTCACTGCATTTAAGGCCTCTGTTAAGTGAATGAAATGTCAAACGTTTCCACCGAAACTGAGTTAACTCAAACAGCTGATTTTTGTTTACATTTGCAGTTTAGTTTATTTTTTTTTAAGTAATTAAGTGGGTTTTTCTAGAAAACCACAATTCGAGGAGTAGCTCGGCCGAAAAATCCCTTAACCGGTTACAAAGCGCACATTTCATTTCATTTCATTTATTTATTTATCCGTACAGTAAGACACAGAGTCTTTTCATTGTACACATATTAACATATAATGAATTACAATTTGATTTTTTAAATCTTAGGAATAACTAAGAATAATATTATATCTAAAAGGAGGGATTTCAACAGTATGTTGACATAGGTAAGGAGAATAGGGATGGGTATTATGCAAATAGGTTTGTAACTGCCGTTTTGAAGCATCTAATCGTTTTGATACATTTTATTGAAATTGGTAATGAGTTCCAAATTCTCACAGCACTAACAAAAAACAATCTAGAGGTCGTCAAAGTTTTGTATTTGGGGACAACAATATTGTGAGTACGAGAAGATTGCACAAACTTTATTTTCCGGAAAAGATATCCTGGTTGACGGTTTTTGATGATTTTAAATAAAAATATTAAATTACGAACCTTGAGATAATTCTCAAGGGTGAAACCGAGAATGTTTTTGGTGTACAAAGAGATGTGTTCAAACTTTTTTTTGCAGTAAATGAGGTTCATTTATTATTTACGTTATTAAAAGCTAAATTTAATTTGTTTCTGGAATCGCAGCTTAAAGTACCATATACGACTTCAAAATAAGAAATTTGGGGAATAATAAGGGACTGAACTAGTTTAAGTTTTATTCTAATCGGCAAACAATCACATGTATGCCATAAATTTCGTAATGTCGAATATATTTTTATTACGCAGTTGTTTATATGATCTTCATAATTTAGACGGACATTAATTTTGAAGCCAAGATTTTTTACAACATGTTCAAATTTTAGTTCAACCCCGTTCAAAACAATTGGTGACAGATTGCTGAGATCAAGATAATTACTTTTAATAGGAAGTACCTTCGTTTTCTTAGCATTTAGACAGAGACCATTTATGTTGGACCATTCCTCAATTCTTATTAGATCCTCATTCAATCTAGCTATTAAATCTTCACCAAGACCAATCGGACGTGAGAGGTAAATCTGAGTATCATCGGCATATAGATGTATAGAAGAATTTTCGCAACAGTGGACAATGTCATCAATAAATAAACTGAAAAGTATGGGCCCTAAAATAGAGCCCTGAGGAACTCCAGAGATGATTTCTCTGCGATTTGAAATTACGTCCCCACACTGAACTTGCTGATATCTGTCCGATAAGTAGCTTCTCATAAGCTTAATTGCTGATGTGTTGAAACCAAAATAAGTTTTCAGTTTTAACAGTAGAATTTCATGGTTTACAGTGTCGAAAGCTTTAGAGAAATCTAAGAGCACTAAGATGGTAAGTAAGTTATCATCGAAAGCAGGGCGGATGTCGTCCATGATTTTCATCACAGCTGTAGAAAAACTATGATTGGATCTATACCCAGACTGAGATTCGCTCAATAAATCATGTAGACGCAGGTGTGACACTATTTGAGCGGTAATAAATTTTTCAAATACTTTTGACAATGTTGGTAAGATACTAATAGGCCTGAAGTCTTGGGGAGCATTACACGAGTTACCCTTAACCACCGGAATGACGTTGGCAATTTTCCACTGATTTGGAAACGTAGAAGAGGTTATAGCATGATTAAAAATGTGTGTAAGCATGGGAATCACATACGGCAGTATAAGTTTTAGAAAACGTAAACTCAGACCATCCACTCCAATTGCATTAGATTTTATATCAAAAACACATTTTATAACATCCTCTTCAGTAGCTGGGTTAAATGAGAATTCATGGGTGTGGTCAGTAACTAAGCTTTCATTGATGGTGAATGCAGATACATTTGCATGTGAATTTATATCGAGAAAGTATGAGTTCATCACACCAGCATCAATTCCACAAGTTTTTGCCTCTTTGGCACAAATACCAAGTGATTGTCCACAATACTTTGGAAGGCAAATCAGTTTTAAATTTTGCACAAAGATAAGCTTTTTTACTTTTTCGCAATTCAGTTGTTACTTTATTCCTCAAGTTCTTATATGTGGTCCAACGTTCATTAGTAGGATTACGCTTCCAATATCTATAAGCCCTACATCGGTCTTTTATAAGGGATAGAATAGCCTTAGTTATCCAAGGTTTAGTATGGTTTATAGCTTTAATTCTACGAAGGGGAACATATCTTTCAAACAGGTAATTAATTAGCGTGGTAAAGTACTGTAACTTGTCATTAACATCTACAAGTAGCCAGCAGTAATTCCAGTTTAGGGTCACGGCTTCAGCAGATAGCGAAGCACTGTCTATATTCTTGAAATCTCTGAAAGTTAAATCTATTGATGGCTTAACTCTATTTAATTCAAAATTGAAAAATATTATAATTAGCTCATGGTCAGAAACTCCAGGCAACGAAAATTGGTCAACATGGCTTACACTACTCCCCACGCTTACACCAAAAAGGTCTAACATACTTGGCTTGCAGTGTGGTGCAAATCTAGTTGCATACTCATTTACTATTGTTATGCCAACGTTGCTAAAACAGCTTCGCAAGTGTCTAGACTTAGCATTATTCGACAACATATCAACATTAAAGTCACCACAAATGAGGACATGCACATAACTCAAGGACAGTTCCGATATTTTACTGAACAGTTGAGTGAGATCATTTGATTTATGAGGGTTGTATACACATACAACAACACACTTTTGTACATTATCACTACATTCAATAAACATACTTTCAACAGTTTCAGAAGAATGAGATTTATATATTATTTTATATTTAATATTAGCCTTTAAATAAATTGCTATGCCACCCCCTCTCTGACCAGTCGTTCTATCATTTCGTACAAGCAAATAGTCACATACAGAATATGCACAATCTGAAATAAAAGGTTTGAACCAGGTCTCAGTCACACAAATTATGCTACAGCTTAGGTCACGAAAAGTCAAGTTCATATAATCAAGTTTTTCACGAGTTAAACTCCTAGCATTAAAGTGGCAAACATTGAACCCTTTATGATATTGACATGTATATTTAAGAGCTAGCCTCAGATTGTCATTGTTATTGTGCTCACAAAGATTGCTGCTCATAACAATTTGATATATATAAGAGATGCTTGAAAATGGTCAGTTACTATGAAGGAAACGGGAAACATAAGGTAAGGATGAAATGAGGGATTAATAAGGCATATCTTACAAATAACATAAATAAAGTATAAACTTAAAATAAACAGTGGCATTTGCTAGAGTTTATAAAGTTTTCAGCTAGCAGCTGCAATTTGATCGACGCTCGCTTGATTAAATATTTTCGTCGCTTCGCTGTGTTGATGCTTTCTAACATACACTTGTCCACGAATTGAGAACGCACTCGCCAATTGTTTTTGCCGTTTTAGCTGCGTTGCGTATTGCATTAGCCTACGATTTCTCTTTGTTAGGCATTCATGCACAACTCTGGCAACAAGTATACCGAAACGTCCGAAATGTTTACATTAGTAGTGACATCGACTGTTAACATAACATTTTCTGTTAAATTACCGAAAGTGAGTTAACTCACTTTGAAAATTGAGTTAACACACTTTAATACAACAACAAACACATAGAAATTTAGTATTTAAATGCGATGTTTAAATGCATTTAAGCTAAAATGCAGTGAACGTCCGGTGGAAATAGGCTATAAGAGCTCACCATTCGCCTTGCATTTCAGATACAAATACATTCATACTCGTACATCACCATTATTCCTCTCAATGCAATTGTCAGTCGAGTCATCGGTTATTTTTAGTTTGTTAAATTATCCATAAAATTACAAAATTACTAGAAATATGAATATGTGCATATATACAGCCCAGTAAGCATTTTTATATATTTAAATGCATACAGAATATTTATGTATGAGTGCAGTGAATAGATTATAATTTTACTGTCACTCAATGGCAGTGGAACGCTACGTGTTCGTTTATCTATCCTTGTCGCCTCACAGCATTACCCGGTGGCGTGTGTTGTACCTCATAAAAATCAACTATTACATCCTCTCAATGACTATGTAACGTCATTTTCTTTATTATCAATGTCAATTTGTCCATATGTATGGAAAGAAGTAATGACGTAACAGATTTCTACTATGTCAGCAATATTTACACACAAGTACAATACTGTGTACGCGCGCTTCGGTTTAATACATGTCAGACCCAGCGGGAGAAATACTAGTTGTCAACTAGAATCCAAATAATTTACATCTATATATCAACCAGTTCATCTCCCATAATTTTACAACGTTGGTAATTGGTATTTTTGGCACGAACTGTTAGTTGTCCGAATTGGTTATTGGGTAAAAAAAGCAGGTTTATTCTTGGATCATAAAATTTTGTTTACTTAGTACCCTTAAAATGAAGCGATTCCAATCGAAAACGCTAAGGAACCTCACAGGTGCTCCATGGTATATGCGCAATGAAAATAAACATATACCATAGACCTCTTGATAAATGGTAAGCACAGAAGTAACAAATACCTGTCGAAACAGAAGAATCATCCGAATCCTTTAAGGAAGGTTTTATCCTGCTAAGCAAGCCGAACAAAAGCAGTAATTCATTAGTTAGTAAGATTCTAAAGCCTAGTTAGACTTAAATTAAGCAGATCCAATAAATAATTTTTTTATTTGCCATAAAAAACTACAACATATGATAGCGTGTTGGTGGAAAATATTATTAATCTTGTTACTAGAGAACTGCTATGGAAATAAGGAACCTTCACGAATTCATCTTTTTGTCACTAGAATTTTTCAACACTGACTTGCCCTTTCACTGCAGAGATGCTCTATGTGTACTCTTTATATGTGTATATTATACGTATGTATGTGTACTCGTATATGAGCAAATGTAATTTTCATGCATATTTATAAGCAGAAAATGTACTTCAGCATATGAAGGGATGGTATTCATTGACATCGCCGTGTGCTACAATCATTATGTGCCTGTAAATGTATACGTATACCATTTTTTTATATATTGTATGTAAACTTTTAGCAGGTTTACACCATTAAATTCACTTATAATATTTATTCATTTATTGTTCATATTGGCAAAAACTATACAGGAAACGGAAATAGTAGATTAGACCACAATAGCCGAGTGGCTAGCATTCGGAAGGCCAAGGTTCGAGTCCAACATCAAAAATTATTGAAAATTAATTTTTCTAATTGTGGTCGCCTTTGGAATGTCACGCCCTCCGACGGCATTTCGACGGCATGAAAATTAAAGCTTCTCATAATCCACCGGCCGTTCGGAGGCGGTTTAAAAAAACCGAAATTCCCCCATTTGTTGGTAAAATATCAGGGCACACACGTATATATATATATTATATATCATATATATGTATGTACCATATATCCGATCCCTAAACTGGGAGTCTGCCGCTGCTCAGCCGGTTGATGTCCTCGTAAGAATAAAGGCTGACCTCACCGACGTCGAAGTAGTGTAATGAACGAGAATATTAATTAAAACTTTTAATTATTTTTTAACTATTACTTCCTTTGAATATGAGAAAATGATTTGCAAAATAGGCGAAATATTTCAAAGTTCAAGTTTAAAAGCCGGTTTCTTTAATACAAACTGGGATATTCCTTGACCAATACAAAAATATATATTTTTAAAGCATTAGAAGTACTGCATCTTAATAAACTTCTTTTATATATTTCATATCTCTTAACTCAATGTATTTTTAATAATATATATATTCTTTTACTTACAGGAAAGTCTACATACATACAACTCTATAAAATACCTTTCAACTCCAAACACTCACTCTTGTACGTACATATGTATTTTATATGTAGCTATGTAATTTAACATCAGAAATTTAATTAAAACAAATTGAAACTGAATTCTTTATTTAAAATATTTGTAAATAGTGATTTCTATAACAAAGTACCCGGGCAATGTGAGGAAATAAAGAAACATTTCAATATTATTTTTTCAACTACACTTGCAACCAACTGCCTTCTCAAGTGAGTTCAAACACACAAAATAAAAGTTATTTTGAATTTAGTAGATATCCAAATGTATATGTATGTATGTGTATAATGTGAAATCCCGATTTAAACATCCTACACTAAAGGCTTTCAGAAAATCTGATAGCTCACTATTGTCGGGATTAAGAAAAAAAATAAGCCTATTCGACCCGACTTCAGAAATTTGTTTTTAACATTAATTTTACAGCTTTTAAATACAGCGTAGTCTGGGTTTAGGCGTAATATTTCTTAAAATACTGGGTCAAAGAAGAGTTACAAGGTACCTAACCAATTATTTATTAGAAAAAAAATATATAAAAATTCATCAATTTTGTTCAACAGTTTTCCAAACCAATTTTTTTTCTCTCTAAACAAATAACGGGTATATTAAGAATTTTCAAAGGTTTCTTCATAACTAAATGCAGAAAGCACAAAAAAGAAATTAAAAAAAAAAAAACAAAGACATAAAAAATAGCAATTTTGAATGAATTTCAACTAAATCTACGTCTAAGCAACAAAATAAAAGTAGTGAAATTTTAAGCAAATGTTTTGATGTATGTAAATATACATGTAGCTAAATTGTAAACTTTTTCCAAACGCAAAAACATTAAACTTAAAGCAAATATTCTAATTGGAGCTGATGTAAGAAGGAGAAAACAAAAGAAGAAGAAAAGAATGAAGAAGAAAATGAAATTACTACTGTTTATAAGTATGCAATAAAATATATTGAATTATTCGTACAATAAAAAGAGCAAAAATTATTGGAAAAACTCTCCAAGTAATACTGACATGTAGCACACGAGCAAAAAAAAATGCAACACTGTTATTAAACACAAAAATAAATGAATAAGTAAATAAATTTCAGTTAATTCTAAGATATATGTATTGTATAAGTGCATAAAATTAATGCTATTTCAACAATAAATTCCAAACATATGTATACAATAAATAAAATCTTCAGTTATGCGCATAATAAACAAATATGTACTTGAAACTAGCAAAAGGGAAAAACAAAACAAACTAAACAAAAACAAAACAAACACATACCATAAAACAAACTAAACTGCACTGGCTAATAACTAAAAAAAAGAATTGTAAATTCAATATTAAGTGAGGAAGAAAAAATATGCAGAAACACATTTCATACAATTGTGCAAATAAATATTATAAAAAGAGTGATTTTTTAAGAACTTTCTATTTTAATTAAAACAAAAACATATGAAATGCAGAAAAATTTATTAAATATTTATTTGAGTCAATAGAACGATCAATATAATTAATTAATAATTTAAATATTCTTTCTTGTTGGTCTCTAATTCTTATCACATTACATCACTAAGTCCCTCAGAAGCCCTGGCAGACATGAGAGCTTGGAGGATCTAATGTGATTTTGCTGCGGCTGTAAGGTGCCTAGGTGTTTGAATCAACTTCTGGCAATTGCTTTGCACTCTCCGGTCCCTTCTCGCAGTATCTGCATGTGATTACACAACAGTATACTGTAAGTAATCCTCTTAGTATTCTTCAGTGATTTTTGTTAAGTAAAATAATTTCTTAGAAGCTATTGGTATTATTGCCTTTTATCACTTTAGCTTCAAAGCTAGTACCTATCTCTTGCTTTAGTGGGTGCTGTCCTATAGATAAGAAGTACTCTGGTACTATAGAGTTGGAATGCTGCTGTTTTCCAAGCAAGTTTGTCAACTATTTCAAATTCTGCTGGCTCTATCCACCTCATTTAGTTTCCTGACAGCTTCCCACACCATGACCGATCGTACATGATGAAATCGCCATCAGTGCTGCCTGATTGTCACTACAAATTACTTTATGTTAATACTTCGTGCTTCATGTAGAGATAGCCAATTATAGATCTGCTTGGAAAATGCTGGCGTATCTGCCTATCGTTATTGAAATGTATATTCTGAGTCCCGCAATGCCCTAAACAATAACATCTGCAATATTCGACTCATCTGCGTGGTTTCATTTCTTTATCTATCAGGGATTGAATCCATGATACTTGTTGGTTCTTGCTATTATACATCTGTTAATATTGGCTATATAATGTATACTCTCTTTCATTTCTGTTTCCTTTCGGTTTGATATTACTTTTCCCTTCGCTATGCCCTCACTCAGCAAGTGTGGTTGATTCACTTTTGCCACACTCTCTCCAACATGCCCATTGGTATCTCATGTCTAAATTTTTCAATACTGGCTTCCAGTGCGTCAATTTCGCTGCGTGCTTGTTACTATAGACGTGAGCTTTAACCTAGCTCCATGAAAAATCGTCTAAAGGCGTTAAATTACACGATCTAGACGGCCAATTGACCGGTCCCAAACGTGAAATAAACTGCTTACTGAACTCACCTCTCAACTCAGGCATAGCCTCGCAGGTTGGTTAGCATGTGGCACCATTTTGTTAAAACCATATACTAGCCAAGTCCAGTTTGTCGCTTTGGGGGCACAAAAAAAAATTTTAATCCTCGCATAGTCGCGGCCCAAACAGTGGTTTTTTCGAGATGCATACTTCTGGTTGCTCTACACTCGAAACATGGCAGCTTTGCTTATTCAGATATTCATAATTTAACCACAAATGAGCTTCGTCGCTGAACACGCCGCAGAGAGCGGTTTCTACGGAAAAAAATCTAAATTTCTAAGATCACTACGGCCGCCGTCATACAGTTTGAGTCCTGAGTTTTCTTTATTTACATGGAACTCCCATATTTTTGAATGTGAGTGTTGACAGGGAACGTAAGCCAGTGAGTGTTTCCAGTATAACACTGGCGGATACAGCTGCAATATTTTCGCCTGCCCGCACTCTATGGATGATGCGAGCGGATGATTTACTGTCCGATAATGAATATTTGATGCGAAAATTTCCCTCAAGATTTCGATTTAGCTGCCTCAGAAGGTCGACCAAACTGACCCTAAAACGGAAGAGATGTACGATTCACTTTTTCAACAAGACTTTCGTGCAAGAATTTTGATTATAAAAATCAATAATTTGGAAGCTGGTTCGTTTGTAAGTTGATTCATGGTTAAAATTGGTTTGTTTATATTTTGTTCTAGGTTACGTCAGATTACTCCAAGTAAAAAAAATTATTATTTTTTTTTTGTTTTTGAAAATGTTCATCGGGCACTGCAAACAACATACATAAAATTATTAAGGAGAATTTAAAAAAATATGTTCATTGAAAAAATCTGATATATTTTAAGTTTTGTTTACATTTACAACAGAAAATTGTTAGCTGAAAACTGTTTCGCGAGATTAACGCTCCGAGTTGTTCTTATCTAGCTCTATTGTACATTGGACAGCTGCTCTGGACTTAAGCTGCTCTCTCTCTCTACTCTCAGTTTCAATTAACTAACTTATTAGATATGGACCAAACTGAACATTTTTGCTAGTGACACAAGGCACAAAAACCGCGTGAGCTGTCAATAACTGTGTTGCCAGAAAGAAAGTTTCTAAAAAATCCCTCTTTACATTGCACACACATACACTCAAATACACGAGAGCAACTAAAATCTTACACAAATATAATACATACATATGTATACAAGAAAAACATACATATATTATTCTCCAATAAATAAATAAATTTAAATAAATATATGTATAAACTGATGAAAATAGCTTTATAGATGTTTAAGCTGCCACCAAACAAATTCACAACACACAAATACACCTGAACAGTACGTAAAACACAAGGATACAAAACTCATATGCACATATGTATGTAGCACAAAATATAAAAAAAATCCTATGATCTACATATACATATATTCATGTTGCGAATACTTAGTATATTGAAGAGAAAAACCTCCCTAATCTAAGCAGATGTATTTCCACTTGAATATTACAAAAAAAAATGTTTAAATTAAATAAAAAAAAGGAAATTAGAGAATTTAATTTCGTATAGTGCTTAACTGAATTTATTGGTTTTATTTTAATTGCAGCAAAAATAATTTCTTTGTTTTTTTACAATAAAAACTACAATGGCAAACAATTACCTATCGAGTTCGAGTTACTTAAATAAAGCGGCATAAAGCTGATCACTGAAACCGTTAAATTTCATAGCAATAAGACTCCGCGATGATACACTAACCACCTCTTTGCTTGCCCCCTAAAACGAACACATTTAACACTACTTTCCCTCTGGTCCGAACCTGCTTCGTAATAGCCCGTTTATTGGGCCTCTAGTTAGATGACCTCCGAGTCTTAAACTAGGCTTGCATGCTCGTAAGCGAGGTTAGCAAGTCGCTAGGACAACAATAACATAGCAGAGTTTCCTTACTTGTTCACTTCCTATATGGTAAATACTTAAAAAAAATAATAATACTTCTAAACATAGAAAAATATATTGCCTTTAATGAAAATATACATATAAATAGATGAAGTTATTTATTGTTGTTTCATCCGCCTACTGAAAGTTGTTATTTTATTATTTATTTATACAGTTCCGGCACTCAAAGTTTAACCAATTAAAAAGCCCATAAAAGCAGTTTGGAAAATTGCTTTTAAGCAATTCAAAGTACAAAATGTGTGATCGATCAATATGATGACCGCCTTTTGCCTTGACTATGATCTTGAGACGGTCCAAAAATGAATCGCAAGTTGCCCGAATGTGACTTGTAGGTATTTTGGTCCCCTCGCGGACAACGGCCTTTTTCAGCGCCCAGAGATGGGTGTATCTTTTAGTTCGGATCTTGCTTTCCAAAATGGCCCAAAGAGAATAATCTATCGGTTTAACGTCTGATGAATTCGAGAATAATTGTGTGGACGTTATGAAGTTTGGAACGTTGGTTTTCAGCCATTTTCGGTTCACTCGAGCTTTACAAGACGGTGCCGAGTCCTGTTGAAACGTCCATGGTCTGCTACCGAAATGTCTGTCTGCAGCGGCCCAAACCATTATCGGTGGCGGGTGCTGCCTCCTGGAGGCCAATCGACGACTCAAATTCTTGTATGAACAGTCAAGTAGATCTAATCGGTTTGAGAGTTTACGAATTACCCGGATATTGACCACTTTCGGCTAAGCGAAGCAACTCCATCGCTCTCTCAAGTCAGACTTGTTGCTGCTTGGATGTGAGAAAGATCATGCAAAAAGTAAATTGTTTCCGAATTTTGTATTTTTTTACACATTTTGTACTTTGAATTGCTTAAAAGCAATTTTCCAAACTGAATTTATGACCTTTTCAATTGGTTACACTTCTTGTGCCGAACCCTGTATACTAGAAAAACTTAAATTTTTTAAACTATTTAAAGAAATTACATAATTTCAGATAATGCATCTATATATGAATTCTCGTTTCATACCCATGGATACTTTAGTAATCCTTTTCACAGAAAGAAAGTATTCAGGAAAAAATTTTTATTTTATTTAGCTGATTTTTGTGTGGTGGGTCACCTTCACCATCAAGCAACCCAATAACTTTTGTAAAATCGAGGGCATTATCTTATCGTCATTCTCAGGAGTTGAACATCGTTCGCACCACTCACCAACGCATAATTCGTGTCGATTTGAAGATTTTTCCATACAAATTTCATTTCAAGTACTGCAAATGTACGAACCTCGTCGCTAAAGAAAATTTCGATCGAAAAATAGTCATCCACTACTTGTTGTTCAAGCACCCAATCGATGTGTATACGATATGGTGAATGGTCAGCTGGCTTAAGTTGTTGTGTGAGCTGGAATTTATATGGATACTTATGTAAGTTCAAGTACAAAATAAGCCGTAAAAAGGTCCTAGCTCTTGGGAACGTCGAGTCATAAACCCAATTGCTGAGGTAGTTGGACGATTAGGTGCACCATGATCTGATCTTCAAGCACGAAACGTGGCCTCGTTTGAATCACCATTTTTTGAGTAGGTTTTAACAATTGCTGTTGTTAAGCGATCCATTTTCGTAAATGTCTGATTTTTAACTAAAACAAAACGTGTTTATTTTAAGAGTTGAGTTTGACAAATGTCAAAATACAGCCCTGTACTTTTTAAACCATGAAATTGATAACCCTATACTTACATAGAGCAGTCATTATTTAAAGCGTCTCTCAGCAAACTCTTAACTCCCGTGTGTTCCAATATCAATCAAAGCTAAAAATCACTTAAAAGTGACCATTGTATACATCGAGCCAATGCTGAGAGTCATCAGCTGCTCAGTTAATGTAATTATTTCCATACAAAATAAAATAATAAATTGTATTTCTCACTCCTCCTGCTCCTCCTCCTTCTCTGCCACTAAACGCTGCCTACTAATTGTTAAACTCAAACTTTCTAAGCGTTTCATTTAAGTTTCTGATAAGTTTGTCGCAGTCTTAATTGCTCAGAGCTTTCCGCTTGTCTACACATTTTGCCTCCATACTTTCCGTTGAAAACTTTATTTATTTATTTAAACAATTCCAAATGCCAAGCACAACACTAAAAACTTAAAAACAAAAACAAAAAAAAGTTGGAAATATGAATTTTAAATATTAGCAGTTAAGTGACTTGTGAATTTATGTTAGTTATGTAAGCATGAAGGGAAAGAAAGCAACTCACAGCAAAATCTTAAATTTAAAATATAAAGAATGGAGATTGTAAAACAAGAAAGAGCGCTTGCAATATTACAATGGAATATAAATAAGAAAGTAATAAATGTATCTGAACTATTAAAAAAAAAGAATAATAATTATACTATATCCTTGGAAAGAAAATAAAATAAAAACAATAAAAGTAACTTCAAAGCAAATAAGAAACAAATAAACAAATAAAGTACTAAATTCACTTGAAACACTAAAGAGCTGTCTTGAATTTATTAACGGACGAGCGACGATAAACTTGCTTTTTAAAATTGTTCTGGAACTATACGAATAATTATTCTACAATGATTTTGCCTTCTCGGTTAATGATGGAAGGCCACTTCATTCATATGTCTGCCTCGGCTAGACTCACGCTAAACCACTCTATTTTGTTTTTTCAACCCAATTTTCAATACAGTTTCTTTTGTGTAGCCCTCTACGACTGCTTCGGTATCGTATGTAAAGTCGTTTATCGTTCCTCGATGGCGGCGAAGAACTGTTTATGTACATGCATAATCAGCCTCTTTGCAAAATATGTATAAAAGCATGCTCAACGATTTGAACCTACGTGTGCATTGTCCAATCAATAAAAAGTGGAATCCCACAGTTTGCGCCAAATTTCGTGGGTCGCATATACACGTAAGGTCCTGTAGAGCGTATTGTCGTGGCTTTAAACATGGTAAATCCACCATTAACCAGATATTCACTATGCGCCAAATCTTGGTAAATACCCGTGAAAAGCGACACAGCATACACCACTTCTTCGTCGATTTTAAAGCAACCGTCGACATCACGAAAAGAAACCGCCTTTACGCCGCTATGTCTGAATTTGCTATTCCTGCAAAACTTTTATGGCTGTGCTAACTGACATTAAGTAACACCAAAAGCTCCATCAGGATCGGATCGTGCGACTTCTGTAGTCAGGGTCTAGTAGTGAACGAACACAAGACGAAATATCTCCAGTAATCAAGCAAACAGTTATGGCATTCGCGACTCGGTACCCACGTTACTGTTACCAGTCATAACTTTGAAGTAATAGATAATTTCGTCTATCTTGGAGCCGGCAACACCAACAATAATTTCAGCTTTGAAATCCAAACTCTACAGTCGCTCATCATTCCCGTCCGGACTATCACATCAAAGAATTACTCGTTCAGTATGCATTGGCTTTTTCATTGTTATATATATGATTGGCGCTTTGTAACCGATGAAGCGATTTTAGGCCGAGCTCCTCCTCCAATTTATGGTTTTGCATCTTGATCTTTTTCCAACAAATGGAGGGATCTACAATTTATACTAAGCCGCCTACGAACGGCTGATGGTTTTTTTGTGAGGAGCTTTATTTCATGTCAGAAATGCACTGAGGAGAGGTTGACATTCCCTGCTGAGGGGCGACCGCAATTAGAAAATTTAACTTAATTTTTTATTTAAATTAATTTTCTATAACTTTTTGGATGTTAGTACGACATCAGGATTTGAACCCGAGCTCGATAAATAGGTGGTTTGGAGAACTCGCTGAAAAACTTGTTCCTGCCTAAAAAGCAAGTTCTACCGGTTGCGGTTGAAACTCTCCATTTCCATTATTAAATGAAGCTCACTTTTGGTTGAATGGGTACATTAGTAAAGGAAATTATCGCATTTGTAATGACATTGTCGAAACACAGTTAAATCCTCAAAATATTACTTCTAGAGTACTCTCTGGGCTGAGAGACTCATTCATCCATATTTCTTCAAAACCAAAGCCGGCCACATGTTACTGACAATGGGAAACCCTACAGAGCCATGATTAATGATTTTCGGTAAATTGGAGGACGTTGAAGTGGACGAACTTTTATTCCAACAAGACGGCCCTACTTGCCGTCAATTTATTGAAGGAAACTTTTGGTTAGCGCATTATCTCGCGTCGTGAACCTGTTGCGTGGCCTCCAAGATCATGCGATTTAATACCGCTGGACTATATGGTATTTATTATTTATTATGAGGTTATGTGAAGCCCCTTGTCTACGGAGATAAACCCGAGCTGATTGACGTCTTGGAAGAGATAAATCGGAGCGTTATTGCTGACTACAGACCCAAATGTTACAAAATGTGTTCCAAAATTGGACGTTTAGGCTGAAATTTATAAATACTTATCATTGAAATGAAGCTAAATTTTGGGTCATAATAATTTATTCTTCTTCTTCTTTATTGGCGTGGCGGGCCATTCGATTCTTCTTTTCACTGTTTGGCGCACATAGGAAATACCAAGTGAAACCAGGTCGCTCTCCACCTTTCCAATAGAGTTACGTTCATCTGCTTCCACCGGCGGGAACTGCATCGAATACTTTCAAAGCTGGAGCGCTTTCAGTCATTCGGTTGTCTAATCATTCGCTGAACTATATTAATATCACCGTATAACTCGTACAACGTATAGAGGACCATAAATCATTCGCAAAACTTTTCTTGCGAAGACTGTTCGAATGTCGTCATCTTTTCGACTTCTGCATCATATAGTAGGACGGAAGGGATGAATGACTTGTGGAGTTTGCTTTTCGTTCCACGAGAGAGAACTTTACTTTTAAATTACCCACTCAGTCCAAAGTGACACCTGTTGGCAGAAGTGAGACTGCGTTGGAATTCCAGCCTGAATTCCATGTCTAAAAAAAACTTCCTTATGACTTAACTTATTTTTTTATTTAAATTAATTTGCTACAATTTTTCGATGTTAGGCGGATCAGGACGCCAACTCCGCATTGCCAACCATGCAGCAGTTGCGACAAAATGCAATTTACACGATAAAACATCACTAGAAGTGGGTGACACCTCGTTTTCTCTGATTAAAATACCGAGAAGATACTGCGGGACATAAAGTTCATGTATTAGAACTTGATTTTTCAAGATTTTTTCTTAATTTTCAAATTATTAGTATTGGATTCACGAAGTAACAAAAGTTTTAACTCTAACTAGGTAATTTAATTTTCTGCCTTGTGGCTTACTGGAATTCAAAGTACAATATTTAAAAAAATATTTGCCCAATTGCGGCAAGAAAACGATGGGAAAAAAAATATTTCTGAGGAGAAAAATTTACTCGAGCTTGAGCTTGAGGCAAATACATAATCGGATCGATTAAGACAGATTAAACTTGGGACTTCAATGCATTTTTTCTTAAATCTATTCTAAAGCTATTCAAGAATATGTCTTCAAAATTTTAATGGAGACCTCGATATGTTTTAAAAGCTAGAGCAGTTTTAGTGGCCGAGTGTCGAGCAGGTTTGAATGCTCGGCCAGAGCTTTGAAGCGCGTTTGCTCTAGTTTTCATTTTTAGGTGTTAAAATACGGTGGATAGCAAAAAGAATATATTTCCGATCGAAAAAATCAGATCACTTTGATTTCAGTATTAAATTATCGTAAATTTCAACTAAAAAAAAGTTGGACAAAAGGATTATTTCAACTATTTTTAGCAACTTTAAGTGATTTTTTTTTTTTTTCAAAAAAGTGCATTATTTTTTAAACTTCGAAAAAATTCTAAATTTTCCAACTTCTTCGGTATTTTTTTAGTTCATATAGAAGAGACACTCAAAAATATATAAAATAAATTTGGTTCGACTGTTTCAGATGCAACGCACGACCCCCATCACCGCCACCATTTCACGAGTTCAGCCCGCAGCCACTTCAGAAAACTCATCACAACATTGGAGAATTCCAATATTTTTTGATACTAAAAATGTTTTTTTTTTTTGAAGCTTAAATATAGCACATTATTGTCTGAAAATTTCGTTTACCGCAATAATTTCATTCCCTTTCAAAAAAATTGCTGAGCGCGCCACCTATTGAAAGCGAAACAATATTTGTTTAGTATGTAACTTACCTTTTATCATCCTTATAAATACAATATTAAAAGTCACCAATTAAATTTTCTTAATTTTTAATAACTTTCTTGATTCATGCATAAATCATACAAAAGCAAGTTTGACTTAAAAAAAACTATTAACTATTTTGCATATGCATGTATTTAACGGTAAATAAAATTGTGATGACATTTTTGATCATTTGCAGAAGCATTGCCAGCAGAATTTGTACAGATCTATGGTAGTAGATGGATATTTCGGCGGATATTTGTCATTTGAGTAGGTATACTTCAGCTTCTATGTAGAATTAATAATATATGGTATAAATAAAATAGAAGATATGTATGTATGTATACATACATTGGTGAATGCATAAACTTATATACACCATCGGCTTGAAATGAAGCGGCACGAACAATGATTGAATGAATGGCGATATTGATATTGTCGGTGTATAGAGCGAACGGTGCATTTTATTCAAACTACGAGTACATAAATACATATGTACGTATATATGTATGTAATTAAATGTATGAGGTTATCAAAAAGTGCACTTAATTTCTTGTACTTTCAATGCGAACGACGATAGGATAGGATGTTGGGTTAGTAGGCGATTTTTAAATTATTTATAAGCATGTAACAATTATTGCATTGATGAACGTAAATCTGTATAAGGTTTGTACTCAGAAATCAACCAGGAGCCGAGGCGGTACCGCTAATGGATATACTCGTACCATAAAAATATCGCTTAAACCTCCGTCGAGCGTTGCTGCGATGGTGTGGGTGATGCCGCGTATGGTGGCGATGGCAAACCGTTATCTTGTGTCAACGGCATCGCTGTAGTCGTTATGGGCGCCATAGTTGGTGCTTGACGCTGTGGCACTGAGGAAGAACCAGCCGGTATATTCGATAGTGGACGTGTAAAGAATTGTGTATTGTTGGGCAACACTGGCACACCACCAAAACGATTCTGTGTCGCTGCGTTGGGTTGATAATTCATGGAACTATTACGGCTATCAGCAGCACTGAAAGTTGGACTATATTGTTGATGCAAAGTAGCGTTATGCTGTGGCTCTTCGTCCGTCTCGGGTGATGGTGGCTGATTACGATAGGCGGCCGGGTTGGATGCATCAGTTGTGTCATTTGGTTGTCCCTGCTGATGTTCGTGCGCTGGCTCATCATCGACGGCGGTACCCTCCTCATCGGCCTCGTGCAGATCATGATCGGTGCCGGAGTTGTTGCGCAACGAACGTCTACCCATTTGACGCGGCTTGTCACCTGTTTTATTAACGTATTCAATATCGCTAGCAACTTTTGTATCTTTATTTTCACTACCTTCGGACGAGGTGACATCCTCATCATCCAGGTCCCATTTCTTAGCTGGAAAGTCAATACGGGGTTTGCCCGGTAGTGGTTCATTCGTACGATAAACTTTATCATATGACCTACTTTTCTTAAGAGTGCCCGTTGCATCCGTATCGCTATCGTCATCCGGTCCGCTTAGCTGACGCAAATTGGAGCGTGAAGAGGCGCGGCTACGTGGTATGTTCATCTGCCAGGCGGGATCCTCTTTCAACTGCTTCTGGCGGAAACGATAAATGCCGCACACAATGCAAATCATCAATGGACATATGACGCCTACGATAATAGCGATCGCGATGAAGGCGACACGACGTGTATAGAAGACTTCACCTGTGTGTAGAGAATAAAAAACATTACATTTAAGAAGAGGGAGGGGGATGGGGATGGGAAAGGTGGGGGTATTGGTGGAAAGATTTTGAATAAAATAAAAATATAGTTTTAGTATGCGATTGTCTATAATGATGATAACAACACTTACGTAAACAATACGTATAGCCATACTCTGGTACATTCCATAAACCAGTGGACATACACTCGCGACGCTGATCGCCCATTAAGACAAAGCCCTCATTACACTCGAAAGCAATTTTAGCACCCGGCATGAAATCGAAACTCAATTTGCGACCAAAGCGTGGAGTCTCCAGCACGCCACAAGAGAATACGCGTCTGAAATGATATTCGTAAGATAGGTCAAATATATACATTTGTAAATCTAAAGAAAAGTGAACATAACCTCATCTCATGCCAACTCACTTTGAATTCAGATTTCTGATATTCACCAAACTGTCAAAATAATTTTTCGTAAAATGCGCCATATCCGTATTTAATGTCATGCCATAATCATAGCGACACTGATAACTCTCCCCACACAACTCCTCAGCGCGCTCCACGTCATACGAACGATTCGATGGCAGAAAGTCTTTCGGCTCTTTCACAAAGTTCGGCACAAATGAAGCGTTGGAGTAGTAACTCGCGGTTCGTCCATTGTCACGAGAGAATAAAGCCGTGCCAACACCCGGTATATTGCGATCTGCTAACATCCATTTCAAGCCGAAGTTGTAATAGATTTGTTCGAAATTATTCAAGTTCACATTGACCACAGTGCCATCGGGTAAAACGAAATCATCTAGCGCATTAAAGGACCAATTGCCAAAGAGACCAGCTGTTTTATTCTGAAAAATATTTCATATAAGAGATATGAAAAAAGTATTTTCATAAATTTTCATATGCGCCTAGTCAATGCTTACTATGAAATCCCACGGCAGGTACACACGTCCTGTCATGTAACCTTCATTCTCTATCACCTCCACGCCTACACCCCCATCAAACATGACCACGACTTGTGACTGATTTAACAAGTATGTGGGCGTATAGACTGTAACGCCATCGAAATGTTGGAACCTCATGCTCTCACGATCGAAGTAGATGCGACGTCCGTCGGCCAACACGTCCAGAGCATAACGCCAACGTGCGAATTTTGGACGCAGACGTACTTCGATTGTAGTGGTCGTATTGCCACGCATTGCCAACGCAGTCAACTGTGTAGCCATAACAGCGCCATATTGATTTTTAGGCACCTGCTCGAAACGACCTTGTACCTCAAAGCGACGATCGGCGCCAACACTACGCGACAATACAAACTCACCCAAACCGTTGAAAGTGTATTGTGTGCCATCGTAGGTAATAAAATGTGGATCACCGAAGACGCCAGACACACCGGGCGCTTGATATCCAACGCAATCCTGTGAGGGTCGGCGCTCAAAGCGGAATGTTTCACAGTTTACCGATTGTTCCTTCTGCCAGTGACAACAGGAATACCAAGGACGCATATCGTGGAACCAGTTGGATAGTGTCGGTACTTTCCCTGCTTCGTTCCAAGGCATTTTACCGAGATTATGGTTACGACGTGGTCGCGAACCCCAAACTTGATCTTGTGTCAGCATCAGAAAGCCATAACGATCGTAACAACATTGCTGCTCGGCGCCTTCCGCTCTATGGTGGAAAAGAGTATTAAAAAATGCATATTTTCTTAAAAGAAATCGGGTACTTACACTGGGTTACCACTGACGACACAATGGATGGCATTCTTATGGCGCAAACATGTCGGATTTGAATCTTTATCGCACTCCTTGTCAGGTCGATAGCGCCCTTTGTCGTAAACGGCCTGCTCAAGTGTGCAGGGGCAAAGCGGTAGATCACCGGTGAAGGTTCTGTAATCGTAGAAAGGTCGTAAGGGGTTTTAAAAATTAAAAACTTTATGTCATTGGTATTTTTTTTTCTTATAAAACAAAAGTAATTTAAAAAAAATTTCCTAATCATTTTCTATTTCGTTCTATTTTTCCAACTGTTCTCTTTTTCAGACTATTCTTTTCAAATCACTATTATTCCATCTTTTACATCTCTCTTTATTCTCAAACGTTTTTGCCGTCACTGCATTTTAATTAACAATCTCACTCATTACAACCATTTTTTTCATTGTGACAATCAGCAAAAACTAAAAAAGAAATACAAAAATAATAACAATTTCTACTTTGTTTTTGCCCACCTCAAATAACGGTCATTTCGTATCCAATTCTCACAAAGTGCCTCAGGCCAACGCAGGCCGTGTTTACGTTCCCATTGTTTATTGAAATACCAGCCCAATGGTATGGGACGCGACCAGAGTGTGCTGAAATGAAGGAAATTTATGTTAATAAGTATTTATGTATGTATAATAAATTTAAAAAAAGTTGTAGTGAAAGAGTAAATTATTCAACAAGGGAGATAAGAAACCCGAGTGAAATAGTGAAAGATCAGTTCGGGAAGTGTTAGGGATAATTTTTAAAATTGAAATTCTCATATCAAAATGTCACACCACAAATATAACTTCTCTATTCGTCGAATTTGCGTTATTACTAAAACAGCAACTAGATTTAAAACAGATGAAAGACAAACAGTTTAATAGCCTATTTCCACCGGACGTTATATGCATTTTAGCTTAAATGCATTTAAACATCGCATTTAAATTTTAAATTCCCATGTGTTTATTGTTGTATAAAAGTGTGGTAACTCATATTTCAAAGTGAGTTAACTCACTTTCGGTAATTTAACAGAAAATGTTATGTTAACAGTCGATGCTGTTACTACTAATGTAATCATTTCGGAAGTTTCGGTATGTTTCTTCCCAGAGTCGTGTAATTTCGGATTTAATGATTTAGTTTTAACATAAATGCGTATATTAAGTAATTGGAGAAGATAATGCTTCTCCTCTTTCAAATAGGTAAAAACAATAACAAACAAACAAAAAGCAATTGTAGAATTGCAAACGATCCCCTCAACAAAAAAATATGCACGGCTGTGGCAGCTATCAGCTGATCAGCAAAAATAAATAATTTCAGGAAATAAACAAGCAAAAGTGAAAATGAAAACATGCATAAAAACAATTTCGTTTCGGCAGCGTTTGTCCGTGCAGCAATAATCTGCACTTGCAAATCATAAGATTCCATAAATAGCCAAATAAAATGAATGCGGTCTCTTGAATTCATCATTTCAATACTTGTGACAAATTTTGCAAATTGCAGATGTAAACAAAAATCAGCTGTTTGAGTTAACTCACTTTCGGTGGAAACGTTTGACATTTCATTCACTTAACAGAGGCCTTAAACGCATTTAAGTTCTCGGTGGAAATAGGCTATTACCTTCAGTCATTTCTACTTCTAATGTGTTTGAAGATACCAAATGAAGCCACCAGAACCTTTCAACGAAGTGTCGATATTCCTCTCTCTCTCTCTAACTCTCTCACTCTCTTTCTCTCTGTATTTTCGCCAGCGAGTACTATAACGAAAATTATGAAGTAATTTCATTTATCCGAACAACTTGACCTCGCTAGAGTAGAGCTCAATGCTCCATCGTCTTCAATATTCGACGTCGTCAATACGAAAAATATATCAATCTTTCACATGAACATTGTCCCTAAAACTCCCGACTCGGATCGGAGTCGGATATCTGCACATCATAGTAAGACAAGCAGTGATGAGCGGCCTGTAAATACGTGTATTTGTTATTTTTTTTATTTTTCCTCAGTAGTGAACTGATGTAACTTTTGTTAGCAAGCGTTATGGCTTTCAATGCTAACACTTATTGATATTAATGTTGGTTACTACGTAGATGAAAGCGTCAACAAATTCTAGTTGATAAATACAACCCTATGAGGTTACTTCGTCCTTACCAAAATCTCTATGATAATTATTTTATATATACAAAGGCAAAAAAGGGGAGGACAATCACGAGACATGACAAATTATTTACTCATACGCCGCACAAGTTCAGTGGTTATCACTGCTTATTACCTTGCGAAGGGTCACGGCTTCGATTACTGGTCAATATTATTAAAAAAAAGTTTAATTTAATTTTTCTAACAGCGGTCTGAGGCGAAATAAAAGCACTGATGAAATCGTCAGCCATTCGCAGACGGCTTGGAGAATACTCGTACTATAAATTTCTTTCAAAATTGCTGTTGCGATAATAAAGCGCCACTTATTTATGTATACGTGTGTGTAATGAGGTATGCAGTTATTCTCAAGATTGTTTAGTTTACCGGAGAGAATAGATTTGAGGATCTCGCGAAATTTATGTTTTTATTTACAAAGAATCAATGCATCGACAACATCCCACTTCTGGAATGTTAGATTATGCTTCTTCTTGTAACTATTGCCGGCTAATTAGGCAGTCACAATAGCCAAGTGGTTAACAGTGTGTACTGTCATTTGAAAGGCCAGGGTTCGAGTCCTACTCCGACCAACATCCAAAATTATAAAAATATATTTTTTCGCAATACCCCTCAGCAGGGAATGTCAAGCCTTCCAAGTGTATTTCGATGTTTCATATATGTAAGTATATTATTTGGGCGGAAGACCTTTTGAAAAATATTTCATTTTAAAAAATAATGAATATATCAGCTGTGATGTCTGTCGAAATCCTTGTAAATATAAAAAATAATTTAAAAAGGGTTAAAAAAAATATTCGTGTAACAATTTTAACTTTCTGGACCATAAAATCTATTCAAAATTTGACAAAAATCTATTTTTAATCCGAGATAAATAAGGAGAAAAGTCTACGTTTAACCACCTGCGCTCCACTCCTCAAAGAGTGGTGTGTGAAAAGTGCATTTCATGTTAAAAATTTTGCTTGCAATATTTTTCTTTAATTTCATACAAAAACTATTATTTGTACTCTATTAGTTAGAAACATTATGCCATTACGGAATAATAAAAGTTTTCTTTGAAAAATGAAAATATTTGAAAATGCCTCCGGCTGATGCATAGGAAAGTCACTTTGGTGTATGGTAACACACAAATTCTGTGAATGTAGTTTGTAGTAGTATACAAACCATTTTGTATATGCATATCGTACATATGTAAGCTCATGGGTAAAATAATAGTTGAATTAAGTTTTCATACAATATCTGCAGATTTTAAAATTTATGAATTAAATTGATTTCTTTTTTTTTTTGTGTTGAAAATATTTTTCTTTACTTTAAGAAATTCCTCCAAACATACAAAAATAGTAATAGATTTTTAATATTTTGTTTTTTACTTAAATAAAGTGGTTGCTCAAATCTACGTCAAGCTGCCATCAGATCTCTACAATGGAATAGTACTACGTCTAAAGTGCTTATAAAATGTAGGAACAATCTTAACAAACTCTCAACTAAATGTAGCACTTCCGTTGTCGGGGTACCTGGACACAGTAGCAACCCAGGCAATTGCATGGTAGACGAACTAGCGAATGAAGGAACCCTTCTACCCACAATAAAACATGCACACGATGCTGGTTTACCTCTGTCTACGGCAAAGTACATGCTTAAACTAGCCTTCACCAGGGAAGCTGACTCAAGATGGCTGAACGAGATCACGTTCTTTCTACATCTGGTAGCCCTACAGCTTCAGTTCAACTCTCAGCTGATTTGAAATCGATTTACCTTGCTTGTAACTACGCTGCATATTCTTTGCCAAATTATGGCGCCCCATCATTAATTTTTTCAAAAAATTGCTCAATTTAATTAGTCTTAAGATTAATATTTATTCATGTAAAATTATAATTTTTTTTTTATTTGCTCATGCATTAATTGATTTTACTATATTTTTTTTTTGTATTCGCCATTTTCATTCTTGACTTTGTCTATGACAACTACTTACGCTAAAGGTGTTTTTATGAATTCGGTGATTTTCGTTTATCAAAAGAAATTGATTAAAAAAAGCGATACTGTAATATTGCCCCAGCATCCAAGCTTTATTTTCTTCTATTTTCAAAAGTGAAGAGAAACTTATCACCGAAAGAACTAAAAACTTTCTCAGTGATCGAGTTTGAGAAGGCATAAGTACCAGATGGAGAAGGAGAAAAGATAAAAATTTATACCCATCGCGCCAGAACGACGAGTTGATTTTATTTAACCATGTCCGTCTATCCGTCAGATGAGTTTGTACACTCAAACGATCATTTGTCGGAATCGGTCAGATCGTACTACTACAGAATACATATATACATATGTACGAACAATTTTCAGATTTAATTTGTGTCATACATTTATGAAAAAATCATCTAAAAGCGTGAAATTTAGTATTCTGCACACATATTTAAAATGAATTGATGCTAAATTCGGACGACTACGACATATAGCTCCCATACACCGACTTTTTCAGATGTGAGGCTTTGGATAAAATTCCGCAACAAAATCATACAAGAGTATGAAATTCGGTATTATGTACTCGTATATACACATAAGCAATGTCGAAATCATCGAAATCGGACTAATAAATCACATAATCCCCTTCAACCGATTGTTCAGATATAAGGTTACGAGTCAAAAATCCGTAGGAAGAGCATCTAAAAATGTGAGATTTAGTATTCTCCTGAAGTAAATTCAAGTTAAAAAACATCATCATATAGCCCCCTCCAACCAATCTTTCAATTGTGAGAATTAACATTTAACCTTAAAATGATATACTGTACATTTGATATGGTATATTATACTTATAAAAATATTATCTGAATCGGCGAAGATTATTATTTCTTTTTTGTTCTTTTTTTTACGAAAGCTTCGAAAATACATATAGAATTGACATATTTCTACCAAGTTAAGATGTAATACTTTTTTTTTAAATCATTTAAAATGTTAAGCATTTCAAAATGTGGTACACACATTGTTTTGTTCATGAGTGTACATATTTACATACATATGTATATGTATAGGAAAAACAAAGTTAAAAGAATATTTCCAATTTGTCCATATTTTCATTCAATTTGTCACTGCAACAATTCACTATATTGTTTCCATATGTCTCTTGTCATTTATCGCCACTCACTTGGTTTTTACACATAGGTACATATGTACATTACGTACGTACATACATATATGGAAACATTTATTTTTGTTTTTTCTTCTGCATTTGAATGTCATCAATATGCAATAATTCAATTGATTTCAATTGCAAAATCAATTGTCTGTATAAAATACAAGGTAAATTTACTTTCAGTTAGGCTAAGTGAGAGTGAGTGACTGTGTAGGTCTCTGGGTGTGTGCTTATGTGAGTCCATGGGTGCTGGGGTGTGTAGTGAATGGATGGTGAGTACACGTACATTGGCGAATGCCATTCTTTCTAGTCAGCAAATTGACCAAGTATTACCATTAAAACAATGCTTTTAATGAAAGTACTCTTTCAATGCAACAACACACTGGTACACTGGATCAATATTGCATTTCTAATGTAATTATAACACTTTTATATGAGTATATACATACATATGTACGTGTATTTATAGGTGCCTACATGCTTGTTACTCGATTTAATCGAGTGTACACAGGTCACAAAGAAAAAAGGTCACAATTTATTATTGCATTTAGTAGCATTAAATACTTTAGACTTTATTAAATGTTCATTCAACAAAGAAAGTGAGACACCAGAATGATATTGGCATGAATACATATATAAATATGTACATATAGGTACTTTGAATAATGTTATTTGTAAAATTTGATTTATAGACTCTTTCTCTCTCTCGCCCCCTCGAAGTGCTTTCCAATAAATTGTGTATCGAATTGAAATTTAGTTATTTTCTGCTTTAATTAAGTAAAGGAACTCTCAGTTCTTGCTGGTTAAGACAGATACCTAGCCAGACCAAAACTTAAAGATACATCTATTTTTCGAGTTTCCAGTGATTGGAATGCTGGTGTCAAATATTCGTCTATTGGGCTTGGCCTCCTCGCAACAGGAATTTCTTCCGAATACGGCAGTGGCAATTAAGAATATGTTGTTAAAATGTAAATATATTTGAGAACGAACTACTTTTTCTTTCGAAAAACATTCAGCACGATTATGCATACTGGCATAATTACAAATTTTCCACACACGTAACAAAAACTTTTTATATTTGAACATGTAGCCATTTTTGAAATTTGCAATAAATTTAAAAAACCAGAGTACGAAGTATGAATAAATTATAGTCTTTCTCACACAACTGCAGCTGATCATTGTCTTTTCTTGGACCACGCTACAACCCTGCAACCTGCTTGACGAAAAAATACACATTTTCTGATTCAAGCTCAGTGGTACCAATGTGCATGGCTCAAATTGTTTCAAAAATTCATCCATCATATTGAAACCATAATTTTTAATATGGAAAATTTGCCACCCCGAAAATGCTCGGGTATTAAGTTTCAAGTAACTTTTTTCGAACTTTTTGAAAAATTTCTCCGTCTTATTGGATATTTAATTCAGAATTTTGAAAAACCTATACCAGATTAATTATCAGCGACCTCAACAACCCCCCCCCAGATAGCATGTTTTAAGTGATTTTGATAGAATTTAAAAATTTTACCGCCATTTTGGATCCGCCGTTTTGAATTTTGAATAAGTACTTTTGATTCGTAATCATGGGTTAAAATAAACTTGGGTTCAGTGAATCCAAAACTTTTTGATTGAGAAAATGATGTTTTTTTTTCTTAATAGTAAAATATTTCGAAAATGGGAGCTAACTTGGAAAAAGCGCCATTAAATTCTGTACCTTCGAATTAAGTATACCTGAGTGTCCCAAAAATGTTAAAAGCTGTTAATGCAAGCCTAGATATTTACTAGCATTAGAAACGGGCTGAAAAACGTCAATTCCTAATTGATGTATAGTAGGCATGCAAAACCGCTTGGAGCTTTAACTCGTTCCACTGATTTTGAAGAGCAAAAAAAACCCAACGCAACATATGGAATGATTGTTCCGCAACATCTCCAACTACCGAAGGAAACCTCACCTCGCACCATTCGCAATTTCTCATCCGGAGCCACCATGAGAGCTTCACCCAATAATTTTCCAAGTTAAAATTAATCATATACTACCTCCAAATTCTGTATGTGGAGCTAATCGCGAGCTCGTTCAAGAGCCATAGGGCTCGATGAATAAATTCAAGCGTAACATTTAAGAACATCTCTCGCTATCACTAAACATCCCCTTCCTCTAACGCCCAAGTTTGGACGCCTACTAAGGTGTCAAGAAATAAGAAACATGACGCAGACACGAATCTATTAAGGCTAAGATAAGCCTAAAATATAAATTTATATCTAAAACAATTGTTATTACTCACGGACTAATCTTCAAACCCGAATACTGCTCTGGATTGGTAAGATTGATTTGCAAGAAGCCAAATTGTAGATCATTATTGTAGTTGTTACGATTTATATAGTTGTTGGGATAAATCACATAAGAGCCGGTATTAGTTAAGCCCGCTTCAATGGTATCAATGTACTCCAATTGTGGACTGTAAATTAATTTTGTTTTAGTTAAAAGTTTTTCAGTGGAATTTCGTAGCACACTTACTAAATTGTCACTTCACGATAGCCCCAAAGGGAAATCATTATATTAGCATTGCCATTCGAAGTCAAATTGTAAGGATCCCAATTGATTTGTATCTGCTCCGGTGCCTTCTTGTGCACATCTTCAGTTTCGAAGAAAATTTTCTCCGTAGCTAACGCTGGTGTTTCTGCGAGAGATATACATAAATATGTATTTAGTTTAACGATGTGGAGACTTGAGTTTCTATAGCGCCACTTACCCACAAAATATCTGCCACGCCATTTGAAACGCTGATTACCCACCGATATCTCAAAACGCACCCAACCCTCGGCTTTCAAGAATGGCTGCACACATATAACACGATTCTTATTCACAAAAGTACCCAACACATCCTCCGTATCGAAATGGCAAGTAACACGTTTCTTCGGATCAAAACAGGGGCCGGTGATATTGACCACTGTGCCGCCCATCATATTACCAGCTTCCGGGGCGAATGTCAAGGGCAAATGTGATGCATCTAAAATTTACAGGAAATAATCAATAAAACATAAATACATGCATACGTATGTACCATACATAAATAATAATATTATGACATGAAAATTAGCTTTATCAATCCGTACAACATTAGGCAGCAGCCAAATAGAGATGGCTCATAATTGATATGGGTATGTATGTATTTATTTGCAATACAACGGTGACATATAGTATGTTTGTATATAGGCAATTAAATTCATACTAACCGATATCCTTATTACAAGAACCAATTAAAATTTGCTCGTCAATGCGAAATAGATGCCGTCCTGGGAATCCATTGCCCCAACCGCGACCCGTCAAATCGCGTATCACCATCTGTTGACTGTAAGGGGTGTATTCGTAAGAGCGTGTACCGTTACCAGCGTTAAAGCCCACCTGCAGGAGGGAGAAGGAGTAGGTATATGTAGTGTTTGTAGAATTTTCTTTTATATTATAATATACATAAATAGTAGGGACTTCTGCTGTTTTTATTTTTCGCAAAGTTTTACTTTTACCTTATGCAAAATCTATAAGCCTGAAAACACCGAAATTCGAATTTTATTTTCTGTTTCCTTTCTAACATGAAACGCCATAAAAGTACCAAAACTAGATATACGATATCTGATTCAAAAAGTAAGTTGAATTTTCAAATATCGCCGGATATCTTCATATATTCGAATATGGTATTGACTCATTACCGAAAATACCAATCCCGCGCAGCGCCTAATATACGGTAGACATAATCACCCAGCAAAACCAGTAGTTACAGAAACCATGGATCTGTTTGGTACCACGTTTACTCCGATAATGATAATGCACATCCACAGAGACGTTGCACAGTACGCAGCGAAGAAGAACAGAATCAGTACATCCACCATTTTATGGAAGATTTTGCGGAAGAATACAGAAGATTTCAAGACCGGAACAGGCTCTTGTAGGACACAAAGAGATGATCTAGTAACTGATTAACAAAGTACCATATACTGAATTTATGCAGGGAACATTTCTCCAGCCTGGAGAACCAGGAGATGGCGGACCCGTTTCCTCAATCGATGACGTTGAAACAAATATTTCACTGTTTGACTATGAAGGAGTTCGTATAGCAATCACCGGTTTGAAAAACAGCAAAGCGGCGGAGGCCAATGGATTATCGGCTAAGCTATTCATATACGGCGGTAAAGAACTGACAAAGTGCTTGCATCATATATGATCATGAAAGCATGCCTGACGATTGGAATCAAAATGTGCTCCACAAAAACGGTGATTACACATTCTGCGCCAATAACCGTAGGATAACCCTCCCTTCTGGAATCCTTGCAAAATTTATACGGCTATCTTAACTGACGTAAAGCAAAGGAAAGGACTTCTCCGAGCCTTTCGATTCAGCTGCTGCCGTATGCCGATGATATTGCTATTATTGGCAATTGCGCCGCGAGTTCTGCTTTATTCATACTGGATATGAAAGCGAAGCATATGGGTCTGGTAGTGAACGAGGGCAAGACGAAATATCTTCTGTCAACAAACAAGTAGTCGTCGCATTCTCGCAACTCGGTTCCCACGTCACTGTTGACAGTCATAAATTTGGAGTTGTAAATATCTTCCACTATCTAGGGACCAGCAAGAGGAGCTAGACAATTGTAATTCAAAGTCCTCTCTCAACGAACGAATTGTCCTCTACGAGTTGATAACGACGAATACCGCAGCCGATGGAATGATGAACTGTTCGAGATATACGGAGACATTGACATAGTTCAGCGAATCAAGAAGAGGCGGCAGCGCTGGTCATATCATCTGGTTGGGATGGATTAGAATACTCCAGCTTCGAAAGTTTTCGGTGCAGTACCTGCAGGGCATGTCCACCCCTCCGAGTGTATTTCGGACATGAAATAGCTCCTCATAAGGAAAAAAACCATCCGCCGTTCGGAGGCGGTAGGTCTCTCCATTTGTTGGAACAACATCAAGACGCAAAAAAAAACACAAATTGGAGGAGGAGCTCGGCCGAAAATCGCTTCAGCGGTTACAAAGCGCCAATTATATATATACCTGTCGGTGTAAAGAGATGAAGGGGAAGACCTTCACTTGATGTTGGTGCAGATGATCTTTGGTTCTTGCAGGAAACTTTAGTTGAGCGCGTTATTTGGCGTCGTGTACCTGTGGCCTGACCTACAAGATCGTGTGATTTAACACCGCTGGACCATTTATCGTAGATTATGTAAACCCGTTTTTCCACGCAAATTTGGCCCTATTCGACCCAGCCACGAATTGATTCACCCGAAATCAATTTTACAACATAATTGATACTTTGTAACCGCTGAAGCGGTTTTTCGACAAAGCTCTTCCTCCGATTTAACACAATTGGAGAAACCTACAGTCCATTCTGAGCCGCCTCTGAGCGGCCAATGGATCTTATGAGGAGCTTTTATTTCATTTCTGAAATAGACTCGGTGGGCTTAAAATTCTATTGTACATTCTATGCCAATTGCAAAAGTAATGTATGAAGCTTAGCTGACTTTAAATAATATATAAATGAGCCATTTTACTAAATAACATTCACCCTAATGTGTTTAAATTTATTTCACATATATACTACCGTTATATGTAAAATAATACATATGTATATATTTGTATATCAAATTAGAAATATTACATTTCTTAATTAAATTCAGTGGCTAACCACATTTTTACAATGAAATTAATTATCTTGTTCCATTTTTCCGCTATTTATTTATTATGCTTCGTTGCTATGGGATTTATATGACACTTTGCGTTAAAATTAAATGAAATAGTCAGAAATTTATGTACACGTATGTAATTGCAAAAAAATAAACACGAACAGACCTGCATACAGATATACTCGTAAATGTTTATGTTTGTGGTTCGCAATTAATCCAGCAATGCATTTTCACCCAATGTTACAATATACAATTGTGTAGAAAAATTATATTTGTTATTTTCAAACTTTTTCTGTTTACTAAACATTTTAATTAATACTTACGTAAGCTGGTACACCACCCTCACCGGTCGTGGTATCACCACCTGCCTCGGTATTTGAAGACCATTTTAGTAAATCATAATTGAACATGGCATATGTGTAGACTTCATCCGTGGCGATAACCATTTGGAAAGTGTTTGTCTGAAAAAAAGCAAGCAAAAATATTTTTTACGTTAATAACACATCAAAAAATATTTTTTTAAATATAATAAAGAAAATAATATTTATATATGGTTCACAAGTTGTCATAAATTCCTATGTCAAATATTTAAGTTGCTCCAAGCTATAGGGTTATCCATAGGACTGTATTTTGACATCTGTCAAACTTGATTGTCAAACCAAATATGTTTTGTTTTAGTTAAAAACCAGGCATTTATGACAATGGATCGCTTAACAACCGTACAACGGGTTAAAATTGTTAAAACCCACTAAAAATAAATGATGATTGAAACATGACCACATTTCTTGCTTTAAGAGGAGATTATGGACGGCCGCGATAACCGATTGCTTAGCATTGCGTCCAGCCATTTGGAAGGCCAGGGTTCAAGTTCTGATCAAGAACTGACCAAAACCCAAGATAAATAGAAAATTATCGATTTTCATGTTGGTATACTTCTCTAATAATCAGTACAATGCACTTCATATAGGCAAGATCTGGCTCCCAATGCTTAATATTACCCTTCTTTTTCATTACTCGTTGCTGGATATTGCAGTTATGTATATAAATGGTGTAATTAAAAGGTAATCTGGTTTGGTTTTTGGCGGCTTTAATCTTTAAACTTGAAACTAAAATTTGTGTGATTCTTGTTTTCCATTCTTCCACACTAAATAGAGTAATAAAAATGGTGGCCAAGGATTATGTATGATTAACACAACAATGCTAGATCTCATAATTAACCTCTGATAACCCTCACATAAGACCATTTGCTCACAACTATCTCGATGTACGTGCCTTGAAATCCATCAACATCGAATATGTCTGCGCCAATTACCGTAGAATAAGCCTTCTTAACCTCGCACTTGAGGTCCTATCAAGCGTATTGTGGAAAGACTAAAGCCCACCGTCAACAAACTGATTGGACCTTATCTGTGTGGCTTCAGACCTGGTAAGTCAACCTTTGATCAGATATTCACCATGCGCCAAATCTTGGAAAAGATCCCTGAAAAGACGATCGACACACACCACCTTTTCGTCGATTTTAAAGCAGCCTTCAACAGCACGAAAAGGAGCTGCCTCTATGGCGTTATGTCTGAATTTGGTATCCCCGCAAAACTTATATGGCTGTGTAAACTGACCTTAAGCAGCAATAGAAGCTCCGTCAGGATCGAGAAGGACTTCTCCGAGCCGTTCGATACCAAATGAGGTTTCAGACAAGGTGATTCCTTATCGTGTGACTTTATTAACTTATTGCTGGAGAAAATAATACGAGCTGCAGAGCTGAATAGAGAAGGTACAATCTTTTACAAGAGAGTACAGCTGCTGGCGTACGCCGATGATATCGGTTTTATTGGCCAACAACCGCGCCGTGAGTTCTGCTTTCTCCAGACTTGATAAAGAAGCGAAGCGAATAGTGAGTGAGAGTAAGACGGAATATATCCTGTCATCAAAGAAACAGTCATCGCATTCGCGACTCGGTTCCAACGTCACTGTTGGCAGTCACAACTTCGAGGTCGTAGATAATTTCAACACCAATAATAATGTCAGCCTGGAAATCCAACGCAGTCTTACTCTTCCCAACAAGTGCTACTATGAACTGAGTAGGCAATTGAAATGTAAAGTCCTCTCTCGGCGAAACGAAAACCAAACTCTACATGTTGCTCATCATACCGGTCCTACTATATGGCGCAGAAGCGTGGACGATGTCAACATCTGATGAGTCGGCTCTAGGAGTCTTCGAGAGAAAAGTTTTGCGAACGATTTATGGTCCTTGCGTATTGGCAACGACGAATACCGCAGACGATGGAACGATAAGCCGTACGAGCTATACGATGATATTGCCATAGTTCAGCGAATGAAGAGACAGCGGCTACGCTGGTTAGGTCATGTCGTCCGAATGGATGAGAGCAGTCCAGCTTTGAAAGTATTCGATGCATTACCCGCTGGTCGAAGCAGAGGATGAGGAAGATCTCCACTACGTTGGAAGGATCAGGTGGAGAGTGATTTGGGTTCAATTGGTATTCCCAACTGGCACCAGGCAGCGAAAAGAAGAGAAGAATGGTGCTCTTATATTGATTCGGCTATAATCGCGTAAACGGTGCCAACGCCAATAAAAAAAATATATGTACACTATACATATTTAGACTTGCTCATTAAAAAGATTTACTAAGTGGGCTCACACTAACCTTCCCATATTCATTGTCGCTAATATTATAAAAAAATGCCAATTTAATTCTTAAGGAGAACTAGTGCTCAATATTAACGTCACTGACGTCAAAATATGAGCCTAAATTATTGAAATTCACGTCCGGCAATCAGCACTACTTCATTCCGCAAACGAGCAAGATTGAAGGTATCAAAAATAGTGTTTAGTATCGGAACTAAAACAAAGTTGTAAAGGATTGTTTCCAGCGCTACTTCTATTCCTTGGTAAGTCCCTTTCTATGGAATGGGCAGAGCCCACATAGGTTCCAAACGTCTGGCATGCTATTGTCCGACCATATTCTGCGAAGAAGCTGATATACTCGTATGTACCTTGCTTGAATAAGACATCCGGTAAGATATCGACTCCAGCCGCTTTGCCGCTTTTACATTACTATCGATATGGAGTTTCAGGTTCACAATCCACTGGTTAACCTGAAAACCCCCTTTCACTGCCATTCAGCAGGCTGGAGAAGTGTTCACTCCATACAATAAGCATGTTCTCGATATCGGTCACCAAATTGCCACCTTGGTTCCTACATGAGTATGCTCCGGTTTTGAAACTTTCTGTGAGTCGCCGTATCTTTTCGTAGTAATCAGAGAGTCAATCACAATATGATCGATTTAGTTGCGATCCGGTTACTACGCACAATATTTTCATCATGGCTGGATCAAAGGTGCGTGCTAGGTACTCACAGAAAGCATCTTTGATCTTTGATCGCATAACCCCTACAGGTTAAGGACAATTTACCCGTGGTAAGGTATGCCTTTGATCACATCGTCCTTCTCTTCCGGGGCGCGTAGTCAAATCAGCGATATGTTGAAAAATGTTTCTAGACATTAATCCTCCAGAATGGATGCCAGTACTCCCCGGCGAAGTCTATCTGCAACCACGAATCCGACAGCAAATTTGCCAACGTAGAAATTTAACAAGAAGAGATGGCTTCTCTAACCAGCTGTACAACAGCACCTTGTCAATTAAGAGACTGAACATTAACATCCTTAAAACGTTTGCGAGTATATTTTTTATGCTGTGGGCTCAAACCACAGCTGTTTCGCCTCCTAACTTTAACTCGCCCCCAAACGGATGTTTATTGGCTACAAAAAGGGCACTTGGTTATAAGAGAGTTGGTACGATTTCACTCATTTGCAATAGCGGTGCCACTTGTGATCCCTTCATCAATATATTTTAATCTCCACTTTAGTTATCTGGTACACAGACGGACGGACAGGTAGAGTAGTTCGTGTTGTCATTCTTATCATCTTAGAAAAAATTTAAATTTATTTACTGGAAACTTAATTTTCTGCAAAACTTTAAATATTACAGCAAGCGTGTTAACTTATTCACATCTGGTTGTTGTACTTTTGGTTATTTTTTTGGTTTTGGGTTTTTTTTCAAAAAATGTTAAACATAATGAAATAATAACGTAATTGCTTTTCTTGCTTTAATTGGTATCATTGTTAATTACATTTATTTGTTCACACTTTGAAATTTATGTTACTAATTGTCAGCAGCCTCAAGCAACAATTGTCTTTAAATAAATTTTATCCCAAATAGAATAATAGATTTATGAAAAGCAATCAATATTTTTGAGATGACAAAGTGGCAAATACTATGTGTGGCCGAGATAAATTTATATTAAATTTATGAAATTATATTTAGATGTTTATAAAGGGTGTTTTTTCTAGACATGTGGTTTTCAAGAAGAAATAAACCCATTTAAATGAATGTTACGGCCATGAATTTAGCTTTTTTATAAAGAAAAGAGTTTGCCATTATGTTCTAAAAATGATTTCGGGCAAGTGGCCACCCGGGCGGGTGAGTCCCAATTTACGTCCATGTTTTGCAGCAATTGGGAGTGTAAGCCAGTAATAATGCATCGAATATTCTCTTCCAAGGCGTCAATCCTCTTGGGCTTATCTAGGAAGAAAAGCCACTTGTCATAGTAAAAAATAGTCCAGCGGTGTTCAATCGCATGGTCTTGGAGGCCACGATTTTATTATTTCGCTGGCTGTATGGCATATAGCATCGTCTTGTTGGAGACAAATGTCATCCACGTCTACAACCTACAATTCAGACATGAAAAAAAAACATTCATCAGGGCTCTGTAGAGTTCCTCATTGTCTGTTACATTACGGACGGCTTCATTTTTGAAGAAATATAGAACAATGACTCTATGGTATGTATATGCCCAAAGAGCACAACAAACTGTGAACTTTTGGGTATGCAAAGGCGTCTCAACATCGGCTGGTCCCGTATCTTCCACTCCAAATAAAATAATTTTAGTTATTATCGTACACATTCAACCAAAAGTATGGTTATTCGCTGAACAAAATGTGAAAATCGGGACTGTTGGCCATCTCGTTTTGGGACGTGTGGTAGGCTTGATTCTTGTCCGAGTTGGATTTTGTAAGCGCGTATACCAAGATCCTGCCGTTAAATCTTTCATAACATAGATGGGCTCAGCTCCAAATGTTCCACGCCCATTTGAGTCTCTTTGGTGCATCTTTGAGGATGCGCATTATCCACTACAGTAAATATGAACCCTGCTGGACGATTATGTAGAAAGAATATTGGACAAATCGCGCGAACCGAACCATTATTTTGATTTGCAAACGTTGCTCGAAAGTAAGTCTGCTCATTATGAAATATCAAACCAAACTTAGTGTAAATCAAGTAACAACTGTTAAAAATACGAACTCCTAAAAAAGTATTGCCTCATTGGAAACCACACCTCTAACAAAACACCCTTTATAAACAATGAATATACTTACAAATAACATGCTTTGAATACTATATATGTATATACTGTAGAAGTTCAACTAAGAAATTTTAATTATATATTTATACACATACACACATAGGTATGTATGGTATATAGTAGTGTAAAGGCTTGTCGTGTTTGATTACTTTGCTTTTAAATAGATACATATTCGTATATAACAAATTTCACTTTCAAGTTCAAAACAACGACATACGTGTATATATATATATATATATATATGTATGTGTGTGCTTTCATCAAAGCACAATCAATTTCCATTTTCATTGTGTGTGTGTGTGTGTAGTATATATATGTATGTTTATATAGTATGTATGTATGCATTTAGCAGTTTGTATCATTTTCTTTTCATCAATGATTGACAGCCAGCTTTACGGCAAGTGACAGTGGTTGTGACTGCTTGAGAGAGTACTTTGTGACATGTCAGACAACACACATGCACATCAAGCAGCAACACACTCACATATCAACACAGCCACAGACTTTTTGTTCTCTAAAATATTTACAAACAGACCCAGCTGTGTGTCAAACAAAATTCTTAACATAAAAAACATAAATTTATCAAAGTCCAAAAGCTGAAAAAAGTTTAACATACATAAGACACATATACATATATATATAGTGTATACGAGTACATATACGGATGTACCATATATCTTAGTTAGTACATACAAAAAGAAGCATGCCAAAACAAATTACAGCCACCCATATCGACTACTGAGAGAGTTACTCTTCCCAAGGAAAAAATTGAATAAATTACCTAAAGGATGAAGTCAATTGTTTACCTCCTACCCACCGTCTCAGAAACTCTGACAGAATTTTCTCATAAGTAGCAATTGCTTGCCACTTTGAGCTAAGTAGACAATTGAAAGTCGCTTATTATACCGACCGGCGATGGAAGGTATCGACAGAAAATTTATTGTCCTCTGAGTACGGGTGATGACGAATACCTTATATGGTGGAACGTTGGCTATACCAGTATACGAGTATAGTATATATAATTGGCGCTTTGCAACCGGTGAAGCAATTTTCAACCATGCTCCCACTGCCTTGATGTTTTTCCAACAATTGGAGGAGGGGAAAGATCATATTTCTGCGGATAAATCTTTGACTAGTGAACACTTGAAAATCAACATTCGTCATGACATGGCTAATATACCGCCCAATATGTGCCTCAAACGGATGGAAGTTTGCAAAAATTGACGTGAATTATTTAGTGGTCTACATATGTAAAATTCCAAGGTTCAGGCTTTATAATAGAAAAGAAATTTCATGGAAAAAAACATTTTAAACGCAAAACCTAATCGAGCACTGAAATCTCTCAATGTCTCAGCACAGCTCTCACTCACTAAATTTATTCCTTTTTAATTTTTTCTTCGATTATTTTCCCAACTTACCGTGAATAGCGAATTGTCAATGCCACCAGCAAACGAAACATTTTTCCAAGTTGCGATAATAACGTGCTTAGGTATGAATGTTTCGGCACCAACGACACCCTCACGTATATCCCACATGGTACGTTCACGAACTTCAACGCCAAAACGGTCTGTGCGTGTAAGCAGATCACGTTCGAGGCTGTAAAGGAAAGGCGAAAGGAAAAGCAGATGATAAACAAATAAATAAACAAAACAGTGCAAGCAACAAATAAATATAAAATTAAGTTTAAATCGAAAATCAGTATTATTTATTACATATGGTATATTTGCTGGTATATTGGTTAAGTAGTATTAACACAGACCGAAGAAGAAAATATATTTCCCTTCTCCAAATCAGAAAGGTAATTGAATAAAACAATAGTATTAAAGTATATGTATGTACAATATATAAAAAAAGTTTCCTTTTTTAACTCACAATTCCACATTGTTTACATGTTGAGAATATTTGATTTGTTTGCTGAACTCATAAATCATATCACAACAGGTCAGCAGGAGGCTGACATATATATGCATATACATATGTAACTTATATTTAATAACAATTTGCGAACCTCGTTATAGGTATTGTGGGTAATCAAATAGGCCAGTGGCATGCGCTCACATGTAAATATTTACGCACGAAAAAACCGTTGCTTTATTACAAGCCCCATTTGGCAATATTCGCATGCGTAACTTAGCTTTGTGGCTTTGGCTATTTTTAGGGATTCGGTGTGTATTGATTGCTTTTGAATTGTTTGCATTTGTTTCTGCGAATTAATTTCGCTGTACAAATATTCGTGTTGAATGAACGAAGTAATAAAGAATATTTTGAAAGGCAGAGGCAGACTGGATGTCAGACTTGATTTTGAAGGGAGTTATATGTTAATTTTGGTCAAAAAGATGATCACAATAATTTTGATAGCAATTATATGGTCAGTCACCAATTGTAGAGACCAACAGTAACCAGGATTTTCCACCCTAAATTCTTCCATCAGAGTGAAGGTCTGCCGCTTCTACTTTCAAAGCTGGAGTGTTCTCTTCCATCCGGACAATGTTATCTAGCTAGCGTAGCCCCTGTCTCTCATTTCATTGAACTTTATCAATATCATTTTTTATCTCATACAATTGTCATAAATCTTCCTCTCGAAGACAGCCAAAGCCAACTCATCGGACGTTGTTGTCGTCCATGCTTTGGCACCATAAATTAGGAAAAGAATGACATGTGCGAGTAGAGTTTAGTTTTTGTACGTCAAGCGAGGAATTTTCTTTTCAATTGCCTACTCAGTCCAAAGTTGCTAATCTTGGCAAAGATTGTTTCTGCGCTGGATTTCAAGGCTGGCATTGTTATTGGTGTCCAAACTGTTTTTTTTTTTTTAAATAAACCAAATCTCTTACAGCTTCAAGGTCATCGTTGTCAAAGTTACGCGGAAGCCAAAACGTGAATGTGCTGATTTTTCGTTTGATCGCTGGAGATATTTCTTTCTTTTTATCTGGGGAATGTAAAACTTACGGCGTGCGGTTGTTGATGCCAATGATATCACCTAGAAAATATGCCAGCTATTTTGTTCTGCAGCTCTTCTTCAGCAATCGATTAATGAAGTCACACGAAAGAGAGTCGTTTTATCTGAAGCCCCGATTGGTAGCGAACGGTACGGCTCCGACAGAGTTTTGCGGGAATACGAAGAAAGCAATCAAGCAATGGCAGCTCATTTTCATGCTGTCGATGATTGCTTTAAAATCGATCCTCTTTTTACGGTTCTTTACAAGTACAAAATTTACAAATGGTGAATACCTGATCAATGGTATATTTGCCTGGTTTAAAACCATACGCTGATAAGGTTCAATGAGTTCGTCGAATGAGGGCTTTAGTCCTTTGCCCAATACGCTCAATAACATCTCATAAGGAAAATATTGAGGAAGAACCGACAGGTGATATACATCAGCTTCTTTGCAGCATTTGATCAGTCGGAAGCATGCCCGACGATGTGAATCTATGTTTGTGTGGGGGACCCCGCAATCTGCCGGTAATCCATCGGCCCCAGCTGCGTTGATATTCTTTAAACGAGCCATTCGCTATTCAAGCTTCATCATGGTAAAATGATAGAAAGTCTCAAACATTTTTACTTCATCAAGTAGTACCACTCGGATACTTACAGGTATGCATAACGATTTATTTCTCTTTCTTCTATTCTTAAAAAAAAATTGGTATGAATACCTATTTATAAAATCCACTATAAACGCACAAGGGGAAATCGCTAATTGCAATTTCCTTCAACGTAAGCGCCTCCTACTGGAATTCTTACATATTCTTTAATGCACTTTACTGAGAGAAATATGCAAATACCAACACTTGTAGGATGGTTTGACTTCATAACTAAACTCATTTTGCATCATAAACTACCATAAGAATTGTGGCTATCACAGACATGTAGAGACGCCCACTAACAAGCACACACACATACTCCCATACAGCGACCCTGTGGATAACCTGCAGGGTAAATACTAGTTGTTAACCAGAATGCGTCTGGCTTGCATTTTTGCACTAACTAGTTCATCTTCCATCTACTTTGATTGTATACGACTGGTGTTTTTAACGGCGATGTCTTACGAACTGTCAACTGTCCGATTATGCATCAGCTTTATACTGGTTATATACTAATTCATTTAGTAGTCATTTCCAACATCACACCACTCTTAATCAATCTAAACCTAACTACAATTCATACATAGGTTGACATTGAAAGTCCAATTCAAATACCACCTGAAGGGGTTACATCTAGTTAGAATTTTCAAAAAATCGATTTTTTTTATTTCATTTTCGTAATGTACATGTATTCAAGTAAATACTCTTTCAAGTCGATCCGACTGTTATTTTGGAAGTTACATGCATACCTGTAACGACGCGCATTTGAAACGCTTTTGAAACTTTAAACTCGTTTTTCTCAAAGCTATGGTTTTCAAGTCGGTGGCCACGATTTCTCGGGAATGGCTGAACCGATTAGTCTAAAATTTTTGCAGAGGCCTCTGAACTATACTTCATCGAAGCTTTTCCATTACCGATTAAAAGTTTTTTAATGCGCAATTCAAGAACAAAATTATGGAGTAAAATTAATTTTTTTTTTTTAGAAGCCGTCATTTTGTCACAAAACAATTTTTGGCTTATTCCTTCGAATAACCACAAAATTATATATTCCTTTAACGAAATCCGTTTGATTTTTTCATTTCAGATGATTCCCTTCAAAACATTTGGAGATCTGCTGTAGCAGCTTCAAAAACTGTTATTTTTATAAATAAAAAATTGCTAGCTACTCTTCAAATGTGTCATAATACCTAGGTATGTGTACAAATGTTCAAAATAATGAAGCTAAAAGTTTCCTCATTTTCTGAGCTCCTAACTAGATGTAACCCCTGAAGGCAGCACAAGTCTCACTCGGCGGATATGTAAATATGCAAAATTATCGCATTTTGTGAACCGAGAATACCAAAATAATTGAGGAGAGGATTACACTCGCTTTTTGGTCCGAAGGTGTGATTGGATCTTACTTATTTGGAAACGATAATGGCGAGACTGTCAGTGTCAATTCGGAGCGTTATGGTCGTATGTTTACTGACTTTTTTTGGTCTGCAATTAAAGAACCCAACAAGATGGTGCCACATGCCACAAAACACGAGCGAATATGGCTTTATTGTGAGAGAAATCTATTTGGCACCTTTGGCCAATTTATTTTGGAGGCGGGCCATGTTTTTGTGGATAAACCTTTAAATCTTGCTCAATAGGGGTTACCACCCCTAGTAGTCGAAAATTAATTCCAACAGATCGAAGTTTGCAAAAATCCTCGAGGCGGTCATTTGAATCATGTAGTGTTTCACTTATAATGCCAAAGCTCAAACTTTGTAATAGAAAAGGAATTTCAAGAAAACTATCTAAATTTCAGTTTCAAACACTTTCTGTATACGAGTATAAAACTTATAGCGTACTTGCTACTTCGTATAGTAACAAGCAGGTAGCAAGTCGTGAGTTGGTCCAATGGCACACTACAAAGGAGTAGATATTGGATTACTACAATGGAGCGTATGATTCACAAATGCTTGCAGGGTATATACACACGCATACACATGCACTAAAGTTATTTCACCTACATTACAGCTGCCCACAGCATAGCGCATCCTTTCAATTGGAGAATATAAATAAATTCATTGCTGCTTTTAGAGGCATTTTTTTATATTTTTTTTTATTTCACATTATTTGCATACCGTGCATTTCTGCTTTTTTACAGCAACAAGACTGGAATCGAAAGACCGTGCATTGGAATGTGTAATGCAATGCAATTCAATTGTAAATGTGGTTAACAAAGAGCATTAAATTGTTGTCGTACTAATGCCGCTTGGCAGCTATGCGACAGCTTTAGCTTCAACTTCAGCTGCAATGCAATGTAATAATAGCTTAAAGCTCTTGGAAGGAAAAAAAAATTAATAAATAAATTTTAAAAGAATTAATGCCTTTGTAGCATTAAAAATACTGCTATTGCATATAAATCCTAGTTGGGAGAAAAGATTTGAGCAAACACTAAAGCTGTGGTAATGAGTTGGCGATATTATTGGGAAGTGCTGCCACCTGTTTTGTTCATTAATAAAAATAAATGGGACATGGCACATAGAAATTTGAACTCCAGATTTTTAAGCACAATTTTGATCGTAATTTTTCGAACTAAAATTTTAAATTTATTTATGCACAGTGTAAAAATCGTTAAATTGCACTGCTCTGATAGATATTACAATCTCCAGTGATAATTAGTGATTATAAACTCTAATCAGTTTTATCAAAAATATCGTGTTTTAAGCCATATTTTTACATATTAACATTACTGATGACTATCGAATAAACATTCCATCTGCCGACTTCTACCAAATTTGAATAGCTTGAAGAATAACAAAGCGGTGGGCTGAACTTTTGAAAACTTTTGAAATAGCTGCCAAGATGCATGCAAAAGCTTCTTTGAAGATCATGATTAGACGAAAGCATTTCCGGCTATTGGAATTTTAAAGTTTTTTGCATAAAACAGATAAAAGTGCATGATAAAAAAGTTCTGTCAGAAACTGTAGACAGCTCTCTGTGCCGGTCAACTTTAAACAAGACCCGTGGACTCTTTATCGTGAAACTTCTTTAAGCGAGTGCTAGAGAATAAATATAATACGAGCTGTATAGATACCTACATGAGTAGAGAAGCTACAATCTTCTGCGGATGATATCGATATTCGGACTGGACAAGAAATAAAACCGAATGAATATGGCAGTAATAAGGACAAGACAAAATGACTCTAATTTCTAATTCGACTCTTTAAATATCTTTAATACGCATACTTCTGCTCTTCGTAGCAGTTAATGTGAACGATCAGTAACATTTATATTTATTTACTGAAACTGCTTAAATATCAAAAGCCTCTCAGTAAGTTATCATATCCTAAAACTAAATTTAAAAATAATAACCCATTGGCTAGAAATCAGTTAAAACATTCGCCACTGTTGACAATCACAACTTTGAATACGTAAATAACTTCGTCTATCAAGGGACCTTGAAATCCAGGATTTATGGATCATTGCGTATTAACATTGGCGATTTGATGATAAAGCTCCTCGAGTGAGAAATTTAATAGACTTCAGATAGGTCAAATCTGTGTATCAGCTTTGGGTGCGGCTGTTTACTGAAGAATTAAGAAAACATGTAAAACTAATTTGCAAATTATTTTCTATCATAAGCACTATTTGTTCCTTTCGTCCACATAAATTAAAAGCTGGTATTTTCACCGAGTGGCATGATAAAATCATTACCAGGTGTGATCTAATAATTCACCTCGTGTCTTCGGCAGTCTTATCTCGGTAATGCTTTTTAAAGTAGTAAAAAGGTGTAAAAATATTAAATTGTTTTTATTGAGGGATACAAATTAATTTAGTCTCTTCTCAAAAGATTACTCCACCTGCAGGTTCTGGCCGGTCTTGGAAGCGATTACCTATTTCATTGGAAATTTTTCACATCTGCTTTGTTTTCTCTCTTTTATTTGAACGAAAAGTGCAGCTAAAGCCGATCGAATGCTTGTGGAAGCTTATCGTAAATCTACCGATAAATCATGCAGACAAAAAACCTCCCAGTCAACCCGAAAAAGTTTAAAGATTAAGTATTCGAGACCTTACTAGCTCAAGAAAGCAAAACCATCGATTACAAGTAATGCGTCTGAACCGTGCATTTCGTGAAAAATGGCTAAAACAACCGGAAGGTATGACAAGTTGGTTTTTCAACATAACAACGTTCGGTCCACTGTCAAAAACTAAATGGAAACGCTGAAATGTGAAGTCTTACCCCATCCGCTATATTCTTCAAGCCATGATCTTTCCCACTGCAGAATTTTTCGACGAGTGAAAAATTATTTGAGGGGGTCACCGGTTTGGGGTATTTTGAAGAAATCGATAAATGACTCAATGATCGGTTCGAGGTCAGAGAAGACTCATTTTTCCTCCTGATCTTTCCAACAGAGTGGAGATCTTCCTCTTTCTCTTCTTCCACTGACTGTTTGTTTAATGGCAGGAGATATTTCAGCACACGACACGATTGTTGGGATCAATGATGTCAATATTATCGGCGTACGCCAGAAGCTGAACACTCTTATAGAGATTCTAACTTAACTATTCAACTCTACAGCTCGTATAATTTTCTCTAGCAATAAAATAAAGAAGTCACACGATAAGTAATCACCCTGTCTGAAACCTCCTTTGGTATCGAACTGCTCTGAGAGGTTATTCGGATCATGACAGGATGTGGTGTGTGTCGATCTTCTTTTCATGGGTATTTTCCAAGATTTGACGCATAGTGAATATCTGCTCAATATTTGATTTACCAGATCTACTAAAGCCACACTGATAAGGTTCAATCAGTTCGGTGACGATGGGCTTTAGTCTTTCACACAATACACTCGATAGGACCTCGTATGCGATTAAAAACGGAATTATTTATTACAGTGTTTTTAATAAATTTTACTTTAGGTGTACTAATAGTGAGCAGCTGGTGCAAAATTAAATTGAATTATTATAGAAGGTATTAATGTTTTAATTAATCACCTAATAATGCACTTGTGTTGGTAACGGGTGGTAATATAATACAAATATATATGTATGAATATAAACAGATTTTTTTCTTTGTTGGGCTTGAATTATTTTCTAATCAATTAAAAAATTTTACAGCGTGGCCACAGTAGCCAAGTGGTTAGTAGTGCGTACATCATGGATTCCAGTCCAACCAACATCCTAAATTATATAAATTTATTTAAATTAAAAAAATTATACTGATTTTTCTAACTGGGATCGCCTCTCGGCAGGGAATGTCAACCCCTTCGAGTGTATTTCTGACATGAAATCAAGGCTCCTCATAAAAATCATAAAGGTCCTCATAAAGGTCCCTTCATTTGTTGGTAGAATATCAGGATGCACACCACAAACCTTCAGTGAAGGTTAAAACACAGTCCCTTAAGTACTGCTCAAGACATTAATAGATATTGTAGTTAGCTCATTTGATGGCCTAGTGGCGAATTAATTCCTCATGGGTTCGCGTGCAGCCAAAGAACATTTTCAGCGTTTGAAAAACTTTACATTAAATTGGAAATATTCTACAAATGCATAAATAATTTATGGGAAATATTATGCCCACACTAAATGGTTTCAGTAATAAAGCCAGAGGTATTTTATTTAACAAAAAAATAGTTATAATAAAATCATACTATTAAATAAAAAATTTAAAAATTAATTTCATTTAAAAAATGTGTGGTTAAACTGTGTATTCAATTCCTTTTACCACGACAACATAAAAAAACTACAATTGTAATTGTCGCAAAAATTTGTAACTATCAATTCGCCACATGCATTCCTCTCAAGTAAAAAAAAAGAGAGCTAAACAAAAACAACTTTACAGCTGACAAAACAATGGTTTCATCGATGTTTTGTTTTTTTGTTTTTTTTTGCGCGCAACTCACCAAACGGATTTGTAAAGTTCTGAAAAACAATGCAGCAAATAAACGAGACAAAAAAGAATGATCCGTCGCTTGCAGCAAAAATGCAAAAGTCGCATAAAAATTGAAATAATTCGTAAAAGCAATGTTTTTTTTTTTTAGAAATACGATTGGAGTGTGAAAGTTACTTGCGCTACATTTTTGCTCCTCAATAGAGCGAAGAGCGAGTCGTTGCTGTGGTAAAAACAATTAGAATAGCAAAATGGCAACAAAAACAAAAGTTATATAAATTTACATACGTACAGACTGTGTTTTAAATACAGAAGTTACTATATACTTACAGGTTATCGATTTTGCGGTTTCGCAAATAAACGTAAATAAAATTCATTTAAAATTATTATTTTGATGAAGTTCTATTTTTATTATAAAGTTTGAAACTGCAGGTAGGTGTAGTGGTGTGTAAAAGGTTATATCCCTTCTCTTGCGTCCACATCGCGCTCAATGAAAACGTGAGCAAAACTTGTGGAAGATGTGGTAACCAACCCGTGTGGAGCCTTGGGTCACAGTTAAAAAAGAGAGTAAGCTTCAATGGAGCCACCCCAACTTATTCGGTGTAAGTGTCCGCTAAAGTCTAATTGCAGCGTATGTTCAAAAAAAACTGTGGCTGCGAGCGGGCGTCGGTCTTGAAGCAAGCGGTTCGCAATATAAATATGCAAAAAATTTAAGCTTACACGCTTAGCGAGGGTGTGCGCTGGGTTTGGCACCCGCCACGTAAGAACGAGCTCCAACGAAAAACTTAATAATGCCTACTTTTGATAACGACCACTGCAAACGATTGACAACTATCTGTGTGGCAAACAACGCCCGTCAGCAAAACCAAGGAAGGTTCGAAGTCAAAAATCTGCAATCACAACAAACAGCCAAACGGTTTTCTGCTCGACTTGGTTTTTGGTATAATGACGGAATACCAAGCTCCCTACTTAGAGTTGTACACGAAGCTATTAGTTTTCGAAAGATCGCAAAAACAACTGGTACGATGAGGACTGCCATGTCGCAGAGAAGAGAAAACAGGCTGCCTACCTCGTAACCTTGCGATCGACCATAACACGTGCGGGGTATCTATCCCACCACGAAAGCTGAAGAAGAAATTTCTACGAAAATTCTACTTACAGAATGTTCCAAGACCGCTGGCTTGTGTGAGCCGGATTGTATATGGATGTAAGTGTGATTCCAAGGCGCAAGTCTCAGCTGTTGAGTACATCGAGCAATGGGAACATTCGGGTTTTCGGTTACACTTTCACTTACAGTAGCGATGTTTAGGATGGATCGAACAAAACGATGATACACAGGCCTGACAATATCTGTAACCGATTATCTTAAAAATTTTACGAATTCCTTGAAAAATTGGAGGATTGTGCACCAGAATTTTAAAGCACGAAACGTGATTTGATTCACCATTTTTGTAGTAAGTTTTAACAATTTGAAAGCGTTGCGCGGTTGTTTAGCGATTCATTTTCATAAATGCCTGACTTTTAACCAAAACAAAACATGCTTGGTTTGACAGTTAAACTTGACAGATGTCAAAATAAAGCCCTGGTTTTTTCAAACCACGAAATGGATAGCCCTACATTATGTATCGGCATGAACATCCGTATATATGTATGTATCTAATACTGTACACATACGTATGAGTACAAATATACGATGCGTCTGCTGGGAGATTATATAACACCACTATGTCAGAGTCAGCGCTGCTAAATGCCACTTTTTGCCAATTATTGTGAGAACAAATGACAGCTAGCGGATGCTCGACAATTGTCCGACAATAGCTAAAGAGTATGTGTCAGCGAAAGTTTGCTAACTAACGGAATGACATTGGGGAAAGTTGACAAAAAAATATGTAGTCAGATTTGTGTTTTTTCACCATGAAAAGAGTAATCGGGTTTTTTTTTTTTGGAACTTCAAATTAACTTTTTTCACTTTTGCTCTTTGACCTAACTATTCTGATATTATTTACTCAACTGTTATTTGAATTGCATTACGATAGAATTAATTTTGAATTTACATTTCCAGTATTCGATGTTTATTGAGAAAGCTCAAAAAACTTAGTACACTTTTTTTTATGATTTCAAACGTAATTTCCGGTATTTAAAATGAATATGCAAGCAGTTAAGCAACTTCAATATGGAAATAAAAGAATTTTAAATGGTTTCAATGACCTAAACCAAATAAAGGTATGACTAACAAGCTTCCAAAAGCTCTTCAAAAAGCAAGTATAACCACACAACCGCTTGACATCTAACAATTCAACTTAACCACACTTTGTTAGAATCAATGTACTAGCAATTAGCACACCCACTTAAATACATTATTTGATGAAACCAAAAATTTATAATCCTTTTGCGTACACACAAGCACACGTAGTAGGTAAATATTGAGCAAAAGTTTTCAAATTAATTTCAAAGCAAATTACTGATGCAGCTACCATAAACAAACTGAGAAGTGTTGATTTAAGCAAAAATATAGCTCTATGGGGAAAGATTTAAAACCACAAGGCATTTGTGTGTGAAAAGTGATTTAAATCACTATTAAAAAGCCCAAATTTCTATTTAATTTTTTTTTTCATGTTATATTATAATTTTTGGTTATACTTCCCTTGATTTTATTTAATTTTATTTTATTTATTTTATTTTATATTATTTTATTTCATTTTATTTTATTTTATGTTATTTTATTTTATTTTATTTTATTTTATTTTATTTTATTTTATGTTATTTTATGTTATTTTATTTTATTTTATATTATATTATTTTATTTTATTTTACTTTGTTTTATTTTATTTTATTTTATTTTACATTATTTCAATTCATTTCATTTCATTTCCTTTTATTTTATTTTATTTTATTTCATTTTATTTTATTTTATTTTATTTTATTTTATTTTATTTTATTTTATTTTATTTTATTTTATTTTATTTTATTTTATTTTATTGTATTTCATTTTATTTTATTTTATTTTATTTTAATTTATTTTATTTTATTTTATTTTATTTTATTTTATTTTTTTTATTTTATCTTATTTTAGTTTCTTTTATTTTATTTTATTCTATTTTATTTTATTTTTTTTATTTTATCTTATTTTAGTTTCTTTTATTTTATTTTATTTTATTTTATTTCGTTTTATTTTATTTTATTTTATTTTATTTTATTTTATTTTATTTTATTTTATTTTATTTTATTTTATTTTATTTTATTTTATTTTATTTTATTTTATTTTATTTTATTTTATTTTATTTTACTTTATTTTATTTTATTTTATTTTATTTTATTTTATTTTATTTTATTTTATTTTATTTTATTTTATTTTATTTTATTTTATTTTATTTTATTTTATTTTATTTTATTTTATTTTATTTCATTTTATTTCATTTTATTTTATTTTATTTTATTTTTTTTATTTTATTTTATTTTATTTTACTTTATTTTATTTTCTTTTATTTTATTTTATATTATTTTATTTTATTTTATATTAATTTTGTATTTACTATTGAGCAAAAGTTTTCAAATTAATTTCAAAGCAAATTACTTGTGCAATCAAAAAAACTGAGAAATGTTGATTTATGTAATAAATAGCGCTGTAAACTATTAAAAACCCAAATTTCAATTTAATATTTTTTTCATGTTATATTATAATTTTTGGTTTTACTTCCTTGATTTTATTTAGTTTAATTTTATTTTATTTTATTTTAATTTATTTTATTTTAATTTATTTATTTTATTATTTTTTTATTTAATTCAATTTTTTTTTTTTTGTTATTTCTTTGTTCGTTTTATTATTACAGTAGTATTTGATTAATTGTGCTTTCAGTCTTAAAATAATTACATTATAGAAGCAAGGAATCCCTTGAGTTCGCCCTAGACTACAAGCACTAAGCTGAGAATCTGAAAACTCATCATGTACATACATGTAGGTATATGGTTATGTTTGTGAGTACGCATGTATTCTGTCATTCATTTGATTATCCGTAGAAGTTATGTCCTTTTGCAATGCGTTTATTACATTTTGCCTGTCATGTACAATAAACTTTCAACAACATTACCTGCCCATACGTATGTAAATACCCATACATATCTACATGTTTATTCATTATATTCATATGTATATGTATATGTATACTAATTTCGCCATTGCCTGTCGTCTTTGCTCCTTTCTTTTATATATAATACCATATGTGTGTATGTATGCAGGCTCAGTATTTGTCAGACTTATTTTGTCTCTTATCTCTAAATGTGTTAATAGAAACATTGTCAATTGTTAAAATACAATAAATAAATTTTTCAAAAATTGCTTTTTATTGCTTTTATGCTCATGTTAATTGCAGCACTTGGCTTTGTTTATATTTGTTTTAGAAGAGAGTAGACGAGTGAACTTGTTACTGAAGGAGATATTCCCTTTCTCCTTCAGAGGGCGACAAAGAGAAAATTTTCGAATAAAATTTACCTGTAAGCAATTACATACTGCTTTCCATGTTTTCCTTTAACTTTTATCTAATGCGCGATCCGAAAAGAGGAAATGCGAGAATTTATTTAGTAAAAAGCGGAAGAGAGAGAAACGAAAATAGTGAGTATCGATTTTAAAGGAAAGCATTATAAATTGTTGATCCTTATTAAGGAGAGGAAAGAGGCAAAAGGTGAGGAGTTCGACTATTTTTTGCATTGCAGCTGAAGATTTTGTTCGAATATTTTTGAGTAACTCTAGTATTTGAACGTTTGTGTGAATATTCATTGCTCATTTCTCGAGATTTTTCGAACACAAGCTCAGACAATTCGAGTTTTTGCGAGCATTTTCAGGAAATATTATAACTTTTCTCTCAGAACTTCTTTCTGTAATTTTATATTGATTTATGTAAAATGACAAACTCGATAAAACTCTAAAGAAATTTTTACAGAGCAAATCGAAAAATAAATATAAATAAATTTAAGCCATTGAGCAACGCACGTGTATCGAGCGAGTTTGGAGTGGCTCGCACTGCTCTATACCCGAGTATGAAGAATTCTAGTTTATATTTCTTCGCATTTACATATATACATATGTATGTATGTATACAATTTGGGTGATTTTCGGCCGACCTCTCCCTTTAATTTGTAGTTTTACGTCTTGCTGTTTTTCCAACAAAATATCCGGAGGGGTTGACATTCCCTGCCAAGAGCCGACCGCAATTAGTAAGTTTAATTTGTTTTTATATTTAAATTAATTTTCTAAATATAATTTTTGGATGTTGGTCATACCAGGATTTAAACCCGGACCTTGAGAGTATTATTTTTTTTTAAATTTATATTTTTTTATTTTAAATACAAAATTAAATTAATAAATTAGTAGTATTAAGATTTACTTAAAATTAACATACATATGGACGTACAGTCAAACACCGGTAGTGTAAAAAGTGGCAAAAAAAACACTTTCAATATAGGTACTCGCATTACCGCAATAACAGTGAAATCCTTTACAATTCACCAATTTATTCATCAAAAATTGAAAAATCATTTGTAGTACATACATAAATTCAACTTTAAGCTACAAAATTTCGTGCGGCATTCAACTCATTCACCGCAAAAAAAAGAAAACAAAAGACATAAACGAAAATGAAAATGCCGAAACGATTTATGTACCTACCAGTGGCTGGAGGAGTGGTCCGCTTGCGAGACCAATCGTTAATACGCAACAACAATATTTGCTCCAGTTTAATTTGCATGAGAAGTCCCCAAAGGAAAACGCATATGTATGCATGTATGCATGTATGTATTGTACATACAAAATGCAACCTACAATACAAGCAACAACAACAACAATAAATAGCCTTGATGCATTAGGAAGCAAAGGTGAAATGGTGCAACAACATGCGAATGCTCCAAAAATCAAAGTTGACCGCATTTTTTGTTTTTTTTTTTTTGCTTTAATTTTTTGCTCTGTTTCTTTCCAAAGTTCATATTTGTTGTTGATTTTATTTTTATTACACACAAGTACATTCGCAAATGTTTATATGTTTGGACTCGCCTATATGCATGTTTGTATATTGTGTGTGTGTGTTTTTTCGTAAATGTGGTGGCCGGTAGCAATACATACACATACATATGTACATTCGAATGGGCTTGTACTAAAACAAGCGATAGACTAAATTGAAAATGGGGCACGTAAAATACCATTGTTGAAGTGCAATTGCATCAGGTTTTTTTGTGCACACAAATTCACCTGCATACCTGATCATATTTACTATACTACATATCTTTGCGTTAGCTTGTGTTTTAATACCTTGCATACACGTATATTGTATATACGAATATATGCGTATACGTATATGTTTGCGTATTTCATGTGACCACTCACCAGCAACTGTTGCAATCATTTGAAATTTTGTAAGATTTTTTATTTCTTTCTTTTTCATTTTCGTTTCCTATTTGAGTGAATATTTTTGTAGAATGTGAGGTTTGGTCAGCAATTTTAACATTTTTCTACTTAATCACAGCAATTTGTTGAGGGGACATTGGAAAGTGTTTATTTGAGGAAACATTTGAACTTGAAGGATATTGAAGATAGAAAATAAGAAATTTAATGTAAAGGGTGACTGAAAATTAAAGCAAAATGTTAATTAATTAAAAAACATTGTTTTTAATCTACTTACTTATTATGGCTTTTTTTATTGCAACATAAAATACATGGCAAAATGTGATATTTTAGACGTTTGGTTGTCAATCAGACAAAACTTTTTTTTTGGAGTTGGTCTTCCAGTATACTGTCGACATAATCGCCCAGCAGAGTCGGTAATTCGAGCAACCATGAATTGATTCGCTCCACGTCTACTCTAGTAGATAATACGCATCCTCAGCGACGTCGTACGGTACGCATCGAATACGCTATTTTTTCTGGTGAGCAGGGTATCGAAAAAGATCCGAATGAGTCGCTCTGCCACCGCGCGCAAACAATTGGAGCTGTGCTCATCATCTTTATGAAAGATTTTACGGAAGGATCTTGGTTTGCGGGCTTACAAAATCGAACTCGTGCAAGAATTGAAGCCTAACAACCATTATGTGCATCGCATAATCGTTGAATGGGCCCTAAACGAGATGTCCATCGACCCCGGTTTTCACTAGAGAATTTTGTTAAGCGAAAAATAGTAAAATTTGGAATTTTAGATAATCCGCAAGCCATTGTTGCGGCGACGTAGCATACCTAAAAATCCACAGTTTGTTGTGCTCTTTGAGCATAGAGAATCAGAATCACTGGTCGTAATGTAACAGTCAATGGAAAAGGCTATAGCGCTATGATTAATGACTTTTTCGTGGCTGAATTGGAGACTGTTCATGTAGATGATCTTTTGTTCCAACCAGATGGCGTTGTTAAAGGTAATTATTGATGAGCGCATTATCTCACGTCATGGTCATGTGACATGGCCTCCAAGATGATGCGATTGCACACCACTGTACAATTTTTTGTGGAGGTTATGTGAAGTCGGTTGTCTACGGAGATAAGCTCCAGACGATTGACGCCTTTGAAGAGGTGCGTTATTGCTGGCATATGGCTCCACTTGCTGCAAAAACAAGCCAGCTGTGGGGGTCACTTGCCCGAAATGATTTTTAGAACATTACAGCAAACCCTTTTGTTTACAATATGGCTAAATTTTTGGACAAAATATTTAATTACATGCGTTTAATTTCTTTTTGAAAGCCACATGTCTGAAAAAACAACCTTTATACGATTATTTATGGAATAACATATCGAGCAAACCGGTCTTCTGGGATTTGTTGACACATACGAACTTTTACAGAAATTTAAAAAAAAAAAATAGTGCAATGACAAGCTACCAAAATCAAGAAAATACCTGTTTCCACTGCCTCTCGGAGGTGACATTCAAATACACACTACAAATAGGAGAGGAGCTCTACCAAAATATTCTTTAGTACTTACAAAACGCAAATTGTAAAGAGGGATCCATTGGTCATTTGAGCTTTGACGTCTTCACTGACATTTCCGATGTGTCGAATATTCAGTATAAGGTTTATGCATTACGGAATGGTTGCGAAAAATTGGAAAACATCTCAAACTTATTTGGAAAACTAACTTTAAGCGCAACTGCTATGAAATTTTGTACAAATTTCGGCTGAAATAACTCGCCTTGCAGGCAGTTGTCAATTTGCTCATCGAGCTCGCCATATCGGTTGGTTATTGGACAAAACAAGCTCGCACAGTGCGTTCAGAGGCAGCTCAAAGCGTGTTCGCACAGCCATCAAAATCAATTCGATATCATTCGCAGGTATTAAAAATATCGGGTATTTATTTGCGTAGGCTTTTGCATAAAGACCTCGGTGCGAAGCTTTATAAGAGCTGAAGATCGCTCAGCAGAAGTCGATAAATCATATTTTCCTATGTAGCTATTTTCATTTCGGGGGTTATGCTACAAAGCTGTCAAAATCTGCAGCTCAGAAAACAAGCAAGGAGCTGCAGTTACCGTCATTGTCGATCGTTACCGTGCCATGCCCAGAACCTATTTCTTTCCAAATGTTAAAAACAATGACAAGTATGATGTGTGTTTTCAACAAAATGTTGAGTTTTACGTTCTCAATTGGTTGGAGGAAGGTAGGCAGTAAATGCAAATATACTGTGTTTCATACACTTATTATCCCACACATATCTAGACCACGGAGTCTTACATTGTAAAAGCGTTAATTCTCATTTCACAATCCCTCACAACAACAGTTTACATACTTTCAAAATGATAAGCCAACAAAGAAGGAAGTATTTTTGTCCTCGGCTCTAGGTTTCATTCGGTTATCGACTCATCGCCAATACCGAACTCTTTTGTATTATTTCACTACCGGGTATGAGCGCAGCCTGTCTTACCACTCATACTTTAAAATCTCGCCTTTGCCTGAATACTCTATTTATTCATTAGTTTTCGGTTAGATCTGTCTATATCAACCTACCGATTATATCAAGCTACTCTATGGTAATTCTACGAATATGTCTAGTGTATGCTTATGAATATCCTAAACTCAATTTTTTGATACGAGTCGCTGAATCCGAGAAATTAAATCTTATTTCTTAATGCTCACTTCTCAGATCCATAACATTTTATAACTAACTTAATACATTCAATATCATATAAATATTGTATACTTTTTCAACATTTTCTTAAATTCTACTCACCGGAAATATACACCTGGTACACGCTGATCAATATCTGTTGGATAAATACGTCCCACACGACACTTGGAGAACCAAATACCAATAAATGAAGGATCACGACGCTTCGGAAAGTCTTTAACAGGAAACACGAGGGGATATGTGAGATATTCTGGCGGATCGGAGAATTCCAAGTAACCGTTTAGTGAAAGCTATTGAAGTAAAGTAAAAAAAAAATTATAAATTCTGAAAATTTCCTTATTTTGATCAACTTACCCGTGTGTAATTGTAGATGAACCCAAAGAATGGCAGACGAAAGTTTAAGTTCTTATGTAACTGGGTCATTGAAGCATGTATATCGTATTGATAGTCGCCACGTCCACCTTTCGTATCTTTATCAAAATACCAGTACATCAAGTTTGAACGGATCTCTTGTAAACGTGTTGAGGTGATGACATAACCACCAGCCGTATGGGAGGGCACACTAGGGGGTGCCACGGGATTATTGAGATTAGCTGAAAGCGTAATAAATGAAAAGATTGTAAGTATAATAATTTTCGAAACGGAGTTTTTTTATATTATTTATGAAAAATATTTAATTATCCAAACAAATTTTATTGTACAATAAAATCCTGAAATGTCTAAAACATGTAATCCAAATTTTTTACTAAATAAACCTTTAGGTCAGAACATATATGTAGCTGTTTTCTTCTACAATCAGTGAGATCGTAGAAAGAGCCCAACAAAGGTCAACAATGAGTAAACCCAGGGTTTGTCTCCAGCAGCTAAATATTTAGGGGTAGAGTTCGATACCAAAATAAACACGGCAAAAAGAAAAAGAGAATCTGAAGCAGAAACTGGGGCCTAAAATCGAAGATAGTCATATTGATTATACGGCCGTCATTAGACCACCATTACAGATGCAATATAATAAAGGAAATGGAATACAGAGAACAGCCTGTGTGGTCATTAAGCCATATTCGATTAATGTGCTTAAGGTGCTCCTGCATAAACTGTCCATGGACGTTTGGATTAGTACCAAGAGAATGACGGAACAGCAATATCCTGAGTGAACTCATGAAAACTTTAAATAAATCGTCAAATGAGAAGAGGTTTAGTAGGGTGTAGGGTCCTATACGTATGTATCAATCTTTACTGACGTGCCCAAGACGGAGTACGGAATAAGGGCGGGGGTATATTCAAAGGATCTTGACATCGCTATATTTCTCACTCTTACTCTTCCTCCCTCTCTCCCTCTCCCTTTCTTTCTCTTTCTCTCTCCCTCTCTTTCTCTCTTCCTCTCTTTCTCCCACCCTCTTCCTGTCTCTCCTCTCTTTCCCTCTCCATCAGTCCCTATCCGTCTAACAAACTAAACTAGCGTCTTGCAAGCGACAGTATTAGGTATAGAGAAGGTCTTGCTGAGCTCTATTGAATAACTACAGGAGGATACAAAAGTCAACGTTATACAATACATAGACAGTCAGATGGCATTGTTAGCCTTGCTGTTGCCAAATGCGAATTTCAGCGTCGTCAACAATTGCAGGAAAGTTTTAAGCTCACTGGCAGTTCAACTATACTTATCTATAATCTGAGTTCCCCGTGTGACTGAAACATTTTCGGCAATGGAAAAGTAGGCGACAGACAAAACTGGAAGCTTCTCTAGATGAATCTGAGGCAGAGCTAGTATAATGTCTTATAGGAACGATCAAGAGAGAACTTTATACACAAATTACTCAGAAAAGATGGAAATCTATAGATAAATGCTAGGTAACCAAGTCGATATGGCCTAAGTATGAGAAGATAAGAACTAAGAACTTATCAAGTTGGTACAGGGAAAGTATACACAGGCTTACAGCTACACTAACAGAGCATTGGTAATTTGGAGAACATGCGATAAAAATGGAACTGTCCTATTAGAGTATTAGTTGTAGCAGCAATCAGAAGGGAATAATAAAACAGTCCAGCTCTTTTACAACCCTAGGATACAGAAAAATATCCAAATAATTTAATTCTCATTGTCTTCACTCTCTACTTTGCTCCATTTTACTCAATTTCTCTAAGCCACTTTTACTTTGAATTTCCTATTTAGTAGTGATGCTACTCAACTTCCGCTGTGGACAGTCAAGGTGACGAGACATTTTGTCTGCGGATAATATTATTTTTTTTTGTATACATTTCTTCAAAAAGAATGAAAGTGATGTTAAATGAACTTTGAACATCAAATCTAGGCTTTTTCTGTTTTTTCGGTATATAAATATTATTGATTACTTTTACAATAAGACAAGTTTTCCTTGATTTAATCAGCTTGGAATTGCCATCATAAAACGGAAAAAGTATTTTTAACTATTACTAGTTACTCTCAGATTAAATCCGTTTTTTTAAGCAAATTTGTTGATATCTCTTACTAACCAATGCCTGAAAAATAAAAGACAAATGGACAGATAAGTACACTCAGAGGGGTTGCCATCTCCAGCCTTGGAGCTTAGAAAAACTGATTTTTTTAATTAATTTTCTGGAATTTCGAATGTTGTTCTGGCTCGAACCAGGACCCTTCTATACAAAATAATGAAAATTTGTTTAATTTACTTGAGTTTACGGCCTCATATTATATAATATCGGTAATATTTTCTAAAATCAACTGCTGTTCTCTCGCCAAATTCTCTGTTACGTCTCTTATCGACAGAAAACGGATGCCTTGGAATGATAATTTAAATTTTGGAATGAGAAAAATGTCGGTCGGATCCAATGGTATTTGTTAAATTTTTTACCAGAAATTCGTTCATAATGATAGTCTTGTGGGGAAAGTGTGTGTCTTGCAAAATCCATAAGTTTTCTATCCACAAAACTGGCATTTTTTCGACCAATTTTCTCTCTCAGAGAGTAGCATAACTCTCATTATTGGACTTTTGAAACAAAATTCAAGTATTTCGGAACTAATGGTGGGGCAATGCAATACATATCCAACCAAACATTCACTTTAAATTCGTAAAAATATATTCGTGAGATCAGCTGTTTCTGTCAAATTTAAATGATGTTTTCCTTTAGCTGTATTAACTCCAGTTGAGGACATCGTTGACCGCTCAGAGCTATTTTACAATATTTTTTTCCAAAATAAAATATATCCATGGAAATAACAGTGTTTTGCATTAATTAAAGTTACATATAAATATGTGTATACAAACCGAATTGCTGAACGAACTCAAAGTCATGCCAAGAATTACATATCAGAACTAAAACGAGGACTCAAAACAAAAATTGTATGCAAGTGAGACTACCAGAGTAACAAAAACAAAAATTAAATGTTGAAAAGACGCCAGACCAACTAGAAGTAGATCTTTGAGTACAAATGTGTACTTAAGAGTTACTTGCTTTATGGCGTGTGGGACTCGATTTGTGTATCAGCAGTAACTCACATGACACGAATTTGAGCAGAACTCATTTGTAAAACGAGAGTTCACAACTTTAGGCTCAATAATATGATTATAGTATTCTACCAGTGATGGCCTTTATAGACATCTGGGACGAAGGTTCTTTAAGCATAAAAGGAATAATCAAAGAAGGGGAATATTTCTAGACAAAAATTTTATAACTGGCATTCATCTAATGGAGAATTTCTTTGCGCTTCACCCTACTATAGTAAGTTCTAGAGATTTCGTTCATATAGTGGACCTTTTAAGAAAAAAAGTGGCTGCTTAAGGATTTCTCAAGTCTTTCAAGTAATTTAATAAAACAAATATTTTTTGGGTGCATAATAAATAATATATGCTCATATAATATATTGAACTTTTGAATAAAAATACTAAATACATTTAAATACATAAATAAATACTAAATAAATACATAAAAAAGTTAAATTATTCAATGATTGCTTTGTAAAACTCAAACAATTCTTCATCGGTTATATTTAGAACATTTAATGGATTATTAAATGAACGCATCAATCTGGCTTCATATCTAATTACACAAGGGTCGTTATAGCTTAAGGAGCAGGTTCTAGAGGCTTCGAGGAAAGTGTGGCTTCTTACTTCTTGCTTATTCCTTGAATACTCTCGCCCGGAAGTTAACGCTTCTATTTTCGAATTTTTACCCAGCCTATTTTGCTGGACTTGCTTCGACAGTGGATTGCCATACTTAATCGGCTTGTCACTCTTTGCTTGAATTTTACTATACTCAGTTGGTAAGCTATTCAAAGGGTTTATTTTATCTCGAAGAATCGACGACTGAGTCACTAGTATGTTTTTCGAGTTCGGTTTCCTATTTGCGCTGGTAATAGTTTTTTGACGAGCATTGGCGAGTTTTTCATCTCTATTAACGCCAGATATATTTACTCCACTTCCATTAGCTTGTTCAGTTGATGTCGATTTGTGGATTTTGCTGTGCTCTAATCTTCCATTAATTGCAGATTTCGTTCTTTGCGTGCTGCTGCTTTGCATTGATGTTGCTAATTGTGCTTCGATCTGTTTTATCTTCTTTTGTATATGACGAAGGCGTCTTACTTGCGCCCGCTGACGTCTAACCATCTTTAATCTACATGGAGCCAAGTTGTTGACAGCAGTTTTATGTTTCACAAAATGTTGTTTCTCAGCTGTTTCGAATATATTTTTTTGTCGTCCAAAACATTCCTTGCAACGTTCATCACAAACGATGAAAGCGCGATTTAGTAAAGAAACATCAAAATCAGTCATACTCAAAAATCTTATGTTGTCTTCGGAATACTTGTATTTTGCCCGTAATTGTTCTTAGTTGCTTGCGATTTTGTCTTACAAACCGAACTGAGCCCGAAACAGTGATTGCACGTATTTATAACTCCATGTTCGAGATAATGCACATATGCATGTACGTACATGTTTTTAACTGCTCTGGGAAGGTTAGCAGGCATCCTGCATAGACCAATGTGTTTGTATTCAACGTTTTGTATGGTAATTTTATCAGCGTCAAGGACATCCAGTGCAGGTATCAAAATTTATTTGGGCTTAACTGACTATTGTTTGCGTTGCGATTTAAGACAAAACGGTAGTTTAGAGAATAAAGCAGGGTAATTAAAAAAATGTAAATGTAAAAGAAATGTAGTTCATGTTATTTTAAATAAACCTTCGAGTAAAGTCTTTGGTCAAAAGGTACCCTTAATGTCATATTTTTGATTTTATTATTTTTGTAGTTCTTTATTTATTAATGCATATATATAGTTCAGTTTTCAGTATAATTAAAATAATATTTCCCCGGAATTCAGTATTTTGGAGTTAGTCACTAATCTCAAAAATCGATAGAAACTATTTTTATACCTTTCATATACATGAAATGGTATTATTAACTTTGATCCGAAGTATGTAAGTAGTTGATTTAGCCATATCTATCCGTCTGGTGTTAGTCCCTCAGTTCTAAACATAGTAGGCCAAGTAAAAAGTTCGTGCAGTTTTTTTTATTAATTTTTGTGTACATTTGTATCGGACAAATGTCCGTCAAATATGCGCCGTTTTGTTCGTAAACTTGTTGCCAACGAGATGCCAACTTCATTATACCCCTCTCGTAGAAGGCTGCGTCCTTATTGGCAAAAAACTCGGAGAGCCAATTTTCACAGGCCTCTATTGAGGCCAACTTCTCACTATTAAGCGCGTTCGCCATGGACAGAAAAAGATGGTAATCACTTGGTGCCAGGTCCGGACTATAAGGTGGCTGCATTAGGACCTCCCATCCGAGCTCCTGAAGCTTCTGGCGCGTCACCAAAGACGTGTGTGGCCTGCCGTTGTCCTGAGGGAGCACAATTCGGCCCCTGTTGATCAAAGATGTCCTCTTCTGGATGAGTGCTGCCTTCAGGCGGTCCAGTTGTTGGCAGTAGAGGACCGAATTGAGCGTTTAGCCATAGTGGAGCAGCTCGTAGTAGATGATTCCTTGCCAATCCCACCAAACACACAGCAAAACCTTCCTGGCCGTCAATCCTGGCTTGGCCACCGTTTCCGCAGGCTCACCGCGTTTCGACCACGACCGAATTCCCTTGACGTTATCGTAAGTGATCCACTTTTCATCGCCAGTCACCAAACGCTTCAACAATGGGTCGATTTTGATGCGATTCAGCAGCGATTTGCAGATGGAAATTCGGTCCATAATGTTTTTTTTTTGAATTCAAGGTTATGCAAATGGTTCCAAACGGTTTTCTGGCAATTAAATAAGTGCTCACGTGGCGGTCTATTTCCACTATTTCCATGATTTCATCGCCTTTTTCGACGACAGGCCTCCCGACGCGTGGTGAATCTTTGACATCGAAGTTAACGGCACGGAACCTAGCAAACCACTTTTGTGCTACACGTTCGTTTACAGTATCGGGCTCATAAACTAAATTAATTTTTTCAGCCGCTTTGGCTGCTTTTTTGCCTTGATCGAAGAAAAATTGTAAAATATAGCGAATTTTCTCTTTGAGTCAATCAATCGAAAAACTGTCAAATACAAACTTTTAGTGCGAATAAACACGTTTTCAGCGCCGTGTAGTATGACATGATGTGACACGTAACACTAGTACTATGGACAATAACGCCATCTCTTAGATAAAAACCGAACGAACTTTTATTTTAACCATAATTGGTGCATGGATGTATTGAACCGGGTCTTCCGAATGGCAGTACGCAATGCTAATCACTCGGCTACCGCGGTCGCCATATTTGTTCTGAAAGTTATCGGAATCGGACCACTGTAACATATAGCTCAGATACCAATTTGTTCAGATATAGAATTTTGGGTCAAAAATCCTTCAAAAAAGCATGAAACTTGGTAATCTATATAAGTTTATATTTACAAAAAACCTCTTCATTGAAAATCATTTCAATCCGAGGACAATATCATATGCGATTAACGCCTTAGAAGAGAATATTCGGGGCGTTATTGCTGGCTTACGGCCTCAATGGCTGCCAGAAATGGTCGAAAACTCGGGTTTATTAGACCAGCAATATGTATATATAAGTATAACGTGTATAATTTGCACAATTGATCTATTGAGGTAAAGTCTTTCGGAATGTAATGGGGTAAATTCATAGTGTGTCTTCTTCAGCTAATTAATATTCTCACAAAAAGTAAGGCTTGTGTCGTCGCCATCCAAGAAATGCGACAAAGAACCGTGGACATATATAGAAGTGTAAGTTGGATGTTAGATTCGTGGTGCAAGAGCGACTTAGACTTATCTACCGAATACTCTCGTTCACCCCGGTTTTCGCGCTACAAACAGCACGACAGCAAAGTTCTTTCACATACCGATGATCTGCCTCCTTGCTTAAAGAATTATAAAACCGCGGAAGCCGTTGTCTGACCAGCTGAATTATTTTGCGAAGTAAGAAGACAGCGGCTAAGCCAGGCAAGTGTCAACTAGTTTCAATTACAAGCCACTACAGCAAAAGTATACAGCTTCCACGCTAAAGCAAAAAGTCCCTGGATTTCTATTGGTTGACACAATCCCTAAGTCTGTCTCTCTACGGGCGTTTATAACCTTCAAAAAAACAAAATAAGTTATATGTGTTTGAAAACTAGTTTCAAATTAAACTTCTTTCAATTTAAAAAAAATAGAATCAATTTGTAGCACACAATAGATGTATGTATGTACATAAAGCATTGAAATGTTCTACACAAACAATTTTTGGCTTAGAAGAACTAATTAATTTTAAATATTATCTTCCCTCGGCGCTTCAGCGGTTACAAAGCGCCAATAATATGTATACACGTATCTAAGTATATATCCCCTTGAATTTTGCGCAATTCTCATGCCTACATACATTTTTTTACTCTTTATCTTAACCTGCATTAAAATATTTCTAGTGATATATTTATCTACATATATATAATATATGTACATGCATATGTATATATGTTTATACGTGTATGTATGTATTACTAATAAATTTCTGTATGACAAATAACTAAGCAAAAAGTAAATAAAAAATATATACAAAGCTTTGGCATTATTTCAAGAATACCATTCATTCCCTTATCTTATCTAATAACCGACACTAACGGTAAAAATAGCAAAACATGCATACAGGTTGTTGGCAATACTGTTAAACGTAGCGACGAACAAGTTGTTAAGTATACAGAAATGTATGTGTAAATATAATATTATTAACTCAAAAAGTGACGAGGAGATAAATACGAGTGTTAAATTGGTAAGTAACAGTACATGCTTATTCATACACAAAAGAGTAGTGAAATACAAAAATGGTCAAAAGAATTAAATACTAAATATGATATGCTATGCCAATAAGCACAACCGCCAGTGTAATAGTGATATCTGTACTTAGCGGGTGTGTGATGAGTAATCGTTGAGTCATTACAGCGGAATTTAGGATTATAAAAAGCGAAAGATATTACTAACCCACCTTGTGAGCAGATTTTATAGGGAAGCACTCCAAAAACAACAAAATGCAGATCAAACTTTATACAGAATAGGAAAAATATATTATTTTTCATTTTTGGTAAAATTTTGCCTTCAATTCACTGAAAAAACGCAATAATCGTTACACTCTGTGCAAATTTAACAAATGTTCATCCAAAAATAAATTGCTTATATGCAGAAAAAACTATGTATTAATGTTTTACATGAAATATGAGTAAAAAATTTATTCTACCTTGCGTATATACATAGGTATGTATGAATATGTACTAGAGCATTAGATACCCGATTATAGAGCAGTATGATCAGCTCGATGCTCGCCCCATGCTCTCTTGATACTCGTTCGTTGCTCAAGTTCTCAAATTTCAATTTGGTTTGGCGAATTTTCTTTTATATTTCAATGAATTTTACACTTAGCATAAATAAATTTAAAATTGTAAAAATTAGTTCTGAAAAAAAATTTTTAAACTTTTCATCAAAATGCTCGGAAAATCTCGAATTGCTCGATCCCCAGCAATGAGCAATGAATAAGTTTGCCAGTACGCGTTGGTCAAATTCTCGACCAGCTCTAAAACGCTCGAAGAAAATCTTGAGCACTCGGATATACCTACATATGAATATATTATAAACACTAGTGGATCCGGCGAACTTTGCCTCGCCTCAATTCCCTGCCTTGGAATTAACTTCAGAGTGATAATAAAATATATATAGTTCAAAGTGATATACCGATTAGTTTTTCGGCGCAAGAATAAACAACAAAGACGGTTTGCCAACACTCGAACAGGCGAGGTAAACTAACCATGCAAAGTTCATGGGCGCATCGCTTCTTTTTTTAGGCACGTTTTGTCACCTGCTAGAACGCATGACTCAAATAGACAACCCTCCTTTAAAATTAACTAGGATTTCTCAGGAAATCTCGACAACAGTTCAAGCATACCGAATCATAAATAGAAGTACTCCGATTTGATCGTTGTCAGATCCACTACTCGCGGTCTAGCCGTTTTGGAGGAGTTTGGTGACAAAGCACAGTGACACGAGAATTTTATATAAATATTGATGTATTAGTGCATATTTAAATATTTTGCGCATTATTTTTAAACACAGAAAAAAACATAAAATGTTTTGCTAAATATTACAACACTACATTGTAAGCATCTTTTATGCATTACTTTTGGGCGGAAAGGGATTCCAAATAAGTGTTCTCAAGCTGAAAACTGAAACCAGTGCCAGAGAAGAAACTTCTAAAAACCGAGGGCCCTTTATTACTCCATATATCCCTCAGTTGAGAGTGCTAGAAAGAAATGGACATAAGTCTCGTTTATTTATTTTATTCCTCTTAAAAAGATCCTTACAAAAAATCTGGTCATAATGGAATTTTTATGTTTCATGTATGCACTATACGTTATCGAGATTTGATCATGTATGGATTATGTATTTCGGGATTTCATACAACTTATTTTATTATTTTTTTAAATTTTTTTTTTCTTTTTTTGTTACTTACACCAATCATAACCGTCATCGCTAATATCAAAGCCCAACTCGCCGAGATAGAAATCTTCGCTGACTTTTATAGCGCCCGTTCTTTCCAAGAAGAGCTTTGTCTGATTTCTCATTGTTACACCGTTATTCACGCGCGGCGCTATCGCCAGTGCGGGACTTAATTTTTGTGTTGTTGGTTTTGTTGTGGTTGTTGTTGGCGGGATTGTTGTTTTCTTCGTTGATTTCACCTTTTCTTGCACTATTTCCGGTACCATTTCAACAAACTCGGCATCATTCGATACTTTGAACTTGGCATCGATTACTTGTGCATCGTTATCGAGTTCCGATGAGTAATTCTCATTTGCACTCGCCAAAGCTGCAGCAAATGCGCAGGTGAGCACGAGGAAATGCAAAATTTTGAAACACATGTTTCTTTTTTCGTATTTATAAAAGTGTGTGTATGTTGTATTGATTTTTTTTTTTTGCTAAGAAATATATATATATGTTTTCGTTAAATTTTGTTCGTTAAAATAAAAATTTCAAAATTTCGTAAAGTGGCACTTTTTCGTTAAGTGCAGCCGTTTTTGTTGGCGTTTTCACTAAAAAAAAATTAAACAACAAAAATTATTTTTATTAAAATTGAAAAAGAAATATACATTATGTATATATGTATAAATTAAATTTTTTCACATTTTCACAACATGATGAGATCATCACTGCCTGTAGCGGCCACTAAGTTTTCGTTATCTTTTTAGGTATACATATATGGCCTTATCAGGCCAACTAACGGTTTATCAGTTCTGTTGAGCAACAACAAAACATTCAAAATATGTTTTTTTTTTGCTTTATTTCTTCAAACACTTTTCTTTCACAAGTTTTGCGCACCTTTTTGGAAAAACACGTACAACACGACTCCACGGTAAATTCAGACTGAAGTTGGGGCGTTGTCGTACCCTGGTTAAGAGCCCAAATTCACCTGCCAATCGGAAGTGTACTAATACATAGAAGTTCACCTGTTATTGTGTAACAAATATGCCTTTATCTACACATATACTAAGACATTTTGATTGTACAAATATGGGTTTCACATCTTATCTTATCAATTAGTACGCTTACTCGCGATACAACCGAAGCTTTTTTTCGCCAGTGTGTGAACCATTCTTTTTTACCAACAGTCACGAATATTTGTGGCATGTATCAAGTGCGGAATGAAATTTCGAAAAAAAATAGGCCAATGTGAATGTTAATCCTCTGTGCATCCAGAAAAAAACCGCCAAATGTATTTTCAGGATTACCACATTTGTAGTAAATATAAAAAGAAATTTATAACAATATATAGGCTTAATTCTCAAAATAAATTACTTGCAACTTATCGACACGTTATCGAATTTGATTGTGTGCTCTTATGATTCATTATTATTTTTCAATCTTAATTCTCAATGCTTATCGTTACGTACCATTAACTTCGCTGGTCGGTTTCTTCAAGCCCAATCGTAGCGAAAATACATATGTACGTACGTACAAATATATACATTATTATGTATGTATGCATAAATATAATTGATGACTGCCTTTTTATTCTCGGAATTTTTACATAGATATAAAAATGAAAATTTTACAATAGCAACTTTCATTAATATTTTTATTTTATATTATTACAAGCAGATCCGGCCACACATTGTTATGGCTTTCTGTATTTTGTCTAATTTTTATTCTAATTAATGTTGCAAAAGGCTAATTAAGGATCATCTAAGTCTTTATCGGCGGCCGCGGTAGCCGAGGAGCTAGCATTGCGTACTGACATTTGGAATGCTCGGGTTCAAATCCCGATGTGACCAACATCCAAAAGTTATAGCAAATTAATTTAAATTAAAAAGTAAGTTAAATTTTCTAATTGCGGTCGCCCCTCGGCAGAGTATGTCAAGCCTTCCGAGTGTATTTCTGACATAAATTTTAAGTTTTTTATTATATTTATTATTGATACAGCTGCTCAAAGTCCTTCACGAAAATAACAATATGAATGTCTCGAAGTATGCCAAACGCACCATTCGGATCTACAGCTGTTGACAGCTAATTAGAAATGATGCTTATTTTAAATTGAATGATCTTTTTTGCCATTTAAGGAAGCATTTTCAGAACTTGTTTTCTAACTTTATTTAAACCTATACAAATTTTAATATCATATTCTAAGTAATGTATTCAAAATTCATTTTTAGATATTTTTTATAACAGGCAAATTATCCTCAGCGCATGGGAATATGACATTTTCCAGTATATCCACGTATTTCTCCTTATTTAAAACTCCATTTATCCTTTAAAGTGGACCAACACCATTCCAGAAAAAACATCCCTATACTATGATTGATCCTCCACCATGCTTAACTACTCGTGAAACATAGCGAGGATTAAATTCTTGGTTAATGTGCCGTCGAACATACCTCCTGCCATCAGGACCAATGCTCCAAACGACGTATTTCCACTGGTTTAGGATCCATAACCAATGAGAATGGATAAAGTCTACACGTCATTTTCTTTGGATTTTGGTCAGAAACGGTTTCATGTGTGCTGCTCTTCCATGAAGTCTAGATTCGACCAAACGCCGTGCAATTGTTCTCTTCAATATTTCACGTTAAATGTCCGAGGAAATCTTTTTTAGGTCTCTTCGAGAGATCACTGGTATATGCCTGCTGAAGTTTTTCGGGGCCTTTTTTTGCGTGCGACATTGGCAACAGTTTTAAAATTCCGGATATGCCTTAAGGCATTAACAACCATCTTTTTTGGGCATTTGACTTGCTCCGCAATTTGACTTTATGACTTTCCAGCTCTACGAACAACTACAACAACTACAACTGTTGCTTTTTCCCACCACTAATCTTGAGATAAAAATTTTAATTGATTTTAAATAATAAATTTTAGACAAATACTTACAAAAAATTAGTAATATTATCATTAAAACAACAACGTTATGAATATGTTACTATTGAACAATCGTTTCTAATTATCTGTCGCACTTTATTTACTTTACACCAAGTAATGCATGGATAACGTGGGAAATTAATAACAGTTCTTGAAATGAACAATTACAAATCTGAGTGCATTTAGTAGTAAATAGAGTAACAAAAACAAAGCAAATGTCGTTTTTAAGAAAATATAACGGTAAATTTGCACATTTTACTATTATGCTCAACATGCACTTACAAGACGAGAGCGTTTCTAATAAGTTGTCAACAGCTGTAGGTTTATTCACTCTCAATTTGGGCGTACGAGGGACGGCTGGCTTTTTCGCGACCTAAAGTACTGAATAAAGCAAATGTAGGGCTTTATGTTTTTGCAATAAACCTCAAGTGAAATACACTTTTCACATAGTGAATACAATGTCTTTAAACCACTGTAAAAATATTCTTTAGATTTCTATTCAAAATGTTGTCTAAAAATCTTCGTCCCTGTAACTTCATTAAATATGAAAAAAAAACAAAGAGTCACTGGGAACCATGTCCGGACTGTAGGGTGGATGGTTAATTTCTGTGAATGCCGTAGCTTTTAAGGCATCCTTCGCAACCCGAACTGTGTGAACGGGTGAGTTGTTTTGAAGAAACAACACACCGCGCACTAACTTGCCACATCTCTCCTCTACGACTACCTCACTCACCTGACTCAACAAATTAGCGTTACCATATACTAACCGTTCATAGTTTCCTGCATTAATAATATTCCTTCGCTGTTCTAGAAAAAGGTAGCTATAATCTTCGATGCCGAACTTTCCGCTTCAAATTCTTTGCTAATCTGTAATCATTCTGCTATCTGACACAATTTAATTCTTCGATCAGCCAGTACTAATTTTTCGGCTTTCTGAACATTTTCTTCGGTCACTGGGCATCCCGACGGAGGTCATCCTCACTGGTCTCTTTTTCTTATTGAAACAGCCGAGCCTATTTTTCACCATTTTATATGAAGGCGCGGAGTCTTGAGAACCGATGACATCTCTTTAGAAAAATTTTTCGGCGTACTTCCTTTTTTACAAGGAAATTAATCACAGCGAGATATTCCAAATTGGGAAAATGTCCAGTTTCCGTTGATAGGAACGAAATATTAATGAACCTAATAAAAAAAAGTTGTGTTTTTTATACTAATAACGAGTCCCGCAATTAGTATTATCAGTACTGAGATGAGTGTCATTTCCAACTACCTTAGATCGCAATAAAGTTAGACTCCCCTCGTATAAGAATAGCTTATAACACGCAGCCGCAGAACAAAAACATTGCGAAGCGAACATACCTACCTATAAACGATCATCCTAATTTTAATCAATCTGTCGATGGTCGATTTTCCGTAGAGATTAAATATATATCTAGGAAATTGAACTTCGTTCCAAGTCTCTGGGCCATTTCTAGGAAACAAAAATATTCCGTTAAATATATAGTTTTTTTCAAATAGATCAATCGGATATTTTTTCGAGTAGGCGGATTTCTGTTGCAGATCCCGGAGAGTAGTTTTTCTGCTAATCTAAGCAATAAGCCAAGTAAATCAAAACCAGATTTTTTTGAATTCAGACTGTGGTCGTACAAACCTTTCCAGCAACCATAGAAACAAACTGAAAAATTTTCAATATAAAGGGCCGGGTAGTTTCAGAGATCACTGGCAACAGATATATAAACAAACGTGTTTAAGCATAAACAGGGTTGTCTATTTTGTGGTTTTGAAAATAAACGTAAGTAAAATGCACTTAAGATAATTTTTTTTAACAAATTCCTTTTCTATTATAAAGTTTGAAACATGAGATTTTACATATTCGTATGTGGAAAACTACACCACTTGAATGACCGACTCGCGAATATTTGCAAACTTCTATCCATTTGAGGTAATTTTCGATCACCTTTTGGCACATATTGGACGGTATCTCAGCCATATCTCGACGAATGTTGGCTTTCAATTGCTCAAGATTTAAAGGTTTATCCGCATTAACAAGTTTTTCCTGACCATAATGACCATAACGCTACGAATTGACAACGACAGTCTAGCCGTTGTCGTCTTCAAGGAAGTAAGGTCCAATAAGAGCATCAGTCAGTAAGATTCTTGGGTGCAAAAGTTTTTTTTGAATTATTTGAAGAACACAAAAGGCGACAATTATGCTTATTTACGTATCTCCTGAGTGAGAAATGTGTGTATATAGAGGATTGTATATATATGAACATATTTATTTGTAAATAGAAAAATAAAAACGGTAAGTAATTAAAGACTATTGTTATATGGATATACATATATATAGGCCATATTATATTACACTAGGTAACTGCTGCCATACATACATTTACATATGGACCTGCTGATCCTTTGCATTGCCAAATAAATTAGTCTAGATATCTGACTCTGATGCCTTTTTTAATTCTCTGAACTGAAGAGATCCTAATGGCATAAGACATGTCTTAACAGACTGAAAAGAAACTGGAGATGTTCTTACGCCTCACTGCCATTCCATGTCTTCATTGTTTTTAATCTAATGTCAATTATGAATATTGGATGATTAAACAATCTTAAAGATTGCGGGACGAAGATTGTGATGTATTCTCCTTCGCTGTCTGATCCGCCTGCCTGATCTCTAGTCAATATTATTAATCGGGGTTCTAGCATCTTTGGTATTTCCTATTCCGTTTCATTCCCCTGATGAATGACGTTTCAAAGTAGCCTGCGAATTTCTTTCTGGTGCAGTCACAGGAGTGTTTTGAACCCTCCATTGGGATTCCTCTTCCTTTTTAGTGGGTTAGGCACCGTTTACACCATTATATCCAAGTTAACAACACCGAGCCAGTCGTTTCTTTTTTTCGCCATTTGAAAATACCAAGTGTGGCCAGTTCCTTCTCCAACTGATCTTTCCAAAGGAATGGATGTATTCCTCTTCCTATGCTTCCACCGCCGAGTACTGCATTGAGCTCCTTCGAAGCTGGAGTTTCTCACCCATTCGATCAACATGACTTAGCCAGCTCATCGTTTCATCGACAGCGGTATTCGCCGTTGTCAACGTAGAAAAAACTATAAATCTTATACAAAGCCGGCTTCAAGAAAGTCGAAATTATCCATAACTTCAATGGATGAATGTCACCAAAAACGTGAAAGCCTTGATACAAATGCTCTGACGTTTATTTATTGACAGGAGACATTTATATTGTACATAGTTTTGTCCTCATTCTCTACCAGACCCTTTTGCTAAGCTTCCATATCCGATCTGAGAAAACAGAACTAACCGCGCAGTTGTTGATATCAGCAGATGTCCACTCTTATATATGTATGTATACGTACATACATATACAATAAATGAAAGATCTTTTATGTGGAAGATGAAGTTGCGGTAGAAATCTTCCTTCAAGGAAAAGAGACAAAGGGAAATATAACAAGAAGTAACAGCTCTCATGATCATTTCATATTAATAGTATTTCATTTTGGAATCATATTTTAACGTTTTGTATTTGAAAAATCGGTTGAAAGAGGCTGCATAATATAGTCTTATAATTTCGATGATTTTCTGTGCCAATATTAACTTGAATTTACTTCTGAAGAATACTAAATATCACAATTTTAGATGCTTATTTGACGGATTTTCGACCCAAAACCAAATTTCTGAGCAAATTGGTGATTTCCAGTACCACTGGCAAATTCATTATATTTGTGTAGGAAACCGAATTTCATGTTCTTAGATGCTTTATTAATGTATTTATGATCCAAAATCACTTATCTCAACATATCGGTTGCATTGAGCGCTATAAGTTATAGTGATCCGATCTGACCGGCTACGTCAAATGATTAACACGGTGTAATACTACATTTGCTTACCAATTTTGATTGAAATATTCCAAAAACTGAAGGAATGGGATACCTATAAACTGATGAGCATGGCTGTATCAACCCATTTGGTTTCGTCTGTACATACTTCGCACCAAAGTTATTATATACTATTTCATATTCACTAAGCTTATAAAAATGTATGTCAACTCACCACATCGCACTTCAAGCCACTCCAAATTCTCTTTATAGCTCTTTATCTGAACCCAAGAAACCTCACCTCACAAACACCATGCTTTGTTTGCTTAATTTCACCTCATATCGCTTTATCATGAAGACGATATTGACCCTAATGCTTTATGTAATATAATATAATCGAATGATCATATGAAAAGTATTTGTCCATTTGTTTTATGTAGTGGTATTAAAGCGAAATTATTTGCCAATTTTTTGTCTAATACCAGACACTCCATTCAGAAGAGACCAAATTGAGTGAATGGGATGCTTAAATGTAATCTTTTTAAATTTTAGGTAAAGACATCTTTAAACTCTTTAAATATTTATGGTCAGTGCATTGTTGGGATCGTATTACAAACGGTAAACCGTTAAATGCCGCCAAAAAGTAGACCATACTTTTTAACAAAAACAATCTCTGGCCACAAATTATTGGAATTAAAGAGCGAGTGAGTGAGTATTGCTCTTATAAATTCCAAATGGTTCATGAAATGTTAAGTACATTGTTCATTTCATACAACATTTTGCTACAAACATACAGAGATTTACAAAGAAACGTCATTGATTTCAACTGTGTTGGCTATATTTAGTGGATTTATTGTTTCTTTTTTAAATGCATACAAGCAAGTGTTTCGTTGCAGGATTACACTTAAGCTGACATACATACATACATATACATATGTATATATATATAAATTTCTTTTAAACATATACATACGTATACATATATGTATATCAGTGCAATTTAACAAAAAAACCAGCCTGCTTTCACCATAATTCATATTTTCTCAACAAATACATATACGCGTATATGTATGTAATATGTTTAAAAAACTTGCCGCTCAACAGTTGCAACATTTATCAAAAAAAATGAATATATATGTACATACCTACACGTATGTATTTACATACACAATGACTTTATGGAATTACTGAATAATAAATAAAATACTATTTATTTAAAATATTTATAAAGATTTACCGTCTCTTTAGCTCATGCGAAGTTACAGCAGAGGATATAGCAAAAAAATTCTCACCAACAAAATTGAGCGTCCTATGGGATCCTCCTTTGGTAGGATTAAGCGAAGCTCATTCAAATTTAACCGTAATGTATTAGCCGCTGGACGAAAATGCCTTTGGTTTTTTGGTCGTTAAATTTTTCTTCGAATCATAATCATCAGGACGATGTCCATTCAATTGTCATAAGCTGAAAGCCTTCAGCGGGTATTTCGTTAGCTCTGAAGCACTATCGCCAGCCGCTATCGTTCAACGTTTTTACGTCACTTCCACGTACATAGCACAGTGCAATATTATTCAGGTCATTGTTTCGGTCATAGGTTTTGGCAATTACTTTTCCAGTTTGGATTCGGTTCAGATTTTATGACCTCATGCTTTTATTGCCTCAAAGACGATTTCGAGCAGTTTTTCGACGAAAGATAGCTTTAAAATATACTTAGGGTTGGTGCAGACCGTGGGACCATTATACGAGCTTCATCATCGCCCGGTATGGAAACGTAATTTACCTTAACATCGACTTATGTGCCTATTCAAGCTGATGCTAAGCAAAAACAAAAGCTCTGTCAGAACACAGTTCGAGCTGTTAGATACCAAACGGGGGACAAAGTAACTCTCTCTCGTTTGACTTCTTCAACGTAATGCTGGAGAAAATAATAAGATCTGCAGATCTAAATAACGAGGGTATAATTTTTATATAAGAGCTTAACATATTTCTTCTCCACCTGTTCCCCCCCAACTGAGTGGAGGTCTTACGACATTGGCATAGTTCATTGAATTATGAGACAGCCGCAACGCTGATATAGGTCATAACGCCTACATGAATGACAATCCTATAGATTTGAAACTTTTCGACGTAATACCCACCGATGAGTGAACAAAAGGAAGACCTCCACTCAATTGAAAATGTCAGGTAGGAAACGATTTGGCCTCCCTGTGCTGATGTTAACACGGCTAAAATTATGCGAATAAAGAACGAACAGTCTACACGTGTCACAGGAAGAATCTGTTTACCCTTGGTTGTATATGTTTTATACATATGTATGTACATATTTATATTTTCCTCTCAGTTTTCCAGATAGTCTATTTATTATGTTTGACTATCTATCCCAGACATCGACGAAAATTTTAGAGCTTATCATACACATAAGCCAAGGTGTTCTGATGCTGCTGGTCAGTCGCTAGGATGGAGTGACCTCAAACTTTTATTCATGCGTATATTTGTTTGTTATCGCTATTAGTGAACTCTTTTCCCCTTCTATAAGATTTGTATGTTGAAACTATTGTCAGTTAATGACAACTGTCTGTTTTGGTTCATATATAAGTATCCATTACGTGGCTTCAAAAATGCATCCATCTTAAGTCCAAGTTCACACAACAACTGAAACCAGCTGACCATTCGACTGTGTGCTTGGCCAACGTTTCTCACTCGGGGGACACGTAAATAAACAAAATTCTCGCATTTGGAGCTCCTATAATCTCCAAATAATTGAAGAGGGATCATAACAACCAAAAAAAAAACGTGCTGTCTTTTGTGCTCTTTCGCCCGGAGAAGTAATTGAACGTTATATATAATATATAATTGGTAATCATTTGGTGGTTTTGCATCTTGATATTTTTCCAACAAATGAAGGGACCTACAGCTTATACTAAGCCACCTCCGAACGGCTGATGGTTTTTTTATGAGAAGCCTTTATTTCATATCAGAAATACACTCGAAGGGGTTCGCATACCCTGCCGTGGGGCGATCGAATCCAAATTAATTTTCAATAACTTTTGGATGTTGGTCGTACCAGGTTTTGAACCCGGGCCTTCCGAAAGGCAATACACAATGCTAACAACTCGACTACCGCGGACCTTAATTCTTTGAAAACGACAACGACGAGACTGACACTGTCGATTCGAAGCGCTATGATCGTATGATAAACGACTTTGTGGTTTCAACCAGACGGTACTAGATGTCATACAACACGAGGAAATACGGCTTTATGGCGAGAGAAATTACCCGGCCGCGTAATTTCTCGCCTTGGCGAAGTCAATTGGCCAACGAGACCGTGCGATTTGATACCGGTGCGCTGTTTTTGTGAGGCTACGCAAAACACTGTACCTATGCGGTTAAACCTTAACCTCTTGAGCACTTGGCTAAGATACCGTCCAATATGTGACTAAAAGTGGTCTAAAATTACCTCATAAGTTTGCACAAATTCGCAAGGTGATCATTTGAATGACATAGTGTCTCACATATAATGTCAAAGTTCAAGCCTTGTAATAAAAAATGAGTTTGATAAAAAAAAAAAATATTATTTTAAAATGAATAACCCTGTATATCTTTCCGGCATTTTCGAGCTTTCAAATAGTTAATTACTCCATTAATAATGTTTTTTAGAGTTTACATTTGAAAACACTCATATGATGAACCAAACAACAATCTCACATTATTCCGATACTCTTTCTTCAGTTTTTATTTCTTATCACGCTCTTCTTCGACTGTACCTTATCAGTAAAGAGTACCCAAGTACTCTTTGCAATTGCTCCCGAATCATATTTGAGGAGCATGTAGGTATATACAGATGCCGCTGATACGGGAATCGTCTACGCTTACCCACAAACTAAGCAATTTATAGCAATCAGTGTTTAATTGCGTGAGCTACTGATCGTTCATGGAAATGTGAAAAACCCCAGTTTTTGGCGATTTGTGATTAATATAAATTAATAAAATAAAATTCATTCATTAATAATTAATAGAGCGAAATGTTACGTCAAATTACAGCTGCATGTTGCTCGCAACTCTCGCTGGTGCAGCAGATACAGAGACGTGGTTATCAAAGTGTGAAGGGTGTTTATGGTTATAGGCCGCTACCCAAGCGTATTTTTCGAGGTAATTTCGAACGCTGAGTTATAGAATTAAAATCTTTTTTTTTTTTTTATTTAAAACGTGAAATTAAGAAATGAGAAATATATGTACGTGTACCTAAGCAAGTAATCAGTTCGTATGGCCATAATTCTTCCAGTGATAAAGTCTTCTAAATTTTGATAAGCTACTTGTTGCTAATCTTGCCAGAGTAAATTTATAGATTTATATGCTTCTGCAAATGTCGCTTAAGTGTGATATGTAGCTATATATGTAGTTATATATACGTATGTATGTTTATCTATTTTGCAGAGTATTATTTACTTATAAATTCATATGATATTTCTAAATGTGCAGATTTGTTGTTATACGAGTATGTAAGACCCCACGTATTGAGCAATCACATTGTTTTTTGTATTTATTTACTTATCATGTTTTTTGTTTAGCTGATGAGCTTGTTGATTTCTTATCATTCAAGAAGCGTGCACTCTTTGTTCTCTTTATTCAAGCTTTTAATTTTAAGCGCTCAAATGCTCTGCGAAGTGTGGAATTTTTAGTGTTGCCATCATAATTCGCCCAGCTATAGGTAGATTTTGATTTTTAGAAATTTTCATATAGTGTTCGCATTGTTAAAGAAAAGTCCGTTAACTGTCCGATCCGTGACCAGGTACCCGGAAATCCATTTCAGTTTCACAAGCAAAATTTATTAACTTTTTAACACCAAAAAAATGTATGACCGTACGAATCCCCAAAATTGAAATAGTTTGACATCTAATTTCTGATGAATTTTTTATAATCACTTATTATTATTAGCAGTATTTAACTATCAAACTTGATACCTACTTCGTTCAATAGACAGGTACCCGGCTACAGACTAAGGCTATTATGTATGAATGCCGGGTATATATAATACTAAAGAGACCGTTTATTACAGTATTGAGGCAATTTTTCTTCTTTTTGGGTAATGTTGTTGGAGTGACAGTCCTTATATATATAATTGGCGCTTTGTAACCGCTGAAGCGATTTTCGGCAGAGCTCCTCCTCCAATTTGTGGTTTTGCGTCTTGATGTTTTTCCAACAAATGGAGGGACCTACAGTTTATACTAAGCCGCCTCCGAACGGCTGATGGTTTTTTTACGAGGCTGACAGTCCTTAGCCCGATAAAAATCCTGGTCGTTTCGGTATAAAAATCCGACTGTAGCGTGAACTTTAGGATTTTAGTCAACTTTTACGACAGGCATGCCTTACCGACACACATTTTTGGTTTTACAACCGGGCATGCCAAGAAAAAGTTATCTGGTTTGCCATCCCTAGAGCATGCAACATACAATTGTGCGAAGCAATGCATATCAGAATGTAAGACCACAAAACTGTAGTCGGTTAAATTGAAATGGAGTATCGGATAGAATTATACGGACTCGAGGCCTAAGGACGTCTTTACCTCTGAAAGTTCCAGTCAGAATTGCTGCTTTTATCACTGCTTTTTTGACTGCAAGTCGTGTGCCGTTGCCAAGTTTTAACTGATTAATATTTCGTAGCATTGTAATAGGCAAGCCGATTTTCGAATTTAATATGTGCAACCCAAAGCACAGGCTAAGTCAAAGGAATTCAAAAATTTGTTGGATAATTGTATGCCTCATCTGCATCGACAACGGTGTCTATTTACTTATACATATGTGACGGACTCCATTTCAATGTTGAACGGAATAGTATATATTCCGTGAAACAATTCTTCTTTTGACGTCACTAAATTACAGAAGTTATCGGATAGTGTAATCCGTCCTGAAGTCCGATCTATTGGCATTTTGGCGTTCCTCATTTCTAGTAAATGGCGTGAAAATACATCGCTCGATAGATCATTTTGGATGTTGACACTTATATTGGTGGTTAACTGCAGAGTTTGTACACGTCGCCACAACGTTGAATACTTCGGGCAAGTATCGATCTCGTCCGTTGGTGTTGATCGAGGAACAGGCAGTATTGTTGTTTAAAAATTTATGTCGGTCGGTAGCTTTGAACGTAAGATCTATCTACTATTAGTATGTGTGGGTTACTTCCTCGCTGCTTTTTTCACGAAAATATTAGTATGAATCCTTTGAAGTAAGCCACACGCTCAACACTCAAGTTGCACCAACAGTCGCAAAATAATAAAAATACGTACCGAACATACCTACGCACGACCTATGCTTCCATACGAATCAAACTTGTTTATGTGAATTATCGGTGATAATTTTGAAAAAAGTACTAATTCAAAGCAAATCGGAACTTTACAAACAAATACCTATAAGCTTTTTATATGTTATATATAGATTGAGACCTTGTAGGACATTGAGCGCTTAGCAAAGACTTCCTGGCACATTTTGTCGAATATACAGAGAGGAGAATTAAGAAACGTTGCATTTTTGGATTGTGTGATATGTAGTTTAGATTAGTTTTTTGGGATAAGGATTCGGGAGCTGATTAGAAAATGTTTGAAAATTCGCTATCGAAATTCTGAAATTAAGACTACCTTTTTATAATATTTTCCAACATTTCCACAGAGAGAATACACTTTGTTACCATTTGAAAGTAATTTAAATACTTTTATTTGTAAGTATACTACATATCAAGAACGTGATATGGATTCAGATGAGGTAAGATAAGGGGAGTTTGTAGTGAGTTGAAATGATGTGGTGAGTGGTAAGTAGGTTAGGTTAGGTTAGGTTGAGCTGGCTAACCCATTGCGTCTCACATAGACGATACTACGTCCATAGTGTTCCCAGACACATTACATACAACCAAGCTGCATTACTACACTCTTTATTATGTGTATATTTTGAAGAATATTGCAGTTCCTTTCACGATTTGGAGTAGTCGTTCTGACCACTTGGCCATTGTCGAATGAAGATCCTTTCTACGGCAAGTAGCCTTTGTCTGCCGAATGCTGGGCAATCACAAATTACGTGATCTACTGTCTGCACACATTCTTTACATTTCCTGCACTTGTTGTCCCCAATCAGACCTATACTGAAAGCATGCGACGAAAGGCAATGCTCAGTTAATAATCCTATCAGCATCCTGGAGTCCGACCTCTTTAGGGATAGTACAAACTCTGTGTGTGTGGAAATATGGTTTGTATACCTTTCAGGTAAATAAAATGGTATATCAACTTTGGTCCGAAGTATATAAGTATCAGAAAGAGAAGGGAGATACTAAAATTTATACCAATCGGATCAAAACGACGGGCTAAGTTCATATAGCTATTTTCAACTGTCCATCTCTCTGTCTAGCTGTTTGTCTGATTTCGCAGAGGAGCTTTATTTCATGTCCGAAATACACGAAATACTCTGAGGGGTGGACATTCCCTGCCAAGGGGTGACCGCAAATAGAACATTTAACTTAATTTTTTATTTAATTTAATTTTCCATAACTTTTGGATGTTGGTGGATTTGAACCCGAGCCTTCCGAATTTCAGTAGGCAATGCTAACTACTCGGCTACCGCGGCCGCCAAACTAGTCCTTATATATTATTATTATTTTAATACTGTATTTGTTGAAACCAGCTAGATCGGATTATAACATGAGTACTCATACGACCGAGATTTCGGAGTTGAGATGTTCTGTCCAAAAACATCCAAGAGGGCGAAATTTTGTATTCAACACATTTAAATTCAAATATATTTTGACATTGAAAATCATCGAAATCGGAAGATTATATAGCATATCTCCCTACAACCGTAATTAATTACTTTTCTTTTATATCAAATTTGAAACTGAACTTTAGATATCTGGCAATTTACATAAATAGAATGCAAAGAAGTGTGACTGGAGCATAATTTCTCGCAAATCTGCCTGAATTGAGTGCTCTCTTAATATTCAAAGTGAAGTCAAGAAAGAAGTCTGCGGTAAAAAGTTCAAAGAGAATAAATATTATATGCAATCATTTATTTATACACGTGCTTCGCCCACATTGACGTGGTATACATACCTATGTACAATATATAGAACTAAAGCATTAACTACAGTCGATTATTCCACTCGACAATCCAATCAAAAAGCCATTGTCGTATATTTTTAAAGGTTAACCATAAAGAACAAGGATGAGATTTCATTGTGTAAATACGATGAACTAAATGTATGCATTCACGAACATACCTATGTCTAATGTTGTTGTAGGTGCTTATGGTTATATCATATATGCGCATATATATATATATATATATACCAACATGCGGACTTTCGTCCGTTTGCACCGAAACAAAAGGGAAACTAAGCAAATCTCCTCTATCAATATATTTACCCATTGTCATTCACGCAGCCAACCAGACGCATCAGCAATTCATCACATAGCCACATAAATATGTAGATATGTATGTACATATATTTAGTATTGTGCATTCAATCAAGCTTATCCTGCATATAACCTGCTCTTTCTATGCTTTGGAAGACGGAACGTGAAATATATTATTGGCGCTTTTATATTCATGTCAGTCAATCTGTGTAGTATCTAAAACCATCCTTGGATCCACAGTAGCTGAATGGCAATGGCTAGCAGTGCGTAGTACTCGTAGGTGCATATAATTTTTTATTTATATTTTTTTTTCAATTTGTCATCGGTAGGACAATATAAAGTGTGTAGCTTGGTCGTGTGTAATGTATCTCATAAAACTAGGTTTATCTAAGTGATAATCGCTTAGTCACCCAGTTCAACCTAACCTAACCTCAGTAGGTAATGCTGAAACTGAGAGAATTTCTGAAGGTAATGGAAAATTATAAAATTCCATTAGCCGCTCAGAGAACTGCCTTTAGTTCGTAGGTTCTACTTCTAAGACGCTATAAATACATTTATATGAATATCCTTAATAATTTCTAACTTTTGGCTTATTTTTATCATCAGTTATGGGACGCGGCGGACGCGGTAGCCGAGTGGTTAGCATTGCGTACCGCCATCCGGAGGTCTGGGTTCAAATCTTGATGTGACCAGCATCCAAATGTTATAGAAAATTAATTTAAATAAAAAATTAAGTTAAATTTTCAAATTGCGGTCGCCCCTTCGTATTTCTGACACCGCCGTTCGGAGGCGGCTTGGTATAAACTGTAGGTCCCTCCGTTTGTTGGAAAAACATCAAGACGCTAAACCACAAATTGGAGGAGCTCGGCCGAAAATCACTTTAGTGGTTACAAAGCGCTAATTATATAGGTATATGTACGAGCACGTGGGACACATAACCCAAGAATTTAGGCTAGTGTATAATTTTATCTCTGGTCGTTTGTCTGCAAAGCTACCCCTTGTAACGTGACTTTATCGAGCTAAAAAAAGGAGATATACAGGTCTTCTTCCAGGGCATATTCTATTGGACTTTCGAGACTTGAGCGAAATAGCGGTTGGTTTAAATAGCGGGTGGGGGACATTAGGATCATGAGTGGTATCATAATGGGCCCGTTTGGTGAACTAAGTTTTCTGATGCCCGGTAACCACTTCAACCAGCCAACTAACCATTAAAAAGCTTCGGCAACATAAAAAGTATCGAAAATTCAAGAGTGTACAGCATAAAACCAAAGTAACTAATAATTGAAAATCAAAAAAAACAAATCAAGTATTTAACCTTTTCCACTTGAAAATTTAAAACTCGAAAAAATCGATAGCAATTCATATCTACTTTTATTTACTTACATGTATGTTGATGTATGCACGTAGTGGCTGATGAAGTGCTCAAATCTAGGAATGCCCAAGGCAATGTTTATCGTTTGGTGGAGGCATATCGCAAGCATGGTCACAAATTGGCGGCTGTCAATCCCATCAGCCTCAAAGACCAGCAAAGGTGAGTGTCAATCATATATGGTATATGTTCATATGTGTATAAATATTATAAGGACACATTAATTCCCGAAAACATATCGAAATTAGTACGTATACGTGTATGTAAATTAAAACATACATATACACAAAGTGATGACGTACATTCAGTTATTCAAACGAAGCTCATTTAGCAAGCCAAACTCATTAACAAGAGTGTATTTCACTACTTGCAAATTTTCTTAATTCTTTTTTTTTTTTTCGTCCGCAGCCTTACCATTGATGAGCTGAATCCACAATATTATGGGCTGAGACTGGATGAGACAGTTCAACCGCAGGGCTTAATAAGTGCGCCGCAGTTGACCGTGGGTGGTCCAGCTACGGTAACAGAATTAGCATCATTACTGCAGGAAATTTACTGTGGTTCGGCGGTTAGTGCGGAGTTCGACTATATCGAGGTATGTATACATGTATGTGCAGGCGCATATTAGGGTGTTCATTACTCACTAAATTTGGGGCTTAATTTTAACAATAACCATTTTTTTAATCAAGAAAGTGTTTTTGATTGGCTCAAAGAATGGATCGAAAACAGAGAGGACTAATTTTTTGGAGAAGGTATCCCAAAATTACCAGATAGATGAAAAGCTAGTCAGTTCCAACAGAGTATATTTTTTTCCTTTTTGGAAAAAACACATTTTTTTGAAAGTTAAAAAAGCAGACGGAATTAATTTGTATTCCCCGTATACATACCATATAACAACGCGGGCAAACTGCGACTTCCTCTGCATGGAATTTTAAGCTGCTTCTAAAATATTTTTATTAGATTTCTACGTTATTTATTTTATTTCGTTCACTTCCAAAAAGAAAGTGGATTATTACGAGTAGGTCAAGTCACTATAAATATGTGTGGTCTGGCATTGTCCTGTTGAAACGCAAATCTCCTCTTGTTGGCCAAAGTTATGCGATTTTTAGCAATGCAATTCCAAATTAATAGTTTCGACGGGAAGCTGCTCATAGTGGATGATTTCTGGCCAATCCCACCAAATGCACAAAAAACATTCCTGACCGTCAATCCTGGCTCGGAGACCGTCACTGTCCTTCGATCGCTACTGTTTTCGTTTCAGAAGTTGCTTTCAGTGAATCACTTTTCATCACCAGTCGCCAGTCGCTGTAAAAATGCAGCGATTCGCAGATGGAAAATCGATCCATGACATTTTTTCTGGTTAAGTCAAGTCAAGACGTAAAAACCACAAATTGGAGGAGGAGCTCGGCCGAAAATCGCTTCAGCGGTTACAAAGCGCCATATACATATATATATATATATATAGTTAAAATCATATAGTATATATCTTCTCCTTCCTTCTTTCCTTCTTTCCTTCCTTCTTTCCTTCTTTCCTTCCTTCCTTCCCTCCTCCCTTCATTACATACATATATACATATATTTTTGCCACATTACTAATTCCTCTTGGCGATTTGTTGCATTTGCTCTTCCTCTTTCTTCCCCCCTTACTATGAGTTAGAACCTCGAGGAACGCGAATGGCTAGCTCACCATTTTGAACAACTAGCCGTTGGAAAACAGCGTCAGCAATCAGATTTTACCGTTAGTAACGATGCTCGCCGCCAAATAGCCGAACTATTAATCAAGTCACAAACGTGGGATAATTTTATGGCCATACGATTTGCAAGCGTTAAACGTTATGGTGGTGAGGGTGCTGAAAGTCTGCTGGCCTTCTACTGGCAGCTATTTCGCAGCGCTGCACAAGGTAAGTACTATGCAGTGAACAAAAGAAAATAGTTGTCCACAAGGGTTAGTGTAGTTAAATTGGCATAATTTAAATTTTAACTTCTCTCTGCACTTTACTAAGTTACTTACAAGTGTATGTGTGTGTGTGTGTCTTGTTATATTTCCAGCTGGCATTGAAGATATTGTGGTGGCAATGCCTCATCGCGGACGCATGCCTTTGCAAACGACTATGTTGAATATGCGTCCGGCAAAAGTTTTCCATAAGCTCAGCGGGGAATCGGAGTTTCCGGATGATGCACCAGCGATGTCGGATACTTTAAGTCACTTTCGTAAGTAAGCTCTGTTAGTTTATAAACTAAGAATGTTTGAAAGCATATGAATATATATGTTTTTTTTTTTAAGAATTAATTAATTTAAAACTTACGAGCTTTTCTCATGTTCGGACGTCGTCTTTGCTTAAAACTCAAAAACTTCTCTGCCATTTATTTTTAGATACTTCTGAAGACTTGGAGGTGGACGGAAAAAAGTTACACATAAGTTTAATAAGAAACCCGTCTCATTTGGAGGTGAGCATTAGAGATTAAGAAGGGTATTAACTTGTTTATAGGTAACTACTAGAGCCTACCGAATATCTTTTCTTAAACGGACAACTGATTCCTTTTAGTTAAGAATCTTCCAAGAAAACTGTCATTTGAACTCACTTAATTTTAAATACTCTTGTTACTTACCCTTCGTAATAAATGGTTCTAGTTCAGTCCGCCGACGAGAAACTTTATGATACGAACCAGACTACGTTGAGTACTTCAGTGCCGAGTTCTCTGATAACAGTTCTAAGATAACAAAGAAATATTTTTTTAGTTCTTTATGAATGTCCACATTATGTGCAACGAACTTTTCATGAGGTCGCTATAATTTAGTTTCTACTTTCTTCTTTCTCACGAGTTGTGTGTTGAGAAAATCTTTGTGACAGTATTCAATGCGATATCTTCCCCTGCTTAGACAATCGATGAGATTACTGATTTTTTACAAACTTATTTTGTTTTATAGTTCTCAAGTGTTGTGTTATTATTTTCGGCTCTGTACCTTGGTTATAATCGGCCTATATGTTTCATTAGGTCCGACCTCAAGTAGTCTACAGAGCTGTTTCTTCAAACGATTTGGTATGTTCAGAATATTTCCCCTCTCTTGTTCTCCTTCTCGAGGTCCTGAAATCGATGAGGATATGTAATAAAGATCAATCTTCATTTACGTGCGCTTTGGGCGAATTTAGATTATTATGGAGCCACTACAGTAGATGTCCCATCTTCACTGCAAGACAATTAAGACTACGACCAACAAAACCGTCGAAGCTTCTATGACACAAGTTAAGGAGCATAATCTTTTGCTGTGCAAGCAATTTCTGCTGAGATGCCATCGTAGACAACACCCCGACAGACACTTACTAGAAGTTGAACCCCCACCCAGGCACAACAGAAAGGCAGTACTGGACCCTAAGGTCCCCACGGTCCGAACCAGTCGAAATAGTTCGTTTCCTGGGCCTCCCGTTAGATGACCTCGATGACTTAGACTGATCTAGCCTACTTCTATATGGGGTTAGCATTTTTTTCCGAAAAAAACCTTGGACTTAAATATTGCCTAAGACCTTTTTCCTGGGTTGCAAGAACTATTTACAGTTGATTAACTGCAACAGATCCTTTCACTTTATTTCTTTTTTCTTTTCTTAGGCAGCGAATCCAGTGTCTATGGGGAAAACTCGTTCAAAACAACAAACCGTAGGTGATGGTGCTTTCAGTGATGATCCCGAAAAACCCTTTGCGACAACAGTACTGAATGTGATTGTTCATGGCGATGCTGCATTTGCTGGCCAAGGTGTCAATCAAGAGTGCCTAAATATGGCCTACGTACCACACTTTGACGTGGGCGGTAGTGTACATCTGATTGTGAATAATCAAATCGGATTTACAACACCAGGTGAACGTGGACGATCCACCGATTATACTTCAGATTTGGCCAAAACTATACAAGCGCCTGTTTTTCACGTGAATGGTGACAATCCGGAAATGGTGGTCTTAATAACACAATTGGCAATGCAATATCAACGAGCGTTCCGTAAAGATATCTTCATTGATATGAACTGTTTCCGACGTTGGGGACATAATGAGATGGATGATCCGACCTTTACAAACCCAAGTGTTTATCAAATCATACACAATCGCAAGTCGGTTTGTTGAGCTTGTAGCAGGCGTTGTTCGAACTATTTTACTAAATTTTGTTTTGCTGTTTTTCCCAACAGATCTGTGCCAGATTTATATACGGAAAAGTTAGTGCAAGACGGCGTGTTAACTACTGAAGAAGCTAAGGCAATGCGCACCGATTACTGGAATTATTTAGATGCCGAATTGAAATTATCTGAAAACTATAAGCCCGAGGCAAATTACTTTAAGAAACAATGGACTGGTTTAACAAGCGCCACAGATCAACTAACCGTTTGGGATACAGGTCTGGATTATCAACTACTTAACTATATCGGACATCAGAGTGTCCAACATCCTAAAGACTTTGTAAGACTGGTATAATTGTAAAAGATTATGAATTTTCTCAATCGCATACCTCTCCTCCAGAATGTACATCCACATCTGCTGAAAACGCACATCGAGGGTAGACGCAAAAAACTTGATAGCGGCGAAAAAATTGACTGGTCTACTGCAGAAGCTTTAGCTATAGGCAGTCTCATGTATCAGGGCCACAATGTGCGTATTAGCGGTGAAGATGTAGGGCGTGGCACTTTCTCACATCGTCACGTAATGTTGGTCGATCAGAAGACCAACGAAATGTATATACCGCTAAATAGTCTCAAAGGCGGTCACGGTGGCAAACTTGAAGTGGCACACAGTATATTATCCGAAGAGGCGGTACTGGGTTACGAGTACGGTATGGCTATAGATGATCCGCAGAAGTTGATTATTTGGGAAGCACAATTCGGTGATTTCGCGAATGGTGCACAAATAATGATCGATAATTACATTATAACGGGAGAGAGTAAGTTAGATCTTATATTCCAAACCAGCTTTACACTTCACAATATTCTAATGGTTATACGTCTTCGTTGCCTTTCCATGTACACATATACACTCGTATGTACATATATTCTTGCAGCCAAATGGATGGACTCAAATGGTTTGGTTTTACTACTACCACATGGCTATGATGGTGCTGCATCTGAGCATAGTTCCTGCCGCATTGAACGTTTTCTACAATTGTGTGATTCTAAGGAAACCGCACCCGATGGTGACAACGTAAATGTAAACATTGTTAATCCCACTACATCTGCTCAGTACTTCCATGTATTGCGTCGTCAGTTATTGCGTAATTTCCGCAAACCACTCGTTGTGGTCGCACCGAAAATAATGTTACGTCATCCAGCTGCCACGTCCACACATGTCGACTTCCAGCCGGGTACACATTTCCATAATGTGTTAGGTGAGTTATGGGCTGCCCTGTAGGAATATTGTGGAGTTCATTTCATGATTTAAGTACGTAAGAGCGTAGGGAAGTTTCTATGAAACCTTCGACTCGTCGGGGCAAAGAAAACAAGTTCCATATCTGGATATCTGTTGTTTTTTTTCACTAGAAGTTTCTACAATTGTCTGTAGTTCCATGCGTTTAACTTTCACTATCTTTCAAAAGCTTCAAGCTCATTTATTGCTTCATTTACTACCAGGGGCCGAGAGAAGTGTTCAAGCTGTTGGACGCACGAATAGCTCTTTCGAGTCTCCCAATACAGTTTGATCAGATTTCATAATGATCATATTGGCCACACAAAGTAGGTCAATAGATAACTCGCTTAAGTTCTGATGGATTTCCATTTCATTAGCTCCATTCTCTTATGAACTTGTTCATTCAAAAATTTACAACAACCTTCTTTTCCTCCTTTCCGCTGCTTCTTTTCACACCTAACATTTTTCATACATACTTTACGAACACGCCCACATTTCAGGTGATCCCACCATCAGTGCCGACCAAGTACGTAAAGTCATCATCTGTTCGGGCAAACATTTCTTTGTATTAGATGAGGCACGCAGAACAAAAGGCATCAACGACATCGCTCTAATACGGCTCGAGTCATTGTGTCCTTTTCCAGCCTATGAACTACAACAAGAGTTAGCCAAATATAAGCAGGCAAAATGTAAGTAAAGTACCTTCAAGCAAAGCACCATTTACTGACAAGTGATTAACTGTGTTTTGTTTTTCTGCTCGATTTCCGCAGCCTTTGTGTGGAGTCAAGAGGAACATCGTAATATGGGTGCTTGGAGTTTTGTGCGTCCACGTTTTGAGTGCTTGATTGGGAAAGAGGTGGGTAACTTTTTTAGATTGTCTACTGCAGTTACAAGCAAAATCTACAATTTATCGTGATTAATTTACAGTTAAATTATGTTGGTCGTGTGGAAGCAGCTACCACAGCAACTGGCATTGGCAAAGTTCATAAACGAGAGGTGGAAGAAATTATCGCCAACTCTTTAAACTAAATGGAACTCTGTAGTAAAGGACGCTTTTGCTGATTTGAATGTGCATTTATATACTTGAATGATTTGATTATGAAAACTAAATACAATTCTATACGCTGATATAACATTTTTAAGAATATAGTGCTTCCTGTTAGAGGAGGGAGAGGGAAGTTAGAGGGTTAGTGTCGTGCGGAGACTCAATGTATACAGGGCATACGTTGAACATGTCAGACCTTAATTATCTCAGTATTTCTCTGCACGGGAAGAGAATTTAAAAAGGTTTGAGAGACCCTCTGTAAATGCGGTCCAGAGAAAGAGGGACATTAGATGAGTAGGTTTTAGTCGAGGATAGTAGTGTGCGGATACTGATTGTATGTAGGAAATACGTTGATAATATCCCGTCAAGCCTGATTAGTTAGGAGTTGAACCAGTATCCAGACCTAACTAGTCCAGTATTACTCGGGTTTCGCGAGGCAATTCGAGTTATTTGTCCGCTATGGTTGGTAGTTGGATTCCGAACACGCCCTTCACGTTTATAAACGTGTTGACAGACCCTCTGTGAATGTCGGTAAGTTGTCCTCACCAGAGATTCTATTATGCGGCGTCAAATGGCGGCTGTTAGATCAAATACTCCTTTCCAGATGTGCCTAGGTTGTGGTTCACCTTCCAATAGTGTGTACAAGAGTTGACCTTACGGTAACATCCTAGCAGATATTGCATATAGAGCATGACATTAAGCTCCTTAACCTGTTACGAGCCGCATTCCGACAGGCTTAAAGGAAGAAGTACTGCAAGGAGAAAAAAAATATTAAATTATATTGCTTCTTCTACTTAAATGGCGTCGGTTGATGATATATGAACACCTATTTTTGGCGCTTTATAACCATTGAAACGATTTTTTGCGGTGTGCGTCATGAAGTTTTTTCCCAACAAATATAGAAACCTACAGTTCTTTTAAGATGTCTACAAATGGCTGATTAAATTTTATGAGGAACGTATTTTCCACTTACGAAATTTTAGACGAATCATTTATAGCACACCAGTGCTGTAAAGCCAGCTCTCACTCCCTTGATCTCTCCAACTGAGTGAAGATTTTCGTCTTAGTCTACTTCCATCAAAAAATACTGCGCGAAAAACTTTTTGACAATAGGAACCATCGTTGAATTAGTGAGCCCCTAGCGCGCAGGATCTTAGATGTTGTCACTGTCCATGCTTCTGCACCATTTCGTAAAACCGCTTCATCCGACCATTATCTGCAAAGACGCTTATGCATGCACCTTGTCAGAATAGCTCGGCCGGCAACCCATCGGCTCCAGCCTCTTTGTCCTATTTCCACTGCCATTCAGCACGCTGAAGAAGTATTCCCTACATAAATTCAGTCTAATCTGGGCATCAGCAGCTAGATCACCTTTCTGGGTTCTACAAGAATTTGCTCCGGTCTTCATACTTTCTATAAATCCTCACAAGTTTACGTAGAATTTCCGAGCATTCGCTCTGTCGGCCGGCTTCAAGTTCTTCAAATTCATGCATCCCTCCTCTAATACATCCCGTTGGCAGTCTGTTTTCTATCCACTGCGGCACAAAAAACCTCAACCCACCAACTTTTTTTTTTACTCTTCCGAAAACCATTAGTTTCATTCACAGCTCCGTGTATGAGTTTGAAATGTCGTTACACGGTCCCCTTATAACGATTTACTAATGAGAGTTCTCAGAAAGCAGGAGTGCAAGTGGAGTATAAAACTGTTCGGCTTTTTGTTGTGATAGCAACTTTTCGTTGTGGAACCTTTCTTATGATTATTATTATTGAAAAAAAGATGGTGGTCCGAGTGGATTATGGGTCCTCGGAGTGTATGAACAGCAAGAATACTCGAGGAATGTCATCCGTCTATCCCAACATGATCGTTCTGGTTTTGAGTTTTTCGACAACCACGACATCCAAGTAGCTTCAATTTTCTTGTGCTGGAATTTAGTACTACAGACCAGCATATTTCGGGCCCAGCGAAGTCGATCGGTCACCCCCATTTGGGTATGTTTCGTAGTGAAGGCTGAATTTTCCGACATTGTGCCGAAGATATCTCTTTGTCTACCCTGTCTTTGAAGTCGCCAAGCATAGTTTTTAAATCATAGTAATCCTTCTCTTCCATCGGTACGTGGGCGCAAATCAATGATATGTTGAAAAATTTCGGCTTGATGCGGTTTGTGGCGAAACGTTCCACTACCGGGGTAACGAGATGATGGAGTCTCCCACCACGAGTAGTCTTATGGCTACTTCTTCACAAAAACCTACACGACTCTGTTCTTGTCACCTCCATTGCACTTCCTAGACTATGGAAATGTCAGCCCTCCTTCTTATGAGGACATAATTCAGCTGAGCTGACGCATCTGAGGCTCGGAAATCCCAAGATTCATTGTTGAAAAGCCTCTCCATTCTGAACGTGTAACTGTTTGGTGTGGTTTATGGTCTGGCGAATATGAATGGATATCGCAATCGAAAGATGGTTAATGATTTTTATGGCCGGAATTGGATGGTATTAATCTGGAACACGTTTACTTTCAACAAGACATGCCGCACATGTCGCATAGGCAATGAAACCATCGATCTTTTAAGGCAAACATTTATTTGAATATCAAAATAACATCTTTTAATAGATTGGTGGTTCAAATACGGAAGGATAGAAGAAATGATCTATTATTAGCTCTGTTCGGTGAGAAATGTCTAAAGTAAGAATTAGCCAGTAGTGAAATGTCAAAATTGCGCTCTCTCTTTGGAAATTTCACAACCCTTTTCCCTCACCGAAGGCGGTTCAGTAAAATTTGGTAACAATTGTTACTGCTCGTCAACTCACCGAACAGGACTAATTTCGGATAAAATCATACAATCGGTTTGTCTCCGGTTCATATTGAAATTCGTGAAGTAACTGAAAACTGCTGACGCTGAAACCATTTTAAAATAATATATCAAAATATTTTTATTTTTTTACTTAATATATTTATTATAAATACGAAAAAATTTACAAATAATGGTATTAAAATTATTTAAGCAATAAGCAGCATAGAACATTGACTTTCATTAAGAGTACTGAAGCGATAGAAGCAAGGACGCTCGCTTTATGAAAACAAAATTACTTGTACATACCTACATACATATGTATAATTGTATTACTAAAACGTATGTCGTGTGTATGTGTGAATTTCCATTATTCAAGGATTAAGTGGTTTAGGAGGTTTGTGTGGATTCACACAAATCAGTGCGTGCTTAATAGATAAATTTATGTTTGAGTGTAATTCGCTTTCGTGCTTTAAATGGTGATTTTATAAGAAATTTTCTTACATATTTTTAGCTTAATAAAAAAAAAAAAGTAATAAAAAAGATCAATATAAAATTCGAATTCTTATCAAATAATTATCCAGCACATCCAATTATCGGTTGAACTACAAAACAAACATTCAAATACAATATTTCTAAAAAAAATGCTACAGAACCAATTTCAGCGGAGGTCCAGGTATTCTTCTTCTTCATTACTTTGGGTCATTAGAGTTTGGTGGCATCATTTGTTTGTAGTATACATATATGTAAGTATTTCAGCACACTTTTTACTATTTACTCTCTTAATTCTTTTTCTATCTCTCACTCTGCTTTGTCTTTCTTACATTGTTGTTTATATCGCGTTGCTTAACATTTTGTAAAAATTTCTTTTTATAACGGACAATCTCCGTATACCTTCTCGAGGGTTTTGTAAAAATCAGCCGACACTTTGAATGCGCATCTTAGCAGTCACATCCAAAACACAATCATCAATAAGGCAGTTATGAGTAGAATGAATGTTTCACGGCAACCAGCATTGTCCCAACCGCATTCCAAATCGAATTTGAGTGCCTAAAAAGAGCAAAATAAATTTATGGAGTAAATAGTAATCAGTTGAATAACGGCAATTTTTTGCCCTAGTCGTTTCTTTTCTTCACCGTTCAGCGTGAATTGGAGATCTTTCCAACTAAGTAGGAGTGTTCTCCTTCCTCTGTTTCCACCGGCAACTATATATTTGTTTTACCGCGTTTTGTAGACACTGAAGCGATTACCGATCGTGCTCATCCACATATACTTCGCAAAACCTTTCTTCCGAAAGCTCCGAGCGCCGGCTCAACGGACGTCGTCATCGTCCTTAATTCTACGACGTCAACCTAAGTGTCTTAACTGCTCGAAAATTCTACGAAAAAATACGACGACTTACGGAAGGTTTCAAGACCGGACCAAACTCTTGTAGGATCCAGAGGGGTGATCTAGTGACGGATGGCCAGAGTATAATGAATTTATGGAGGGAACACTTCTCCAGCCTGCTGAATGACAGTAAAACCCGAAATCCCTATCGATGACGATGGAACAGACGTACCACTACCTAACCAAATAGCGATTGCCCGCCTAAAGAACAACAAAGCGACTGGGGCAGACGGCCCATCGGCAGAGCTATTCAAATATGGCGGTGAAGAGCTGAAAAGCTGCATGCATCAACTTGTTTGCTAAATAAGGTCAGATGCAAGCATGCCCGACAATTGGAACGTAAACTGTACTCTGCCCAATCCACAAAAAGTGCGATCCGTGTTATAAGCCTCCTTAACATCGCATATATAAGGTCCTATCGAGCTATGATTGAAACTTTTCAGTTTGGCTTTAAACGTGGTAAATCCACCAATAACCAGAAATTCACCATGCGCCAAATCTTTATAAAGACCCTCGACAGCACGAAAAGAAAATGCCTCTACGCCGCTATGTCTGAATTTGGTGTCCCCGCAAAACTTATACAGCTGTGTAGACTGACGCTATTCAACACCAGAAGCGCAGTCAGAATTGGAAAGGACCTCTCCGAGACGTTCGGGAGCAGACGAGGTTTCAGGCAGGGTGACTCTTTATAGTGTGAATTCTTCAATTTGATGGTGGAGAAAATAATAAGAACTGCAGAGTTGAATAGACAAGGTACAATCTTTTACAAGAGTGTACAACTACTGGCGTATGCGGATGATATTGATATCATAGGCCTTAACAAACGCGCCGTTAGTTCTGCTTCCTCCAATAAAGAACCAGAAGAAGTGTCTTGACAAAGTAGCAAAGCGAATGAATCTGGTAGTGAACAAGGACAAGACGAAATATCTCCTGTCACCAAACAAACAGTCGGCGCATTTGTTGCTGGCTACCACATCGCTGTTAACAGTCATAACTTCGAGGTCGTAGATAATTTCGTCTATCTAAAGACGAGCAATAATAATGTCAGCCTGGAAATCCAACGCAGAATTACTCTTACCAACAGATAATACTTTGGACTGAGTAGACAATTGAAAAGTAAAGTCTTCTCTCGATGAACGAAGAGCAAACTTCACAGATCAGTCAACTTACCCGTTCAACCATATGGCGCAAAAGCGTGGACAATGTCGACATCCGATGGCCTGGGAGTCTTTGAAGAAAAGTTGTACCAACGAATTATGGTCCTTTAAGGTGAATAAAGCAGGCGATAGAACGATGAGCTGTACGACGACATAGTTCATAGATATAGTTCAGCGAATGAAAGGACATCGGCTACGCTGGCTTACCCATGTCGTCCGTATGAATGAAAGCGCTCCAGCATTAGCCGCCGGTGGAAGCAGAGGAAGGGGAAGACTTTCACTTCTTGGGAAGGATCAGGTGGAGAGCGACCTTATCGTATTCTTACCTCCATTAACTGTTGTCCGCCTTTATTATCACATCGTGTCTCGCGCAGATCATCGTCATGATCATCACAATTGTGGCGTCCATACACTTGGCATGGTGAGTTCATAAAGGTTCGGAACACAGCATCTGTCCACGTTTGCGAGGAGCAAATATACTGGCGTCGCTTTCGTTGCCAAAATTCAACCCAGCTGAAAAATCAAACACAAAGAATAAGCGAATTTCACCACAATATAAAGAGGAATCTCCTTTCGACTTACCCTAAATCGCAATCACAATTCAAATCTGTATCGGACATTTTGAGATCGGTGAGAAAAACGCTATTTGCCAGGAAAGGTACATTTCCCGTGTTTGGATTTGGTATTTTCTTCAGCATACGATTATTATAGCGAATATCTAGCGATATGTTACGAACACGTCCCATATTTTTGAAGAAATTTGTAGGTATGTCTTTCAGGGTTGTATTGAAGAGCTGCATATATAAGTATGGAGATCGCATGCCCTGAAATGGAAAAAAAAGTATTTTTAGCCTGACTTATAGAACTTGTAAGCTTGGATATGTAAAATTGTCTTGAATTCTCAGTTATCCGATATTCGTTCTAGTTTTTCTGCCTAGATAAAATGTTAAAGACTAGAACCTATAATTGGAAATTATTTTAAAAGACTACTGCTGTTTTATAATAATTGTTTGACAGGATAGATAGAACGTCCCCTTCTGTAAGGAGACAGAGAGTATTATTGAGGTAAGTCTTACTCCCCCCCGTGGGAGATCTCAAGCTGTCCATTTGTCTGTTTTTTTACCATGGTCTATACCCTCAACGCGTTGACAAAGTCGTACTACTTAATCGACCGTGACTTGCTTAGATGAATGAAAAGCACGGCTTCAAATCCGAAGTAGAACTTTTCAAGAAAAGAGCAAGAGAGTTTGAGAGATTCAATATCGTAGTCAGTTAATTAGCACCTAGGCGCAGATGTGCCTGTAAAAAAGGTTACCCTAACCTCCACGCAAAACAAAAGTCGAAAAAAAATTTCCGGAGAAATGTTGATGGGGTATGTGCAGAGAACAATGGCATCTGCAACACAAGTCATAAGAGTGGCAGCACATCCACTGGAAGTCCCCATCAGAGTCTGATTATTAACGGATACTGATTGAGCTTCCCTTTAGAAGTAGTAGAGACTTTTTTCTCTTCTCTTTAATGGAAATATCCAACTGGTTACATTTTAGGTGATTCCTCCCACCATTTGCTACTAGGCCTACTGTAAATGAGCGGTCTTAGCAAGTATTTTCTAAGATTATGCTATTCTAGTATTCCTTCTAGCCAGCTAGCCGACTACACAATTACCATGTCCCTGTGTCCGGGAACACAAACCTCCACATCTCCACAATCCACCTTAATGGAAATTTATAGTAGTACTTCTTCTTTCATAATAGAAGCCTGGTTAGCATTCCATACTATCATTCGGACAGCCAGGGTTCGAGTCCTAGTTCGACCAACATCCAAATTGGGAAGAAGCTCGGCCAAAAACTGCTTCAGCAGTTACAAAGCGCCTATAATATAATATACTTCTTTTATCCTAAGCTCGCAATAAATCTCCTAATACGAGAGCTCATTACATGTCTTAAACTTCGTTAAGTACCAAATTATAAGCATAGAGTTATAAACAATCCTTCTATATACTTCATACCAACCTTCAAAATTCTCTCGTTCAAACTACTAAACTGTGGACCGCTGAATGTAATATTCGTTAGCTTGGATGGTAGATGACCCTCCATCTCACGCGCCAAATCCGTTGGTTGTCCCATCTGCACTTGTTGTATATCCTGGTTTGGACCCGAGCCTTTCTTTATAATTCTCGTAAAAGGTTGTGGGGCTTCAATCCACAATTCCCGTATATTATGATGATGACGCAATAAGTGAGGTATATTGAAGTGCTCCAAATGTGAGTAAGCGGTCAATTTAAGCGAACGCAGATGGGGCAATGAATCCAAACAGCCATATTCGAAATAGTGCAGACGGAAATTAGATATATCCAACATTTCCAAGTCCTCGTTGACGCCATCGAAACTATTATTATTCAGAGAGGTGATGGGATTACCTGAGAGCATCAATTTCCTGAAGAATAGCAAAAAAAAGGTGGTATTGTATAAAGAGCTTATACACCTTCTTAAACGAGGAAATCGAACGTCTTATGCAATACTCACCGCAAATGAGGCAATGATTGTGTCATTAGCGGCACATTTGTCAAGTCATTATTGGATAAATCCAACATACGTAGATTACTCATATTAAAAGCTAATTCCTGCGGTATCGATGGCAATTCATTGTAGCCTAAACGCAGCTCACGCAAGTATTTCAAGCGTATTTCAGGAATCGTGCTAAGAGAAACATTCTCCATACCCAATTTAATTAGCGAATTCTCTAGACCCATAAACGATTTATCCATCACTTTGAGATCACGATTGTGAGAGAGATCGAGCGCTGCGAGGCGTGGCATGGTGGCAAAAACTGCGTCGTCTATCCTCAACAAATAGTTATAGGAGATATCCAAGTAGCGAAGTGACTACAATAATATATATAATATTAACATCATTTTTTCAATCTACTTTCAAGTTTATACGAACTCTAAACTTATTTGACAAGTCCATACTGTGAATGGTGGAAATGAAATTGTTCGACAAGTGCAGCTCACAAAGTGTCAAAGCGGCCAAACTGGAAAGCGATGACGAGGGTATTTTGAGCAGCATATTATGCGATACGTCCATTCTATTTGAGGAAAAAAATATGACAATTGATTTTGTTTTAAAATTAAGGATTTTTACTTCTCCATGCCGCCATTATAGAAGAGATTATCAGGTAAGCCACGCAAATGGTTATGTGACATATCGACGACACGCAAAGCGTAAATTGGTTTAAAAATATCCTGCGGTATGTCAGTTAAGTAATTATGATCCAGATAAATGAGCTAAGAAAACAGCAAGCGTTAAAGGACATGTAACATATTTGGATGGAGCCCCATTTCTCACTCACCTGCAGTTGTTTAGTATTTTTGAATGCATCAAAATCGAGCTCTCTTATACGATTGTAGGACAGATCCAGCCATTGTAAATGCGGCATATTGCCGAACACGTCACGCGTAGCATTCTGGTAGTAGAGTGAGTAAAAGCAACAATTATAATAGTACTTCGTGATGTGTCATGCAACTCACCATCAATGAATTGTAACCCATGTATAGGTGGGTCAATGAAATTTCCGCCGGACGAAAATAGCCCGGATGGATTATTGAGATATTATTGTGGGATAAATCAAGTAGTTTAATATTGGAATGATGCATGGAACCTGTGGAGCAGAGACTTTTTTTTCAGCATTACTTCAAAACCCAACTCGAATACTCACCATGATCACTTCGACCCGCCCAGGAGCTATTGTACATCAACATAGTGATTTGATTGTGACTCACGTTTACATTCAAAGTCGATAAGGTGCCCACCTTCAAGAATATATGTGCATACGTATATAGTATAGCAACACTGTACGTCCAATACTACTTACTACACATTAACTTACTTGATCAAAGTAGTCAAAATTGAAATTCGGCAAATTATTGAAAGCCATATCAAGTGTCTCTAATTTTGGCAAATTCTATAGGAGAGTTAATTAAAGTATTAATTAAATATGAAATTAGATATTCTCGCATTTCAGAATAATTTCGAAAATTTAGATAAAAATAAACTATGGATTTAAGCCCAGTTTGCATGGAGCCAAGTTGTCTTCTTCTTCGATCACAGCCGAGTTAACAACAATGCCCCATTTCTTCCTTCTTTTCACTGTTTGGCGCCAATGGGAATTACCAAGTACGCCCAGATCCTTCTCCACCTAAACTCTACAACGGAGTGATGGTATTCCTCTTCCACTCTTCGAAACTTTCAAAGCCGGAGTGTTCTCTTCCATTCAGACTACAAAACCTGGCGTATCCGTTATCTCTTGATTCGCTGAACTAAGTAAATATTATCATATAACTCGTACAGGTCATCGCTCATTTCTAAGTTACTTGTATATTAATAGATCTGATGTCAAGTATGACTTCTCGGGCTTTATTTGAGGTAGATCTCAATGGGTCTGCGGTGCGTTCCAGAAGTTTAATGCGACACTTCTTTTTTAGTGTCGTCTATCATACTAGTGATCCATACGACACTTGCGTGACGTCAATGCACAATTCGGGGTCACAGGCTTCATTTTGGCGCAAGAGCCCTTCTGCAGGTATTACAAACTCGAACCGCTTTGTTGGTATTGTTGTCAATATGTTCTCTAAAGCGAGGTTTTTTTTTTATCAAGATCATCCACATACAATACCATCTTCACTTCGTTTACGCAAGCAGTTGGAGTAGTTAGTATATCGTCGCAAGAGTGTTCTCTCGTCTATATACATATTTCGATTTATCTTTGACCTATACACGCTGTCCGAATAATAGCCGCTCGGAGGGTACACACAGTTTATTTAAGCCGCCTCCTGATGGCCGATAGCTTGTTATGAGGAGCTTTGGTTTTCTTGTCAGAAATACAATCGGAAAATTTCAAATTCTCTACCGAATTTTCTATAATTATGAATGTTGGTCGAACCAGGACTCGAATCCTGGCCTTCCGAATGTTAGTACGCAACCTATTTAATTTATTGCTTGAGAAAATATTACGGGCTGCAGAGCTGAAACGAACCATATGGGTTTGGTAGCGAACGAGGACAAGACGAGATATCTCCTGTTACCAAACAAGAAGTCATCGCATTCGAGGCTCTCACGTGATTTTTGACGATATTAACAAGAATTTCAGCCTTCCAAGGCAGAATCAGTCATGCCAGCAGGTGCCACTTCGGACTAAGTAGGCAATTGAAAAGTCTTTTGCGCATTAGCAACTACGAGTACCGATGAGTTGGACGAGATATATGATAACATTAACGAATGAAAAGACAGCGGCTACGCTGGCTAGGTCAGAGGAAGAGAAAAGCCTCCACTCCGTTGGAAGGATCAGGTGGAGAGTGACCTAGCTTCAGTTCGTATTTCCAACTGGCGCTAGACAGCGAAAAGAAGAGATGAATGGCGCGCTAATATTGATTCTGCTGTAATCGCGTAAGCGGTGCCAATGCCAATAAAGAAGAAGAAAAACTTAGAAAAGCAGCACTAACAGCGAGTTGCCTAAAAATTCTTGATAGACAGATTCAATCCCCTAACTCTGAAAGACATACAAAAAGTTGTAACACAACTTTTTCTAAACGTAAAATGCGAAATCCCCTAGCAGCTAAGAATAAAGATATCCACATCTATACTGATGGATATCTCAATGCGAGGCAGACACAGGAGCAGTTGTTCTGTAACCACCCCAATAACCAAGGTAGCTTCAAACTCAACAACTACAACTCTTTCTTCCAAGCCAAATGGGCAAACAGCAAATAGAGTAATTAAATTTATCAACAAAAAGTCCATTTGATATCATATAAGACGGCAAACTTACAGACTATTAAGGGAAAATGCTCTTAGTATTCTTGTCGGGGTACATATTGCGGGGCATCTATCCCCGAGATATCATCTTCAAAAACTAAGTAAAGTTAAATCGGCTGAGGGCAGAGCGTGCACAGCAGAGAAAGAAGCGCTGAATGACTGCCATTGCGAGCAGCCGCCTTTCAGTCATTTGAGATGTTGCATTTTCCAGCGATGGTGTAATCTACATGGTTGGAAGATATGGTTTATAATATCAAGCGAAATACTCCCTATGCAGAATGCATAGACAGACTGCTCAGTGCCGCTAGGTACTTACTGTACACAAGTAATTAAATATCTACGAGTACATTATAAAGGGTTTTTCAATACGAGGCAGGGAAATAACATTGAATAGCTTTCCGCAGATGTAATTTTTGAAATTATATTTTTTTTTTACATTTGACATTAAAAGCTACGCCAGTAATAAAAATTAAACGATACATGCTTCAACAATGAATTTAAATTAATAAAATTCACTATAAAAATAGTGAAAACTTGGCAGACGGTTCGTAAACCTAAAACATTTTTCGGTCGTCGTGAAGCACTTTGTCGGACAGCAATACAGAAATTGGTGAAAAAATTAAGCTGTTGGAACAAGTTAGTGATGTGAAGAACAAACCACGTGGACGTCGCAAAAATAACTGAGAATATGGCAGTTGCAACCCAAAGGTTTGTCGATTCCTCGTCATTCTTTGGAATTGGGCATTCCACAAACGTCATTCCACCGTATTTTGTATGAAAATGATCCGGACCCATTTCCACCTCGATGACTACGTCTATAAGCAAAACTGTTACATCAACAGCTCAAAAAACCCAAGATTTATGGTAGAATCAACGTGTAACTGTTTGGTGCGGTTTATGGTCCGACGGGATCATTGGACCTTACCTATATATGTATAATTGGCACAATGTAACCGCCGAAGTGATTTTTCGGCAGAACTCTTCCTACAGTTTGTTGTTTTACGTCTTGATGTTTTTCCAATAAATGGGGGGACTTACAATTTATACTAAGCAGCCTCGGAACGGATGATGGTTTTTTTATGAGGAACATTTATTTCATGTCAGATATACACTTGGAGAGGTTGACATTCCCTGCCAAGGGGCGACCGCAATTAGAAAATTTACTTAATTTTTTGCTTAAATTAATTTTATAAAATTTTTGTATGTTGTTCCGACCAGAACTCGAACCCGGGACTTCCGAATGGTAGGACGCAATGCTAACCATTCATTCAGCTATCGCGACCGCCACATTGGACCTTACTTTATCGAAAATGAATGGATTGCGCTATCGGGAGATGATTAATGATTTTTTATGCCCGGAATTGTATGGTAATGATCTGGACAACGTTTCTTTTCAATAAGACGGCGCAACGTACCATACAAGAAACGCAGCCATCTATCTTTTAAAGGAAAAATTTCTTAAAAGCTTGCATAACTACTATAATTATAGAAGAAAAATAAAAGATTATTGAATATGTTTCCGAATTCTTTTTACCTGAAAAGATTCGTCGGCCAAATTATTGAGTTTATTGCCTCGCAAACTGAGATGCTCTAGTTCATCCAAATTCATAAATGCTCTTCTCTCTACACGCTCAATCTTATTATCATCCAAATGTAATTTACGCAGAGCCTACATACATATATATGTAAATATATAAAAAAAATGAAATTATTTCCCATAGAACCGTCAATAAAAGCAGCACTCACCTCCAAATCAAAAAAAGTGTGTTGCGAGATTTGTGTTAGATGATTAAACCGTAAAGATATCTCTTCTAATTTCGAATGAATATCGCCCTGTGAAATTTGGGAAAATAGTAAAAATACCATGAATTCAATACAGTTACACTTGCCTGAAACGTGCCCTTCATGACCTGTTCGATGCGATTATCATGCAGTTCCAGTAGACGCAGATTTTTCAAAAAATGAAAACTTGTATCACTCATACTTGTGATTTTATTATTACTGAAGTCCAACTCTTGTAGGGAAGTTAAATGCCGTAAGGGATCGGCCGGTAGCGCTGCGCCCGTGAATCCATGAGAAATTTTTAGCGATATCAAAGAGTGGCCAATCTGTAAGAAAAAGAGAGCGCTAAAAATTTCACGACATTGAAGATAATTCATTGTAGAATTTCAAATAGTCTGAGATCGTTTTTTAAATAACTTCAATTTTGAATTTAAACCCCAACTCACCTCATGAAAAGCATCATTCTCGATTGTCTGTATGCCATTCTCGCTAAAATCCAAGTGCTTGAGTCCACGCACATGTTTGAAGGCATGCGATTGTATAGTACCCAGTGTGGCACGTGTAATTTGTAAATCCTCTAACTCAACACCAAAATCCTTGAAGTCATCCGGCCCTATAGTGGTTGCACTACCCATGCGTGACATTGACAACGAGCGCATGTTCCGCATTCTGGTCATACTTTTTGCAAATAAATACATATGTTTTTTGCTTCGAGGCAAGGTCAAATACGAAACTTACTTGCGTAGTGTTTGTAGATTTGTTGGATCGTTCATATCGCCACTTAAGTCCAATTTAAGCAAGGTATACTGCATGGCGTTGAAAGTCTCCAGTGGTTGTTCAATCTTGATTTTATTATCGCGTAGACTTATAACTCTGCAATTTCGTGTGATATGAGCATGTACATATGTATATGAGCTCGAAGAGGTCATGAGAAGGTGATAATACATATATGCAATACTCAGAAATTGGTTGAAACGCAAGCGCTTTGGCATACTCTACATAAAGAAAACTAGTTCGCCAACGATCAAAAAAAAAAACCAAAAAAAAAAAAATCGCTAAGACTTTCGTCAGCGGTAATTTGTGCGAAATGATTTTCAAATTAGTCAATGAGGTCAATTACTAATCGGCGAAAAACCGGTTGCGCGCCTAACGGTGTGCTATACCATTACTAATGTGTTTAAAGACGCTTTGTGTCAGTGCGCGGAAGCCATAGTGTTGTTTACTTGAAAAAAAAAGTGCAAATAGTTTCCCTCCCATTTTGGTCAAATACATTTTTGTGCTTTATTTTCTCTCTTGTTTCGCAGTTTCGCATTTCGCAGTTTTTCACTATGCTCCGGTCAACACTTTCACTCATTTAGCATGGTCGTTTATAAGTTTGAAACTGTGAGTCTCCCCACCAACTTATTATGACAATCGGATTAAAATGACAGTGAAATCAGCACGGCGCCATCACCATCTGTTTCGCCTATACACGTATGTAGACTATGCTTGTACTCAGTATTATACACCAAGTTTAGCCTCCACATACCATGGCTAGACCTCAACGAAAATATCAATGCTAATAATAAACACCTTCATATTTGGCTTATTACATAGTAGTACTCAAGGAAGTATTTTTAGCAGCGCTTACAGCAATATTTATATGAACTTTAAGTCCACTGACTTAGCTTATTACTACATTCCCACTGCGACAGCGGACCGCAAACTCACCTTAGCACATCGAAATTGTTAAATAATTTGTGATGCAAATGCGTTAAATTGTTGCCCGACAAATCCAATATTTGCAGGCTATTGACCAGACTATCGAACGCCAGCGGGGAGATGTTGGTTAGGCCACAGTAACGCATATAGATTTCACGTATTTTAGCCGACTTGAAGGCGTCCTCCTGTTCACGGCAGTTGAAGTGTTTGTATGGAGAAAAAGAATGTGTCATGTATTAACAAATATTTCACATGTCTACAAGAAGAAATATTACTATTTTCGCTGTCGCACACTTACCCTCAGCGTATGTATGGGATTACCATCGAAGAAGGTTCTATTCACAATATCGAAATTCTTAAACGAATTTGGTGGCAACATATCAATATGGTTATATTCCAAATGTAAATTGTCCAAATTAAGCTTTGTGGCTGATTTAATATCATACGTATCGTTCCCGCTCAAGGACCATATCACATTGTGCGATATGTCCAAGGTACGTAAGCTCTTCAATGGTCCAAGCGCATCATATGGTATCTCGGAGAGTATATTATCGGTTAGCAAGAGCTTAGTCAAACGCGGCATACCATCCACAAAGACATTAGGATCAATTTCAAATAAATTGTTGCCACTCAAATCCAATGTTTCTAAAATAAGTAGACCCGAAAAACTGTGCGCCATTAGCATAGATATACAGTTGTCGCGTAAAATCAACCATTGTAGTGAGTCTTCCAAACCACGAAAGGAGTCATGTTGCACATGTGTTATATGATTATTACCCAAATCGAGATGACGCAATTTCTGCAGATGACGTATTGCTTTTGATGGTATCTCTACGAGATCATTTTGTGGCAATAGTAACTCCCATAACGAACGTTCTAACCCCGTAAAAGCATCATCGGGTATTTCCGTCAGATGATTACCTGATATTTTCAAACGATACATGCCTAAAAGTGAAACGAAGTCAATGTTTGAGAAAACGTTTGTGGAAAATAACATGAGTCTTGTTAACCTGTCGATTGTAGGAAGTAGGATTCAATTTCACGTAAACCCGTATTTTCCATATGCAACGAAAAGACCTGTTTGACGATTTAAAATATATTTCAAAAGCGGTATGTATGAGCTTTTTTAAAATGTATGCAATTTGAGATTATTTTAGTGAAAGCTCAAATCAGACAATTCTTTCAGCTATAAGAAATACACGTAAGTAGTGCGCCCAAAACTATACTATTATTCTTAGCATAATAACTTAGGAAAAGTTTTCTATATATTTCATAATTTTAATAATATTTTTGTGTGGCGCTGAGTAATACGTACCTTCGATTCGTTCACCATTTTTGGCAGCGCTGGAAAGGGTATATTCTTACAATGTACTATGCCCAAGTCTGGCGCCGATTTCGAGCATGTGCATAGCGCGTTCTGTGTGCATGGTGGGTAACGTGTATCATCCATTTCATACATATGCATAGACGCACGCGCCAAGGACATCCATATCATTATCATTAGTGTTATGATGAGGAAAGCATAGCCAAATTTAAAAAAGAATTCCAACCCCTGAAAAAAGTGGAAAATATATACATTGATAGTAGTGAATACGGAGATTGAGATGAGCATCGAGGCTGGCTTTTACGTCTATTGGCCTTTCGGGCCTCTTAGATCAAACGAAGTTATGTGTGATCAGTTAAAAGTTGGCTGACTTGCTTTAGGGGTTACAGTAGAATTTATATCGTAAAAATCTTTTGTATAGCATCTTATAAAGGGCAATAAAAAATCGGAAAGCTTTTAAAGCTTTACTAGTTGAAAGCGAATTGAAAACTGGATGAAAGCATAAAGTTAGAGACAAAAGTCTATACCAAACTGCTACATATATTTGTGTACTTTGGCTACAAACCGAACATGGAGACTTCAATGTTCGTACTTAAAAGTACCGTTAATGAATTAATATAATGCTCTGCCTAATATGACTTTTACGCGCTTTAATCCCTTTAAAATATACAAAATCATATTTAATTATCCATACTGAAACTGAAATGAACGAAACTCGTCGTAAATACAAACATTCGTTACTATCCTTGAATGCCAGAATGAAAGGGAGGATTGGAAAGAAATCTCTCATCTATTTATATAAAAGGCTTTGTCCTGAATGACTGACGGATCAACCAACAACCTAATTGTTATTTAAATTTGTTGTTTTTTGAGCCTTGAGCTTTAACAAGGCTGAAGGACCTCCAGTAAAATATATTACGATATGTTTATTTATTAGATATACACAGTGATAAATGTCAGTAAGTATTAACCAGTAACGAAATGTCAAAGTTACACTCTCTGGACGTCTTGTTGTTGCTTGTTACTGCCCACCAGCTCACCGAACAGGACCTATCATTATAATAATTATAATTAAACCGCAATATCACAGCTTTAACTGTTCTCTTTTCACTAAAATTAATGCGATTCTTGCACATTGCTATAATCCTTTCACCTGTGCACTGAAAATATCCCCGAAACCATACAAGTACAACATAAATTTCATATTTTCCGCATACAAAATTCGCAGTTCGTAATTGGATATTTATAGAAATTATATTATTTGTCTTTTGAGGTCTGAATTCACAGAAAATTAAAAAATGAATCATGCAGTTAATATTTTTTAGTCCTTATTATCACACATACCATTATTAATTTTTTTTTTTCGTTTTACACCATAAACAGCATTTGCTTTTATTTATTTGACTTTAGTAGCAAGGATAATGCCCGGGACCTTCTTCTACTATAGTTTGAATTTCAATCACTTCTGTGCACTCTTTTTCCGTTAATTTATTTTGTCAGTTGTGCATGCTAACTGTAATACCGGGTGCCTTATCACTCTTTTATTTAACTTATTTCCTTCGTATCGTGTTTACTATACCGGATACACTTCCGTCACTGAAACAGGATACTTCAGGATTATTTTGTTTCTCAAAAAAATATATTTTTTTAGCAATTTTTTTTTCTATAGGGCTTTTCCTTCTAGTGCTGAAACACGTCCGGTCCGCAACACTGCAACTGTCGTTCTGATAGTTGGCTGCTCAAAAGTAAACCTCAAATACTTAAAAAAAAGCAGCTTAACCTGCACACTAATTGGATTGGACCATATTGCAGTGCATTGTTCGGATATTTTCGTTTTCTTCATATATGTACTTATTTTTTGTATATTCGTTAGTGTCAAGTCAACACACACACAAGCGTGATTTGCGTCTGTCTATGCTGTATCTGGTTTCGTCTGAAAATTACCATTAGAGGAAGGCTGAAGGCAAATATCACTTTCTTTTAATGAATTGTTTTAATTTTTTCTTACTTTAGTTATAAATACTTGTTTAGAATATTGAGAACAAAACAAAATATATTGCCACAAGTAGTAGATAACCTGCTAGAGAGAATGCAATTGGACAAAGTAAATAAAAGTGGTTGGAATAATGAAGAGTAAAATATAATATGATACTAAAGTTTGCAGATTCGATTATTTTATTATCAATATGTTAAATGCTTCATACTAAAATTCCATTTATTTTATTATGTATTTATCGAAATTCTTGCATCAAAAATTATTGCTGTCTCTTTTATAAGCCCTTAATGCAGTGTCTTAATTTTACGATAAATCCAACTGTAGTATGTATTCTCTTTACTGATCACTTTTTCTGTAAATTTAAAGAATATTAAAATATATTTAGATTAAATACAAAATTTCCATTCACCGTCAGTTTCAAAATTTTCCGATATATTTGGCGGGCAAATATTATCCATACTATAGTAGAAAGTAGATTTTATTTCGCGTAATTTGTTTTGGGAACGCATCGATATACGACGCACATGCGGATCTTTGCTGTAAGTTTATAATATATATATATATATGTATATATTGTTTTGTAATATGCACAATGTTTTATTAAACTTACTCTTCCAAATAATCACGTACATCATGCGCCGATAAGGAAATTTCGATTTCATCGGATAAGCTTTCATCAATATTATCTAAAAACCTTGGTGGCTTGTTTAATAGTTGCTCACATACATCGCTATAAACTAGATAACCAGTTATGCATATTAAACACAATAGTATATAAGTACATAATTGACTAAAAGAGAGAATTTAAAGCATTTACCATTACTCAAATTCAAATTGACATGTATCATAAGCATATGCTCCAAAGCACAATGCACTTGCAACAGTTTCGCCAGACGTTCAGCTACCTCGGTCTCTTCAAAATAGCTGTTCTTAAATCCGATCGCTTCATTGTGTTCGAATTTATCATCTCCTTTCGTTTTATTATGTAACAATGTCTTGCGCATCGCCAACGTGTCTGGACGCACAGCATTGCGCAGTGACATGCGCACATTCGGCATTGCCCCATTCTCATCATTATGGCGCAACTCAAATAGACTGTAAAGAAGGAACGAAATAGTAAAGTACAAATACTAATAAAAATATGTACATAATACTAGGTATGACATCACATATGCAATAATAATGGATCAATATGTCCGAAGACTAGTAATCATCACCTTTTGCCTTTCAAATCGGTGGCGCTACATATTTTGCTTTCGTCAAATATGAGCTCATAGTCTTTATACAGTTTTTCCAATCCAATTTCCAATAACAATTCTAATGGTTCAGTGCCCGTGAGGCATGGTATGGCCAAACGTCGATTTGCAACCTCGGTAATGATTTCTGCCAGCCGATTCTTGTTAGTTGGCGTATTCTTAAAAAAAGAAAAGAGAAAAAAGAGAATAAAATTGAAACGAAAACATATTCACAGTAAGTTCAATCAAATTTGTACTTATGAGATTATTTTTCTTTTCTTTCTCAACAATTATAGGATTATTATTATTTTTTTGTTTTGTTGTGACTACGTTGTTGAGTGTATAATTATTTTTTAAAGCGATACTTTAACGGCTACTGGTAGGTTATATAGGTTGTAAGTATTGTATAAATTTTTTTGTTAACACAAAACTAAGCATTCTTACCACAATATTACAATGAGCAGCACACTTAAAGAGCAATGTAAATGCCATTTTTAGATCTTTATATGAGGAGCAACCTAGTAAAGTTTAGCAAATTATTTAAATAATTCATAACTATTGGTTTTATAAAAATCAATAAAATAACTTACGTTTCATTATATCCCATAATTTGTCTGTGAGATCTTTAGGTTTCCTAAATTTAACGCGTTGAATCACTGATTCAATGTCGTATTTGAAGCCGTCCTCTGCAGAGTCTATCTCGCAGAAGCCAGAAATTTCTCGAACCGCTTTGCTTATATTTTCACGCAATTCATCTATTTCAATGCCACTTTATCAAAAGTTATTAACAGCTGACATATAATATTAAAAATAATTTTTAATTGTAAAAACTTACCAACCACAACGGTACACAAGTGCTTCGTTGCGTGCCTCTATATCAGCATTATCCAAATTTTTATAAGCTGTAATATCATTCTTAATTACAGTAAGTATGCGCAACTGGTTCATAAAATCTTCGGTTAGGTCATTGCAAGCATTTACACAAAAGGTCTGTCTTAAAGTAACATCACATGATGTTAGATCTATTAAGGATGGTAATGGTGATGTAGAAGTCCAACCACAGCGAACCGAAATGTATGGTTTGATCTGATATATATTCTCTATAAAAGTTTCCACTGACGGGGAGTTTGATTTATTCATAAGAGCCAAATGTTTTCGCATAAGCGATTGCGTGTTTACTTCATTGACAGGTACTAACCCATTAAATGTAATTATTCCGCGACTGAAATAGCTTGGAATAAATTCATATTCTAGTAGTAAAGTCTTCTCCTTGTCAGCGGCGTTACAAAGTATCCATATGGAACCTTTTGCATCAGGATCTACACACTGAAACTCCTCTTTGCATATTATAGCACGGGCTTTCTCCACAGTAAGTCCATTATGACATTCTTCCTGTAACTGCCAAGGGTTTTGTGCCAACAACTTTATATTTAATGACATATCTTCAATAGCTTCCACTACACAGTCATCTCTCAGTGGGCTACCCGTAAGATCTAAGTCGACGTTTGTTGCATTATCTTCTTTTTTCAAAATCAACTTTGTTGGAGAAGCATAATCAGAAGCTATATTATTACGATTCTGAAAACATTAAATACATAAATATTTATGAATATTGCCATAATTTTTACAGAATTTGTTTAACACACCTCTTTATAAATAAATACCACTTTGCCGCCAAATCTATCTGCTCCAACTATTCTCGTCAAATAGGTTGAGGGTTTCGTATAAAGTAATGTATATGTTTCACCATATCGCCGTAATAAAGATGCATAAACATTAGCCAGATGAGCGGTCATATTGAAAAAAAACTTCTATTTTGCAATTACTTTTAAATTCTCAGTCTAATCTGATTTGAAAATTTAGTCCAAATAATAAAACGAACAAAGCAGACAGTGTTGATTAGGGCAAAAAAATATTCAAAATGCAATAATTCAGCTGATTCACACAAAACTACAAAACATGCTTAGCATCGCCTAACAGTATCCTCATGTAAACTCAGACATAAGGGCGAAAACGCAAGTCAAGCGGCTGAAAATGTGAAGAGCGTTTATTGTCTTGATACTGTTACAGTCAACCATGCACAATTTCGGTTTCGTTCCGGTAATTTGATGTAAAAGATGCTCCACGGAGTGGAAGGCCAATTGTGGAAAATGTTGATAAAATCATTAACATTGTCGAGTCCAGCTTTCAGCTCGAAACAACTTTGAACCTTCCTTTCATTTGATAATGTTATCCCTTAAAAAAACCAATTAATTCAGGTATATTGTTTAAAGAGCATGCTATAATAACAATTAAAAAAAAACGGGGAAATCTTTATTACATATTAAAAATCTATTGCTCTTCATTGACAATAAATTTTTTAGAACCATTATTTTTCGTCTCTAATGGTTTTTAACACTTTTTTACTTCGGTTTTTTATTGAGGGCCTGTGCCAATTGATAGAAATGTGTACTAAAAGAGATGGGGCGTCATCATGTCAAGCAGAATGTTACTCAATATTCCACTTTTTCACGATTCCTTTAAATTATGTTTTTAAAGTTATAAAATCAAGCAAGATTTGACTTTTATGCGAATTAGCCTTTAGCTCGTCAGCTGTTAATGAAATGTATCCATTCATTAGAGTTTTCGATCATCGATACCTGATGAAATAAAATTATCGAATTTGTTTACATTGTCGACTCGACAAAATCGCAAAAATTCTGTGGTCTCGTTAGAAATTTGTGCAACTAGGGAAAAAATATATTTGGTTGAAAAAATGGCCACTACCAGTAATAACGATGTCAGTTCACCTGAGAGCATTCAGATAACTTTGCGAAAAATAGCGGAGGAGGAGAATGACATCGATTCCAATCTGGAAAATCTGTTGTCTAAGCAGTCATTGATTGAATCAAAAATGGGAGCGATTTGTTACTTTCTTGGAACTTTGAACACGGTGGCAGCAGATACTAAAAAGCTAAGTACACAAATTTCACATACTGCTAATTTAGCTGAATCCGTTAGTGCCAAGGTGCGCTCTGTAGATATGGCCCGAAGCCGCGCATCTGAATGTCAGCAACGCGTACACGATTTGATAGATCTACAACTATGCAGCCAGGGTGTTTTAAAAGCAATTGAAGAGGAGGATTATGAAAAAGGATCTGCACTTATTGGCCGCTTTTTGTCAATTGATCAAAATGTACTGCAACGTACTGCAGGTGATGTCGGTTCAAGTGGATCCGTAACGTCAGTTAGCGATGCTGTTCGTACACTTGAAAATGCTACGGAAAAAATGCGCAAGCTAGTAGTAATACGATTCGATGAGGCTGTTAACAAAGATGACTTAGCATCCGTGGAGCGTTTTTTAAAATTATTTCCTCTATTGGGCATACACTACGATGGCATTGAAAAATTCGGTAAATATATTTGTACGAAATTAGCAGTCAAATCGGAAAAGGAGCTGCGAACTTCATTAGATATTGCAAAGTCGGAAAATCGCTTGCCAGTGGCATTTGCAGACACTTTAACAACATTGCTGGAGAATTTTGCACGAGTAATTGAAGTAAATAAGCCAATTATAGAGACACATTACGGTTCGGGATATCTTATTATACTAGCGATACTGTTACAAAATGAATGTGATTCGGAAGTAAAAAATGTTGTTTTGGAGTTTAACAAAAATAGACGCATAAATGATCTAATTCAGCAAATCAAAGAATACAACCGTGCTACAGGTGGAAATATGCCGTCACTTTCTCAGTACCAAAAACAATCTGTAAACTCCGATAAACCACAACCTAAAGATATTGATCCTATCATTGTGGAGCTAACTATTATGCACTCTCGAGTAGAATTGTATTTCAGATTCTTAAGGCGAAAGGTCAAACTGGACATTGATGCAAGCAATGTTGAAGATGTTGAAAAGGAGCGACAGACACAACGCCTAAATTCTCTGTTAAATAATTCTGGCCTTAGTCGTCAAATGCAAGAATTGCTGAGTAATTATCTTCTCTTAGAGCGACACTTTATGGAGGAAAGTGTGAACAAGGCAATAACTTTGGACACTTTCGAAGTTGGACAACAGTGTTCCTCAATGGTGGATGACGTTTTCTATATATTGCGAAAATGTATTCGTCGGTCGCTGACCACACAGTCCGTAAATGGATTGTGCGCAGTAATCAACAATACCGCATCATGTTTATACAATTTCATAAACGCTCTGAAGGTGCCCTTAAAAAACGGTTATCCATCTGGCTACACAGACTTAGCTTACAGTGCTATACAAAGTGCAGTACAACATGGAAAATTACAATCTAGCGACAGTGAGAAAGCGCGTAGCAACTTTATCAATCGGTTAAATAACGCCGATATGTCCACGGAGTTTCTCGAGACATTATGGGAAACAATTGAACAAGATATTAAAAATACATTCCCAGCTTTATCCGTAACCGAGCAGCGCATTGTAGATAGTTGTATATCGGAATTGCGCACTGTTCGAGATACTCTAAAGGCGTGCGTTAATTTCGGTATGACACAATTAAGATCAAGTGCAATCAAACCTCGCCTAAATCCCTGGATTGATCAGTTTCTTAACTATAGTCATATTTTATCCGAAGAAGAACTTGCTGATTATGAGGCTGGTGAAACTTTTATACAAACATTGATTGTACAACTTGACGGTTTTTTGAGTCAATTCAAAAATGTTTTAACACCACGTAATTTCGACGCTTTCGTCAGTATATTAGCAACAGATACTACAGCCAGACTGGAAAGGGCTATAAAAAAGACTTCATTCAATCGTCTAGGTGGACTCATACTCGATCAAGAAATTCGTGCTCTCAGCTCATACTTGACTGGTGTCACATCTTGGTCTGTACGCGATAAAATGACACGTTTAACGCAGATAGCAACGATATTGAATTTAGAAAAGGTTGATGAGCTGACAGAGTATTGGGGACCAGAGAATGAGAATGAAACACCATCATGGCGTTTAACATCTCAAGAAGTACGGATTTTGCTTGCATTACGTATAGATTTTCGTATGGATGATATTAAGCGTATAAAACTATAAGTTTGTATTTATTTATTTATTAAAGAGTATTACTTAGCGAACGCTACTATATGAGCATATATATATTACATACATATATATTTTTTAAATTGTTAAATATAGTCTTAAATTATTGCTTGAAATATATGTATTACATTTTAAGCATATTCCAATCTTTAGATTCAAATTTTACTTTCTTCCAAGCTCGAAATTCACATCAAAACGAGCCGTATACTTTGTGTTGTCCATTTGGAAAGCGTTCTTGCTATGAGTCACTTTTATTCCACCGTCTACAGTAGTTTTACTATCTGAACTGCGCCATAGATTAGCTAAAGCTTCTAGTGATATATCTGTTTGTTGTTGACGATTGTCGTGTTCAGCAGCCAGAGTTAAATCAAATTGGCGACGTAATCGTTTAAAATTCTGCTCTAATTCTGCTTTCTCTTCAGAAAAGGTAAGAGCTAAATATGTTACAAAAATTAATATAGTAATATGAGGAATTGAATTAAATTTGCTCATTGTTTTTTTTTTTTTTTTTTTTAATTTCTTGCTGTTTACATGAAAACACACCGTTTAAATAAAAATCGAAATTATACAGAATGGCTTATCACCGTGCTGATAACAGCTAGGTCGGTCTCAATATTCCGAAAAGTTTAATCGCTGTTTATAAATATATATGTACATATATGCATTCATTTAAAGATGCATTTTTATGTTAGTATATATTTTTAATTTACACAAAATAACTGTATTTAAAACAAAATAATAACTATTAAAAAACGATTGTATACAATTATCCATCAAAAAATTTATTTAACATATAGTTATATAACGCTGTAGTCCATTAATAAATACATTACTTCCTTTTGTAATCGTGATGTACATGTAAACGTCCTGAAAATCGAGTGTTTCCCGTATTTAATGCATTGCTGTTGTGTACCACTTTGGCCGATCCTTCAATCTGAGTTTTGCTATCAGCACTGCGCCATAAATTGGCTATGGCTTCTAGAGCTATTTCCGTCTCATCCTCCTTATCATCATGTTCAGCTGATAAATTTATGTCGATTTGACGAGGTGATCTTCTTAAATACTCTATACTGGCAGTCTGTTTCCTTGGTACTATAATGCTTGTTAGAGTTGATATTATACTCGCAAATAAGATTAATAGACATAGAAATATTTTGAAATTCATAGTAATTAAAATCTAAACTTTATTAAATACTACTGGACTACTAAAGATCTCGTTATCTTTGAACCGCGCCTACTTAGGCCACTCTTAACGACTGACTGATTATTATAGACTAAATAGCTGTTTAATCAGTTTTGACTCAAAAGCTTAACAATATGACTTTGACAAATAATAATCATAGTAAAATTTACAAATTCGTAAATGTATCTGCATTTTTAAATGAAACTGGAGGTTACTGCTGTTTCCGTTGGCGATGCATTCTGATAGCTGTTTTCAAGAGTGACGAAATTCAAATTTTGATGTTTCTTTTTGCTGTTTTTTAAAAAAACACGACAAGATTATACAAAATGTCGGATGAACTATAACGATATTTTTGCTTATTTTTTGAGATGATGAATAAAATATGACAAAAAGCTTGCCCTAATTTTGACTGATCACATTAACAATTCTTTGTTTAATTTCATTTCCTATAGCAATGATAATCGCGCATCTTTTATAAATTTGAATTCGTAAAATTAATTAATCTAGCAACCCGTTCACTACTAGAATATCTTAATCTGGCAGCATTTTCTCTTTAAGTCAAATATGACATTTCTATGAGCACGTTCCTTCAAAACATATAAATAAACAATACGATTTATTATGGATTTCGCACGTAAAATATTAAATAAGTACGGCTGGAAAGAAGGCGATGGTTTGGGAAAGAATAATGATGGCATTGCAAAACCACTCAGGGCGAGTATGAAATTTGACAATGCCGGTTTCGGTTCAGATCAAGCAGCAAGTGATTTCAATAACCACTGGTGGGAGCGGGTTTTCAATGAAGCTGCAGGCAATGTAGACGTAAAGGCAAATGAGAATGGTGTAAGTGTGGAATTAAAAAATAAGGATGATAGCGTAGAAATTTCAACGAAAGGATACTCACTTAAAAAATTGAAGAAAGCGAAAAAGGAACGCAGTACAAATGACAATCGTTACGATAACTTTCTACAATCAGCCACACTTACGAAATCTGGTGATGAAATTGAAAACCCACACAAAATTGCTGTTGCTGATATCTCGGTAACGCAATATAAAACTTTAACAGATGAAGAACTATTTCGTGCATGTGGAGGGAGAACAGCACATAAGGGAGCAAGGCATGGATTAAAATTGAGTGGCAAGCTATCTCGTATAGAGCAGCAAGAACAGGAACTTTTGGCAAAAATGGAGGCACAAAAAAAGAAATCGGATAATAAATCGAATGAAAGCTGCAGTGAAAACAATAGCAAGAAACATAAGGATATAATTCACAAAGTTGAAGCGAAAGATAAAGTTGATTTTGATTGCATTTCAAAAAACATTACAAAATTGCCTAAAAGGAAGAAAAATAAAGCTTCCGATCCTGTTGAAGAAGAGTCAAATATTTGCGAAAAGGATAAGCTGAAGAAAAATAAAAGGAAGCTAAGTGATGTGGAAACACATGTACCTCTAGATCTGAATCCGACAGACATTCCAAAAAAGAAAAGAACAGAAACCAACTCGATTCCCGAAGAAAGCAGGAAAAAACTCAAGAAAAATAAAAATAAAGATACACAAATTTCGGTCTACCAAGAAGAGAATGCTACGGTAAATGGTTCTGAATTGAATGAGGAAAAGGGAAACAATTTAAGGCATGATGTGAATAAAGTAAAGGTAAAGAAAAATAAAAATAAGAAAAAACAAGATGAATCTAACATTAATTTGATTGCCAACGATGATACCGCAGAAGAACTAAGCATTGTAAATACTGAAAAAAAGAAAACGAAAGGAAAAGATATTCTTAAATATGTCGACAAAGATGTAGAGAAAAAACCAAAATCAAAAAAACAAAATAAGCTATGATTAAAAAAAATTAATAACACATTACTTTGTGTTTTTATTTAAAAATATTTATTTATAATAAGCCCTACCTAAGATTACTAAAAAATTTATTTCTTTGATTTAGCTTTAACCCGGCGGGATTTACCGAGACGCTTGCTACCGCTGCTGGACGCTTTTGATCCTTTTCTGAAATTTTTGACCTTTTCTAATCCGCCAGCAGAGGATTTTGTGTTTCGTTTCAGGCCCTTCTTTTTTCCGCCAAAACCGAATTTCTTATTACGCTGCTTACGTTTTTCTGCTGTTTTCTTCTTTTGTGATTCCAAAGCTTTGGCATCCTCAAGAAAGTCCAGATTTTTAAGCTTGCCCTTTCGGAATTTTTTAAGTTTGTCCAGCATATCTTTCTTTTCCATTTCTCTTTGCACTTTTGTTTGTTTAGCCAGCAATTTGCCCATTTTACGTTGCTCACGAATTTGTTTAATGCGTTCTGACTTTGCTTGACCCTCCTGTTTGGCCATAAGATTCTTTCGAACTTTTTGCATGTGTTCATCCGATTTAGCCATTTCGGCAAAGTAGTCATCTGGCCGACGTGTAACAATACCAGCTGCATGTAAACGTTTTATACCTTCTAAGACTGCAGCTTGAGCTTGACGATGGAATAGCATTTCACGTTTGAAATCATTTAGCACAGGATCTTCCTCGGGGCGTACATATGGAATTTTAGCATTGCCTTTAAACATATTTTCCCGCTTTTGTTCATGTTTTTCTAATTGTATGACTAATTCGGGTGCCAACGGTGCTAAATCGTTGATCATATCCATCCGTTCTACCCACGGCAAATCTAGTTTGATTTCATCAGTTTTTGACAACAGCTTTGGCTATAAGAATTATAAATTGAATGTGCATACATAACATTTCATTATTTAATATTTTACTTACTATATCATTGACTTTCTCTTTTCCTGCATTGAACTCAATATTTAAGCCCGGTTTAAGGTCACCACGAGCAAATGCTTCTTGTAGCTATTCAACATAATTACAATTTATTTAAGATTTAGAAGTACATTTAAAGAATTAATTCACCTCTTCATCCGAATTGTCATCCGAATAATATTCAGAATCTGTTTCAGCTTCCAGTTGTGGCTTTCTTTTCATTTTTACGAATTTATCCTAATGAAACTTGCAAATAATTTAAAAACAAATGCTGCACGTGCACTGTCGCTTTACAATGACACTAAAAATACAGAGTTATATTTTTTTTTGACAGTTGGAGATGCCAGAATATTAAAATGATTGCAAAGTATTTTAGGCGAATTCAAAAAAAAAAGCGAAAGCGAATCAGCTGTTATAATTCTTCTTATTTTCTACGAGTTTTAAGCACACAATTTTTTTATCTTTATTTATGTAATTATTCTTTTTCCTATGTTGCATTAAATGATGAAAACAAGCTATGGTAAATAATTTGTTCAATCCATAAGGATGGATGGAAGGCGAATTCGTCAGATCTACAAATCTTTCCTTTTGTGATGCTGCAATAAACCAATTTCGCTTCAATTTTCTCTTAACTAAAATCATCATTTGTCGCTGAATGCTAACTTTTTTTGTCTAGTACATGTTGAAATCAGCTGTGGTCAATAGTGGTGAGATACCTTTCGTTATGAAATATACTGGCCCTTGATTACGTAGACATTGTGATTTCATGACATTAAATAGATTGCCAGTTTTCTAAACACACAACCGTGTCTGCATTGTACAGTGGAGGCTGTACAATGCGTGTTTGGCATAAAAAACATCCACACGGCAATGATTGCGCTAATTAAGGGCCTATTTTCCAAAACATTCAAGTTACTTAATTATGTACCATCAATGAAGCAAAATTCAAAAATATAAAACGTTTCATGAACAGAAAATACATTATTTTAATAGATAGGGGCAGAAGCAATGAAACGACCAGAATCTTTTTGTTTTACCATTCATGAATTCCATCTTGATTTTATTCAGTTCCTACTTTATGTCACAATCTTGTATGATTACAATTAAATGAGCAGTAAAATATTATATGCTTAAAGGACTCAATTCTTTTCATTTGTATTTTAATTTCTCTAAGAAATGCATAGGCGCAACAATATGTTGATAGTGCTTATGCGGCAATTTACGTATATAAAAACTTTAGCATCTGCACAAGTCACATATAGAAATCTGATTTTAACATACAAACTTAAAACAATAATTTTTAAATGATTTCCATGACTACTTGAATCTTTACTACATATCTTAGTTGTTTAACGAGAGCGCTCAGGGAGCAAAGTTCCATAGACATAGAAATTCGCTAAACTTATGCTTGCACAATATACACATACATAGAAATGAGAAAAATGCATATATTGGCAGGTGTTAAGCTACAAACTGTTTTTTGTTGACTGGTGTCTGGCTTTTAAATTCCATTGCAGAACATGCAAAAAAAGCCATACATGTTTGCATAAATAGTTGTATGTGATCGTGACTATCTCACTCTGCCAAGTCGAATCAGAATTGGTTTCACAGACTTGCCATTTTCGATCTGCAGGTTATTCGATGCGCAGATAACATTTTGATTTTATATTTCGATTACAATTTACTTGCTGCTTTCTTTTTTTCGTTAGGTTACTTTTTCGCCTCGGTTAGTTAACGGATTTTGCACATTTCTAGTTTTTTTTTTATTATAGTATTTTATTTTCGTTTTAAACTTAAATAAACGTGTTTTATTCTTGGATGTTTTCTAAAAACAATAAATGGTGGAGCTGGTGTTGTTGCTATTACTGTTGTTTATTAACTTTCAATGACCAAACACTTTAGAAAGCGAAGAGCAGCAAGAAGGCCATCATAAGACAGAAGAGACCCATAGCTTCAGACAAGGCGAAACCCAAGATAGCGTATGAGAACAACTGTTGTTTCAATGATGGATTTCTGGCATAACCAATGATGAGGGAACCGAACACTGTTCCGATACCAGCACCTGTTTGTATTGGAAGAATAATAATAGAAAAAAAAAAGATTAATTAAATTATAAATGATAATTAAGAAGCTTTTAATAGTAGCGGAAGGAATATGCAAGCATATATGGCTACTATTTGTATTCGTTTATATGAAGTCAGTCACAGATTAGTCTGAATTGAGTTCTGCATAGAATGCAGCAAGCACATCGCACTAAAATTGCTGGTCACAAAGGATTTCAATGAATATTCGTACGGCCATAAAACCTATTGAAATATTCAGAATTTCTTGTCCCTTCGCCTCTTAATCATACAAGTTTCCTGCTAGAAAATGCATCGGTTTAAGTTCACACGCACCACAGCATGTTTGAAATGAACTTTGACCAACTCTCAGACCTTCCCGAGGCTATATTAGAGTAATCTACATTCCACCAAAGCGCATTTACTTCCCAAATAAGGGTTGTGAATGGCATTTGTTAGAAAATACTCGTTTGTGTGCCCCAGATGCTAGATTGCAACTGACTTGGTTGAAACAAATCTCATTGTAGTAAGCACAACAAGCCTTACAAATTCTTTCGCTTTCGTTAAATAATTTTTTCACTCTTCCAATACCCACCGGAACCGGCGACACCGACTGTTGCAGCACCAGCACCAATAAACTTGGCAGCTGAATCAATGTCACGAGTGACTGGAGAGGTCTGGAATGACCTGATTTGTGGCAGTAGTGCAACGGGGGTTGTGTTCTGTGCGGCCAATGATTGGCTTTGACTGATCACAGCGCTGCTCAATGGTCGCAAGTATTGCTTTGAACCGTTAAGGAGCTGAAATAAAAATAAAAGAAATAAATATATGTGCGTTAAAAAAAAGTGAACTAATAAGTTTTTGGTAAATTTATTTAATATACCATATAATAATTTTAATAATAAATTTATAAAAACAAAAAAACTTGAAATCGAACCAATTTGTTTTAAATTATTGCGTATATAATTATGTAACGTACACAACGCACATTTGCAATGAAACTAAAAAGTAAAAGGAGGTTATGCAATTAACAAAAAGTTTCTATATAGCATACAACATGTGTCAAAACAATTTATTAGAATTGATTAATGTAAATAGAGATTTCCATAAATAAGAAGCTGTGAAAATACTATAGAATTATTGTACCTTAGGCAATAAATTTTACTATTGCACACAATAATAATAATTTTTTGACCACGAAGAACTGGTAATTGAAAATTAGTTCTTAAGATGATTTTACCGGTTTTAGGAATATTGAAAATTAAGTTGGGAATTTAAACAAAATTCCTAGATTCTAGCAAAGAAATGTAGTTTTACGAGATCAAATATATTTAGGTTAATAGTAGTAAATATAATTCGCTTCTAAAATCTTCACTTTAAATAAACAAAATAAATGTGTAATTCTTATAAAGAGGGTAGAACACCGCTATAACATAACCTCAATTTAACTTATGTAATGTTTCATCCCAAAAGTTAAAGTTCACCACACCGCACCATTCGAAAAATAATAGAGAAAATGAGGAAAATCGATTTTTTGATACTTATGCAATTAAAATTGTTGGTCAACCAATTTTTTCATCTAAATAAACCTACCAATATTAATATTATAGGAATACTAACAAGAAGTTTACTTACTACATTCCTGGCGACAGGGGCAATACGGGAGACTGTTGACACGAACATTTTGTATATTTTATAATGATATTATTACGTAGATCAACCTGAAATTGAAGCTAGCGCTGAGTGCTCTGTAAAGAAAACAATTATTCATTAGTAATGTATTAGAAAATAATTAAAGATTTATATTGGAGTTAAAATGTATAATTCTGCCACACGACTCTATTCACAGCAACCATTCGCAAAGTTACGTAACTTCAACCAAGTGTGAAATACGTAACTTTACGTAAATTTATTTAAATTAAATATAATGAAAATCGTTTTAATCAAAAAAGTTGCTTGTAAACATTAACTATTTTACAAAATTATTAGGAAATATCTTATTTTACAATTTTTATAAAGTCTGCCACAGAACCACGGAACCACTTTCGTAACGTTACGACGATCTCGCTCCACTGACAAATTCACCGCAGCCGTCCGTTGACGTTAGCAATCGTGCTGTTTCGTTTCGTATTCGTCCCAATTCGTGTTTCTATGGTAGACATTTTTTCACACATACACACTTATGCCAAAATGGCGGAGATGTCAAAGAAAAATCACATTTTACACAATTTCAAATCACTTTAAATTAATTTAATTTAATTTACAAAAGGTGAATGTACTCTAATTTGTACATATTTTATTATTAGACTTATTAAACAAAATTATTCATGACACTTCTACACAAGTATTTTTTAGTGATTAAATAATCAGCGGGTGGCAAAATAAAAAGATTCTACTCCAAGAGACCTTGCAAATTTTCCCTGTACTCACTTCGAACAAACCCTTACAACAGTGGTCGACTTTTAAAATTGAATGACGAATGAACGAGTCAAATGTCTTCCCTTCGCGTGGTGAAACCAATTAGAAGCTATGTTGGATGTGGTATGGTTATGTAATTTCTAATAACAAGTTTACAAAAAATTAAAAATGCTCACATCTATTTGAATTAATTTGTGTAGAACTTTTAAATCAGAAGTTAGTAGCATCTATAAGATGTAACCGCTGAAAATTGTTGAAACAATTTTAATTTTTTATTCTGGAGCCATCATCTGAATTTGTCAAAATAATATAATTCAGTTTTAAAGCTTCTTCTTTTATTTTAATGTTAAAGAATTGTCAAAACTAAAGCGAATTATACTAGATGACACGAAAATAGAGTTCGCATTAAATGCTTGAGGTATTGCGGAGTTTCCTATAGATCTATGTTCTATTTGGCTGTGCTTTTGAAAATAGATATTATGGCGAAAATGCCAAAAGAAATATACGCTGATAATGTTCGTTATCGACAACATTCTAACGAAATCTATTAGAAGATAGATGCGACCAATCTATCGCTATATAAGAGCGAAATGCGTTCTGCTGGTAGAGTAAACTGTGTGAATATATAGTGTATATATAATGAGTTGCACCGTTTTCCATCCAGAAAAATAAGACCGGCCTATTCGAAGAATTCGGAATATCCAGCTTATTGCTTGGATAATCATGAGTATTAATTTTTCTTCCGGGAAAAATCCTATTTATGGTTCGATTTACTTGAAATTGTTTTCTGTCCATCACCAGACAATGATCTTAAAGAAGAAATGTTAATAAGATTTTGTTTGTACGAAGGTATTTATGTCTATATAAATCATTAGTCTCAATTTCAGAGCACAATTCTCTCATTTTCTTGGTCCCAGAAGTATTTTATGATTTTAAATACTTTTCATGGAATAAAATATTTATTATGTTGTTTGACGATTAAAAAAGTCCAAGTATTAATTTATTTCCTGAAAATAGGCTAGAATCGATTTTAATATTTTGCATTAGTAGAAGCTTAATTATGACCTTTCGTTATCCTTTGAAATCAGCGTTAATGTTTTAGTCCTATCGAACCAAAATTGGTAGTTTCATTTTCTTTTGGTAGCAAATTTTTTTGTCATACTTGTATAATATATGTAACACATGGGTAAGAAAGTCGTGGATCTAACACATAGATGCTCCAACTTTTATTGCATTTAGTTAGTATAAGAATGAATCGAAAGCTGATGAAATTTCATGTTTTTACTCATAGGAAAAACGCTACTTCTTTAAGTACCCATAAAAAGTGGTTGAGAGGAGTTGAACAAAAATGTTACTGAACATTCTACTTTTGTATCCTTCACAATCATCTAATGCATTTAAACTTTATAGCATTCGAACTCGAATTGTTCATTATTAACAATGACATTGCGGGTCCCATCTGGAATAAATAAATTACGTTGAAGTGTGAGAATAGGATGCTACTCTGATGATTTTTATCGTAGCTGCAGAAGTGAAGAAGGTAGCAGGTTCTCTCCTACACGCTGCTTTACTATTCATTTTGAAAAATCGCTTCATAAAGTAGATTGTGTCAGCTGACACGTTACTTTATGATACCTCTGGAGTAATTGTACTATTAGAGTTGTCTACGTACATCACCTTGTAATTTGGCGTCATGCTGGTAACCCAGGGATGTCATTACGAAAATCCTTTGCACTAACGTAATAGCCTATTTCCACCGAGCACTTAAATGCATTTAAGCCTCTGTTAAGTGAATGAAATGTCAAACGTTTCCACCGAAAGTGAGCTAACTGAAACAGCTGATTTTTGTTTATTATACATTTCCAGTTTGCAAAATTTGTCACAACTATTGAAATCATGAATTCAAGAGACCGTGTTCATTTTATTTGGCTATTTATGGAATCTTATGATTTGCAAGTTCAGATTATTGCTGCATGGACAAACGCTGCTGAAATGAAAATGCTTTTATGCATGTTTCCATTCTCACTTTTGCTTGTTTGTTTCCTTATACTATTTATTTTGTTCAATCAGCTGATAGCTACCAGAGCCACGCATATTGTTATGTTGAGCGGATCGTTTGCGGTTCCGCAATTGCTTTTTTTCTTCGTTATTCTATTATTTTGAAAGAGGAGAAGCATTATGTTCTCCAATTACATAATAAAATAAAAGTCTCGTCCCTCATTAAATCCGAAAATACACGACTCTGGCAAGAAATATACCGAAACTTCCGAAATGTTTACATTAGTAGTGACAGCATCGACTGTTAACATAACATTTTCTGTTAAATTACCGAAAGTGAGTTAACTCACTTTAAAATGTTAATTCCTTCATTCCATTCACCTGTAGTGAATTCGCCTTGCAACGATAAGGTCACAAAATTTATATAATAGATAGCAGCAAGATCAATAGAGAACAAAGATACGCCAATATTAAAATCATATGTTAAATGACGAACATTTATTTTATCTGAATAAAATTACGTAGCATAAAATTTAAAACAACCGCTCCACCTCTTGTCCGAGCTACGTGATTTATGGTCGTTCCCTAAGGCCCGTTTTCACAATGTCCGATTAACTTAACCTTGAACCGGATAGGCTGATATGACACTTTCGTTTTCACTAAGTTCTTGTTACTTAACTTCTGGTTAGTTTGATCATTGTGAATATTTTAAGGTAAATTCATAAAAATTTGCGTTGTGAATACCGCAAAACTGCATGACAGCTTCTATCTGCTTACATTTTTCTTCACGCTTTAGTTGAGTAATTTTTAAGATCTTCGTGTTCTCTTATATTTTTTTTTATTTTATTTTGAAATGTAATTTAATACAATTTATTTCATATATTTTTATTTAGAAAAGGTTTTAAATTACATGTATAAAATTTATATAATATATGTATGTATATGGTTTCCTTGCACCTCAACTATGTTTTCGTCGGCATCAACAGATGCCACTTGAACTTCTACCTCATCCAAGTTAGAGTCATTCTGGTTAGCAAAATTGTGCAACACTCTACGGGCAACAATGATGTTCATAGTTGTGCTGAGCGAAACTCTCAATATATAGCTCCTCGATATGCAACTTCGAGTTCGGATTTCAGATTTATTGTAAAAACGTTCAGAGCGAACATTGGGATGTAAGAGACACATCATATAGTTGCTGACTCCATAACTACTGCCACCCAAACAAAAAAGTCCCGAAATACGTTTTGCTCGAACCGGTGATTCAGACAGCTATTATTAAAAATAATGCTGTCATGTCCAGAACCAGGTCACTTGCATACAAATTCCATTATTTCCATTTTACAAGTACCCTTTTCTACTTCGAAAACTTTTGGCATTTTCTTCTCCAGGTGATTGGATTCTGGCATGAGTGCGATCTTAACACCCAAACACCATTGGAAACTTCGCTATTCGGTAAAATGCCCGCATTGTGCTCTCAAATTTCCCTGCTTTTTTCGGTATCAAATTTTCTTCTGGTTAAGAGCTAATCGCCACTCGATGTAGGCATTAAGTTAACCGCAACTTAGTTGACAGATGCGCCTTAACCGGACATTGTGCAAACGAATTTTTGCTACCTTCCGATTAAGTTCTGATTAAGTGTTTAACCGGGCATGGTGAAAACGGCCCTAAAAGTAGTAAATTCCGTAAACAACTGTTTGCATGACTCATTTATGGGAACTTTATCTCTGATGGGAACTTTCGGCACGATTTGACAGATTTTTGACAGAATGACTTATGTCTACATTAATTACCAATAACATTTCTTCAGTCTCGATTAATCTACGATTTTCTAAACACTAACATTTCGTACATAAATTTGTACTTTCGCACAAAGCAAAGCATTGTATCATAGATAAAATTTCATAAATTGTGAACATCAAGTAGGCACAGTTTGTGAAGAGTTATAACAAAAACCCTTAAGCTTTGTTTTGAATATTGGTTTCGTTTATTTACATTGAATCTCATTATAAGCGAAAAAACACAATGGAAATGAGTGTAAGTGAACTAACATAACGATGGCCGAGAGGCCAGCTTTGTAAGGTAGCTATTTTGGCATTTCTCATTCGAAAACTGGTTGAGCCATACAAACGTGCGTAAACTATCCAAACGTTGAGAGTGTAGCGAAAGTTGTCTTCTCTCGAATTAGGAACTAATTGAGCTTGTCTAAACTTAACTTGAAATTCAATAAAGAATTACTTAACTGAAAGTATATTTTCAAACAGGCTGCTATGATCGCCCGCTTGTCATTTTATCCAACACTATTTTACAATGTGATGATGGAAAAAGCATCCTCGAGGAATTGGTACGATCGCATTGATGATAATGTAATTTTGGGTGCTTTGCCTTTCCGTTCACAGGCGAATGAAGTAAGTTTATTTTCAATTAACTTGTTCTCTTTTATATTAATTTTTACTATATAACTTTCTCTAGTTGATAACCAAAGAAAACATGAAGGCTGTTGTATCCATGAATGAAGATTACGAGCTCACCATGTTCTCTAATGACTCACCTAAATGGAATTTGCTTGGAATTGATTTTCTACAATTGCCAACAACAGATATCTTTGAATCACCAAATCAAGAAAAGCTTTTCAATGGTGTAGAGTTCATAAACAAATTTTTGCCCTTAGATCAACGGATAAAAGGCTTGAGTACTTCTACTTGCCCTGAAAATAAGGGAACTGTGTATGTACATTGTAAAGCGGGGCGTACTCGTAGTGCTACGCTTGTTGGCTGTTATTTAATGCTGGTAAGTAATAAAAGAAATTGTTTAGCAGATACGTGTACGCAAGTAGTGCTAATTTATGTAAATACACATGAAAGTATGTATGTGTACATTAAAATTTTGCTTTTAATTTGCTGATAAATATAATATTAAAAAATTTTATTTCGCCTTATATAGAGAAATGGTTGGACACCGGAACAAGCTGTCGATCACATGCGTGCATGTCGCCCCCACATTTTATTACACTCGAAACAATGGGATGCCCTAAGAATATTCTTTAAAAATAATGTTGAGATCTCATGACCTTTTATGAATATTTCAGAAGCCGTAAATGAACTGTACATTGTAGGTAATAAGTTGTTATTCAAATGGTTTCACTTTTCAATAGCGTAATAAAGTATCCAAGCATTTTTCAAGTGCTAATGTATTCACAATTTAAATGCTAATGTATTTAAATAAGTACCTATTAACATAAATGTTTTCTTGAAAAAGAAGAGAAGGTGAGTGAATAAATTTGAAGTCATGTCGATAATGCTAATTTTGGCTACTCCAAGACGTTGAGAATTGTACTTTGCAATAAGATTTTTCATATTTTCCATACCATATAAAATTGTTTATACTCCATTAAATATATTCCTAACAGCTTCTTTCATTTAATTAAACATAACAACAATTTAATTTCAATAAATTTTATATTAATATGTTCAGTAGTGAAGAACGAATGTGAAATAATTTATTCTTGACAAATCCAAAGTTATTCGTCATAAATTATAAATACCAATAAGAATTGCTTTATTTCTTGCATATTTTATAATTCTGTTTAAATAGTTATTTTCATTTCTGTGCTTTTGTGTTGCCTCGCCTTAAGCAATTATTCTTTGCATGGCTCTTCTGCAGCCACCCCGGATCCTGCAGCTTTAATGCTCCATACTTGTTTTACAGAATTTGCGATTCCGACATCATTTTGAATAATGTAAAAAAGTCCACCGAGTGTAGCAATGGACAGCAAAATCAAAGCACCATGAGCAACCTTTGGCAGCAATGGTCCAACAACTTGTGGCCGTGCATAATCTGTTATTATGGCTTCCACACCCCTTTAAGATAAATTACAAAATTTTAACAAAGAAATATATTTTTGAAATCATTTTACCAATGAGAATGAAGAACAACGGATACAGCAAGAAGGGCATCAAGCGTCTGCGAGGGATATATAAAAGCTGCAGGAACTACACCCAAGAGAGCAAGGGATATCAAGCGCTCGGCTGTCCACAAAGGTACGTGATTTCCCTTAGCTGCAGACATTTTAGCAGAAGTCAAGGAAAATGCTCTTGTCATTCCCTGAAAAGAACATTTTGTTAGTCCTATTTTCCTTTTAATAGATTAGATGCTGCTACTTGTGCATTCTTTATTAAAGATATAGTTTTTAAGCTTTCTGCAGAGAGCGACTTTGTGGTCAATGTCTTCATGGGGATAGATAGGGCAGTAGTAGTTTTCACCAATCCAACAACTTGATTGACATCGTGATAAAATATTAGTTTACGTGATTATATAATGAAAATTATTGCTTAATATTTTTACCATTCAGTTTGCCGGCATTTCGTAGTAGTGATAGCGCCATCTCCAGAATAATGTATATATCACTTGGGAGATAATGAAATATTTTATAACTATTGAAAGTTCTTAAGAGCCGCGATTACAAAATATTAAGTTTTTCGTTTTTGCCTACTTTACTACTAAAATTTGTTTCTTCTATGTTTTTTATAGCAGATTTCAAAACAGAGGCCCGATAAATGCCAAATACATGCAGTATTGCCGGATAATAAAATTATTTATAATGACCGATTTTATAAAATAATGATTTCGCATAATCAAAGAACGTATATGAATTAATAATTAATATTATATAATTTTTATTATATAATAGTTAATTAATTAATATTCTCTCTTTGGTCTAGATGATTTACTTCACCAAAGATCGTATATAAAAACCCAATTTACGAGACCGTCATGCCGCTTCTTATTCATATACGTTCTTTGGTACGACGGAACAGCAAGTGCGATTCACTTATCCAATAAGAGTTACAAAGATCAAACAACTCTCAAGACAGCTGGTTCTACGTACCGGAGTTGACCCGGATTTTATCCGGCCAAGGGCTGTCACCCTTTCGGCGACCTAACCCCGTTTAGGTCAACAGGTAAAATTAATTTAAGTACGCCAACGAAGCAACACCTCGCAGCTGGGCTGCTCCAAATTCCTCTCATCATGGCTGGCGTCTAAACCAACCCTGGTCCGACGGATTATTTCTGCTGTGTGTGCTAAAAAAGACTCCACCCCTCCTCCACCTCGGTTAAGTGCAACCAGTGAAATGGTTGGAGTCATCTTAAGGTCCCTTAAGACCCACCGGGAGTGGACCACAAGTTATGTGGCCCCATGTTGCCAGCGCCCAAGTGCGCCCCCAGATTCCACAGCAGTTCCTTCAGCACCTCTACCTACCTTGGGTAACCCACAGACCTCTACAGTCTCCTGGAGCTCCCCGCAGCTTGACTCTCACCAACCCTCACCCTGCTCTGGTTGGTGTCATTTTCGGACGTGCTCTGGCCTGCGCACCACACGTGAGTAGAATGATGCGTACGTTGCCCCGTGCTGTAAGAGTCTGCCCCCCGCCTGTTTCCACAACAACACCGCCAACCAACACCAACGTGCGGAGGCGGTTCGGTATCTCTCAGTTGAAAAGGTTGGCTGCAACCCTCAATTGTGGCAACGTATAATTTGAATACTATACTATATATATGAAACAAACCAACGTGCGGAACCAATATCAGCGGGTAATACAGCAGCAGATAGACGATTCGACATTTTGCACAATGAACGCTAACACCCCCAGAGTTGTGGGTAATTGCCAAAGCTCGCCTGATATAACAATTGCGAGTGCTGGTCTGATAAACAGTATAGTCTGGCGACCTATATTGACCACTTACCCATACAAATCTCGATTGACAGACCTTCTGACTTTGTTTCCGCGGATCACCGGACAGTTGTTAACTTCAAAAAAGCTAACTGCAGCGGCTTCACGGATTTTACCGAGAACGCGTTCAGTGCTCTCCCCACTCCATCAGACGTCACTTCTGGTGAACATTCCTTCCGCAGGATCGTCGTGACCGCTGCCGCCCGCTTCATCCCGGTAGGCCGAATTGCCTCAATCTGTCCCAATTTCCCGACGCTAGCGGCGGTTTTAGCATCTAGGCGTGACCCTTCGTAGCTCCGACCCCGGGAAACGCGGAGAATCGTACTGTAGTGAGCAACCACAAGCGGAAAAATTGGGAGGAGCCCTTAAAGTCCTATATGTAATCTCTCCTCAGGGGCAACCAAGGTCTGGGCACTGCATCCTTCGGTAGACAAAACGAAGCGACGTGTAATCCGCCGTATGCGCAAACTGCCAAGCACCATCGCGGCGCTTGATTTCTCCAGGGAAGAGGTTCAGGGGGCCGTCGGGAAGGCGGAAGCCTCCAAATCCATCAGCCCCGACGGAATAAGCATACTGATGCTAAAACACCTTGGACCAGCGGGAGCAGACTTTCTCCCCAAGGTCTTTAACTTGCCTTTGACCACCCTAATGATATCTGACGTGTGGAAAACGGGCAGAGTGGTCCCGCTACTTAAGCCGGGGAGCCAAAGGAGAGTCTTATCGGCCGATAACTCTCCTCTCCCCAGTAGCGAAGACACTTGAGGTCTTGCTGCTCCCGACTTTCACCCACCATCTGCGACCAGCAGCACATCAGCATGGCTTTCGGAAAGTGCATAGAATCACAACAACACTAAACGCCATAAACACTCAGATAGTCAATGACCTAAGCCAAAACCGACTCTGCGCGCGAGCTGTCCTGGTAGCACTGGATTTATCAAAATCTTTTGACACCGTTAACCGTTCAGTGCTGCTCACGGGCATTGAGGTATCCACATTACCACCGGGCCGGCCGGTCATAAACCATACTGCACCGATTTGGACGCGGGGGACGAACGAGATGCAGAAGAAGAAGTTACAGGCCTGTCAACACACGACTACTTGACATGAAGAGCACCATCCAGCAACACGTGCAACAACCGCTGGACAAGACGGCGTACAGACAACCAATGAACGCCATTCACCAGGAGTCAGTCAACACCTTACTCGCTTTCCGTGAATGGCATACTCGGAGTAAAACCAGCACCTATTGCAGACAAAGAGCTCGAGCTGCCTCGAGAGACCCGCGTGACTCTGACACAACTTAGGTCTGGAAATTGTAGCAGGTTAAACTCCTACTTATCCAGACTCGACACCAGCATACCCAACGTATGCCTTGCATGTGGAGCGTCTCCGCACGACACTAACCACCTCTTCACATGCCGACACATCCTCAAGCCGACACATCTAACCCCCCTCACTCTTTGGTCCAATCCCGTCGAAATAGCATGTTTCTCGGACCTCCAATTAGAGAGCTACTACAACAACAACAACAAAGGCCAAAACTTAATTTTTAAAGAGAACAAAATATGTACATATATATTTTATTTGGAATTTTATAATTTTATTAAAAAATGGTTTGTATTGACAATTTTCGACTTAAGTTTAATGAAATGGACGGAATGTCATGCATGCATATTGCATTATAAATTTTCCTAAAACGCTAATAAGACACATTCGAGTTTGTAAAATCGTAATTGATAATCGCTCAGAGATTCTTGATTATTTCAATGCTTATTGCATTGTGGAATATTTCAATTGTAAATCAGCAAAAACTAATTTGTGACAGCTGATATATGGCGCACCTTTAAGTCCTAGCACAGTATTAGAGTGAAGATAAATAGAAATATGCCATATGAGTATGAAAAAGAAGGATTGGCAGCAGCTTTATAGAAATCCCAATCAAATATAATATTGGACGCATCTGAATCCTTCCACGGGTAGGCACCATCATCGAAGTACATAGGACAATCATCACGCTCTCTTTCGTATTCTATGGCATCAATGGCAACTGCTGCACCTTCTGTGTGATTCCAAGAAGTGACATCTTGATTTAGTTTACAAAAAGCTCCAACCGCTAAAACATTAAATATTAAATAATAGCAATAATAAAAGACGTAACATATATACATACCTTGTGACATTAACACGCGATTTAAGTCTGCACGCTGATACACCCAACACCGATATTTGGATAGTGGATCCAAATCATCATAAGTTATAAGGTAAGATTTCAGATTCTCTTTCCAAAAACCAATACATTTCATGCGGTAATCGGGGTCGCCTTAAATTTAAATTAACTTCCTCATCAATACACAAATATAATATATTCTTCGACTTACTGTATATGTCGACAGGTCTTCCCAAGTGATCGACGGACAGACAGTAGTTTTCATCAACAGCCATCTCCTTTTGGTCAGTATCACATACTGATAAATCAGAGATATTTTGTTTGCAGTGAATATTTGGCCTAGGACTTAATGTTACACCTCCTAGAATTCTTGTTCTAAATGGATGTTCTCCACGTTGTGTGAAATTAAATTTTCCTGCAACTGGGCATCGTACTGGGACCGGATTTTTTGCCAAAAACAAGTCATATTTCCATGATTCTGCGTTTTTAAACTGTACCCATGAACATACGGTACTGAAATCATCTTTTATAACAGCTAAGCCCTTGCGATATCTTATGATATTATGGTGGCGTGGTTGAAAATCGAAGCACACATAATCCTTTTGGCAACCGTCTACAGTTAGGCGAGCCATCATTATTCGATTATCTCTTCGTTCACGGCACACATAAATTGTACGGCGATAACGTGCTCTATCGGGATAATATGTTTCATTGATGTGGGTTTCACTTATAGATACATCTGCATCAATATTCGCTGTATTTACCCATTCTCCCGAAAAGTTTTGGGGTAACGTGCAACCAGGCTCAACATATTCAGCTTTCACAGGAGTAAGCTTAAGGCGTTCTGGAGAGTTTTCTGGTGTTTTCAATGTATTACACTCAGCTGTAATTGATACACCAATGTACAGGTCATCATCACGATTTTTAAGAAAACAGCGATATTTCTCATCTTTTCGTGATTCCTTTGTGTTCGCCACAGCAAAATAATGATTTTTTCCGACGAACCAGTCTCCTAAACAACTGTATTCCACGATTCCCGTAAACGTGCCTTCCATACCCTCACACTGTTGATAAGTGACATTAAATTTTTGATTTTGAATTAAGAACTGAGTACCAGCAGTTTGGCACGATTGGATACGGGCATCCGGTTTATTACACACGCCTGTAAATCGGAAACGATTCTAGGGGATTGAAAACAAATTTTTAATAATACTAAATGTGATATATATGAATGCTAATTAAATTACTTGATATGTGAAATGCCACACGCCTTCCAAAGATGAGCGACAATTTATGGGTACAAAATTTTCATTAAACAATGTAACAAGTTGTCGGTCATCCCTAATGCCTTTACAAACGTTTTCTACGCTTGGCTCTGTTCCTTGTGGTATAGAAACGCAGGGTCCTAAATACATAATCATAATATTTCCATTATCACTATTGTATTGGGAGTTTTAAGAAAAATAAATAAAACTCATACCTTCCACTTTTTCAAACACGTTTAATGTCCTTATGATTGTACGAACGCAGTGATAACAGTCCCCTGAACTTTCTTTGAAGACAAACGAATACTCATCTCCGTGATGAGACATTGTTACACATATACCACGCTTTGACATTTTAGTGGCATCTATGACTGTTTGTGTAGGCTTACCAGTTTCCCATGAAAACCAGCTTCCTTGCAGAATTCTCGGGATAATACATTTATTTTGATCTAATTGGTTGTACTGTGCTGAAACTATTTTGTATAAAAGAATTAATTAATGTAAATATTGCTTGAGTCAGCATCCACTAGATCAAATAGGGTGTGGTCAAGTTTCTGCATTTACCTAAGCTTAACACTCCAATAAATAGAACTATATGTATTAAACTCATTTTTATCTTAACATTTGTCTTCTAATTTGTACTTTGTTTGGTTTCTCTTTATTTAAGAACTTAAGAACTTTATGTATTACAAAAACTAGAATGTTTGGTCCGGGAATGATAGAGCGTATGAATTAATAATAACAGATAATAATACAAAGAATACTAGTGAAATGTCGATAAATTGAAAATTCGGACATCAGAAATTGCGATCGCTAAAAAATTAATTGGTAACCCTCATTGCCATTTTCGGCCAAATTCAAATCAATATTACCGTTGTAAAGATTTTGCTAAACTAACCTCGTTGATTTCCCAAATCTTTCGAGCTCGATCACTGGATTAAAAAATAAAAGTCCTAAAATTTGTTTGTTCACTTATCTCTTTGTAAACCCCAGTTAACGAACAGCCTACTAAATATACAACTCTCCATAATCCCACAATTTATTTTCCTGTTTTCACACATTTTACACCCGTGGCTCTTATAAACATGCGTGTATCTCTAGAAGGGTCTGTTTGACTGTTCTTGATAACGATCATTCGTTACCCGCGCTCTGGAACATGCTGTAGTGTGTGTAACTTTGTGTTCAGAGAGAGTTGTATTGTAAAGGTTGAGCAACGATTTTTAGAACTTAATTTAAAAATCCAGTAATGAAACTTAGTAAGCGAAAGTCATTACATATTTTAAAATAATCTTGCAGTTAATTTTTACTCTTTTCTGTTTTATGGTCTTCAAGAGTTTGTTTGAAGTTTACAATTTTACGCTACTTCGGGATGGCAATGTTGGCTTTGAGCTGCCATACCCTTTTCTTGAGTAATTAAAACATTTCGAATTTCGAAGAAGCACACATTTTCGTTGTCAGCGGCACAGTGAGTCAGGCGCACATCGTTTTCGCTAGCATTATTAATTATTGTTGAAATAAAACATAAAAAAATTGTTTAAATACTAAAAATGTCCACTATTGCTAGCCCTTTGTCCATCGCGGGCACTAGACAATCTGGCGCGTCCGTGCGTACACAGAATGGTAAGAAATTGGAGGTGTTAGGAACATCTGCTGCTGGTCATTGTATTGCCGGAGGAATATATAAACATGTGAGACATGTTCAGACCTTTCGAGAACGACTATAAATTAAATATTTATATTTTGACAATATATATGAAACATTTATAGTTTGATTAACATTTTTATGTACTTTCTGAGTTCAATTATTTTTTTACAATGCATATTTGTAAGAAAAAAAGTGAGGTTACGACTTCCTATAACTTTATGTGCAGAAAGTATTCTGTATAAACTAACATTTTTTTTCTTTGATTGTTCTAGTGATGGCTGCAAGCTCTATTGCCAATATTGTAAAAAGCTCGTTGGGACCAGTGGGTTTGGATAAAATGCTTGTCGATGATATCGGTGATGTCACGGTCACCAATGATGGTGCTACTATACTAAAACTACTGGAGGTGGAACATCCCGCTGCAAAGTAAGTTACTCGGTAAGAAATAAAGTATTTTTAATTATTGACAATTTTTTTTTTTTTAAAGAGTGCTGGTTGAACTAGCACAGCTGCAAGACGAAGAAGTAGGCGATGGAACTACTTCGGTTGTTATTTTGGCTGCAGAATTGTTAAAGGTACTGTACTCATATTAGTATCATATTCTTATTGAAAATAAAATGATGTAACTCTTTATTTTAGAACGCTGATGAACTGGTTAAGCAAAAAATTCATCCAACTTCAATAATAGCAGGTTACCGCTTAGCATGCAAAGAAGCCTGCAAATATATTTCAGAGCATTTGACCGCACCCGTTGATGAGTTGGGCCGTGATTCCCTTATTAACATTGCTAAAACCTCTATGAGTTCCAAGATCATTGGTGCCGATGCTGATTTGTTCGCAACTATGGTAGTAGATGCAGCACAAGCCGTCAAGGTAAATTTTTGTGTAATAAACATTTGTACTCATATTAAGCGGAAATTAATTTTAATTTCAGATCATAGACCCCAAAGGAAGTCCCTTATATTCAATTAAAGCAGTGAATGTTTTAAAGGCTCATGGAAAATCTGCACGCGAATCGGTACTAATACCGGGTTATGCCCTTAACTGCACCATTGCGTCTCAACAAATGCCAAAAAAAATCGTAAATGCAAAAATTGCATGTCTAGACTTCTCTCTGCAAAAGACTAAAATGAAAATGGGTGTGCAAGTACTTATTAACGATCCCGACAAGTTAGAAGGTATTCGAGCTCGTGAAATGGATATTACAAAAGAACGCATTAATAAAATTCTGTCGACTGGTGTCAATGTGGTCCTTTGCTCGGGTGGGGTTGACGACCTGTGTATGAAATACTTTGTTGAGGCAGGAGCTATGGCAGTTCGCCGCGTTAAAAAGAGTGACTTAAAAATTATTGCTAAAGCCACCGGAGCCGCTTTCCTTACATCATTGACAAACATGGATGGTGAAGAAAGCTTTGAACACTCTATGGTCGGCGAAGCAGCTGAAGTAGCTCAAGAACGTATTTGTGATGATGAACTAATCTTGATTAAAGGCACAAAGGCTAGGTAATTTAAAAACGATATCATTTAAATTTCTTACGTTGAAGATTTTTTTTTTCTTAAGAGCTGCTGCGTCTATTATTTTGCGTGGGCCTAACGATTTCTATTGTGATGAAATGGAGCGGTCAATTCATGACGCACTATGCGTAGTGAAGCGGGTTTTAGAAAGTAAAAAGGTCGTTGCAGGAGGTGGCTGTGTTGAAGCAGCACTTTCCATTTATTTGGAGAATTTCGCAACATCGTTGGTAAGTTGTGAACTAATATAGAACAACTAATTATAATCATTTTAAAATAAATTTCTATTACAGAGTTCCCGCGAACAATTGGCAATTGCTGAGTTTGCAAAATCCCTTTTGGTCATTCCAAAAACTTTGGCCGTGAACGCTGCTAAAGACGCTACCGACTTGGTAGCAAAATTACGTGCTTACCATAATTCCAGTCAAACGAAAGCAGAACACGCTCTACTTAAATGGACTGGTCTTGATCTGATCGAGGGTATCGTACGCGATAATAAGAAAGCGGGTGTATTGGAACCTGCAATGTCGAAAATAAAATCACTTAAGTTTGCTACTGAAGCCGCTATAACTATCCTGCGTATAGATGATATGATCAAATTGAATCCAGAAGAAAAGGCTGGTAAAAATTATGCCGACGCCTGCGCCGCTGGTGAACTAGATGGTTAGGAGGCATGCAACATATTCGTATTTGGACTTAACGTATTGCTTATTCTAAACATTTATTATTTACATATACTTTTACTTATAAACATTAAAGTTAGGGCCTATAACGACTTCGATTATAGCAAACACCGCTTTTCAAATCATACTATGTACTAACAACACCAAGTCTGTTCAGTTCAATTCACTATAATTTTAATAAATAAAATCTGAACTACAAAATTTATGAAGCATTTTTATTAATAAATAAATATGGAAATTTATCTAAAAATTTTGCGAACGCTTAGTAGGGTGATTCGAAATGAAATATCTATATACAAAATTTTATGCTATAAATTTTTAATTTTTAATGGCATGTGTTTTTCGGCGACGCGCGCATTATCCGTACTGTCTAATAATAGAACATGCAGTGTAGTATCTATAAATACAGAAAGAAGAAGAAAAATTTTCTGAACGAACAGCAGAATACTTCACGGATTTTGGAAATATTTTAAACCAAACATTAAAAATGTCAGATAATAATACAATTCCCACAGAGGATGTCAACAATAATTTAGAAGAGGAGTTGGTGACGTCCCTCCAAGAACAGATTCCAGAGACGCAACAACAACAAAGTAATGAGCTGTTGGATATTGTTTTTACGCTAGAGAGTGAAAAACAAGCGTTAGTAGAGGAGTCACGCAAGAGACTATCCGCACTTCGAAAGGAATTGGAGGTTAGAATTTAAATATTTTTTTTAGGAAAATATAAAATGTATATTTTTATAGCAAAGTCACTTCGAAAATGAGCAACTTAAACGAAAGGCAACACAATTAGAACAATCTTTGAAGCAATCTGTTATGTTGGGTGGTGTTGACGCGCCCAAGTCCCGACAAGAACAGGATGAATTATTGTTGAAAGCAAAAACTCTACTTTTCGAGAAGACTAAAGTGTGTAAGCAACAGGAACAGCAAATTGAGGTACTTAAAAATCAGGTGGAGGCTATGAAAGACGTTGTGCAGGTGACTAAAGATATGCTGAATTTGAAGAATGCCGAATGCGAGCACATGCAAGTGAGATTGGAAAAATCACAGCAATGGATTAAAGCAGAAAAGGATAAATGTGCCATAACAGAAAAGAAACTTGACATATCAAAATGTGTTTACGATAAGCTTCGGGCTGAATATGATATACAATCTAAGATATTTAAGGTAAACTGTTTAATATTTAGGATCTAATTTTGAAGCTGATTTTTTTACAGGATTTAAAAGATGTTTACGAGCAAAAAATTACGGTACTGAGCAAAGCGCTAGAGGAGGCTAAGAAAAAATAATTAATTTTACCTAAATATTTCCGAAACGTTTTTTAACATCAACTACTAAAATAAGAGTTTACATCGCTCCCCATCATAACAAATATAAGCAAAATATAATACATAGATAAATTTATGATAATTGATGTTTTAATCTTCATTAACATTTATTTCCAAGTGATCCTTCAAATTATGCCATAGTTTCATTATGAAACCAATCTTTTTATGAAATGTGCGAAAGTTGAAGCACAAAGAGTTAGATTGTAAATAATTAGAGAAAAATGTTTTCCGATATTGCTAGTTGTCATCTTATAGAATTTTTATGCAGCTTGTTGTTGTTGCATTTGTTTCGATAGTGCGAGCTGTTTTATCTCCATAACACCAGCTACAGCATTAAGGAACCGACTTTTCTGTATTTGGATTTTTTCGATTTTCTCAATTTGTTCCTGCACATAATCAACACGACGCACAAAATAGTCCTTTGAACTTTCCAAATTCTATAAAAATTAAATTTAAGAATATTGTAGTGATAGCTACAGTATAACCAAACTCACACACCTTCTCTACGTAGTAACCGGTGCCAACATCAATTACGAAGTTGTCCAGATCCTTAATACGCCCTGGCACATACATGCTACTTGTTAGTGGCACTAAAACTTGACGATTCTGCCATTCTGGTTGGAATGATTCTAGCGCTTCCTTTGAGCTGGCATATTTCGCTTTACAGCTGTAAAGGGTTTGCAATGATTCCTGAATGCTGTTGATTTCCTGCAAAGAAAATATTTTTTGGTGATTAATTGCATATACAATTTAGTTGACGCACCTTTTCCATTTCCTGTCTGATTTGCATTAATTGCTCCAGGCTAAGCTTTGCCAAATCAATTTGTTCACTTTTATCGTTGCTACTGCTGGCAGACATTTTAAATTTCTTATTTATTAAGGTTTAGTCTCTTAAAATGTGAAAATCTTAACAAATGTTTCTTTAAATCGCGTGCAATAAATCCACACTCATCTATGGGCAAAAAAGTTCAATGATTCGAATTTCGAAATGTCAAAATATTGAATATTGAACGTCGAATTATCAGGGAAGCCAACTTCTTATTATTTTTATTAAGGATTAAGTAAGCTCTGGAAATCCTCTTTCTGTTAGTCTAACTGAAAGCCATATTAGAAATTGAAAACATTGCTAGAAAAACCTTTTGAAACAACACCCTCCAATCTTAAGGGGGCTTAACCTTGAATAGGTTTTGGAGGACTAAAGGAGGAGTCAATGATGATATGATGTTCAAAATGTTGTTGGTGTTGTAGGGGAGCGATGTTCAAAATGAGTCAAGATACTGATTTTTCTTCTAAAGATTTCAGAATATTTAAAAGGAAGCAAAGGGATTGGGTTATCGTACCTCAACGAATATGAGGCATATTATAAAAATTTTTTTGAAAACATTCCTAATTATATAATTTCTGTGACTTGGTCTTCAGATAAAAGCAACATATTCATATGTATGTATATTTTCTATGTAGCATATGGGCTTGTTTTTTGCTAGACCGTTTTGAATTGCATTAATAAAAAGGTCTCAGTTGTTTGTATATTCCAAATTCAGTCTTATATTCCACAGAGCAATTTGTCTTAACAAATTCAATAAAAGAGCGTTGATACGAACAGATCTAGCAATCGTTGTAGGAAAAACAGCTGTATGGGGTTGTGTAATTTGACATTTAGTGCATAATTTTTATTTCAAAATACATGCTCTTAAAAAATTTATTCAAATAAGAATATTTTAGATATATCCGCGTGTTGTACTTGTTATGGCTTGTATCCGTAGCTGTATGCGCCTTCTACCAATCAACAGTATAGCTACCAGAACGATCAGTATGTCAGCAATGAGACGGGCCGAGGAGGCATTGGAAAAAATGAAGGAGAAAAATCCATACTTCGAAAAATATTCGGGAAAAATAGCAAAACTTCGGCAAACCTCTCCCGAAGAGTTTCTAGATCGGGTGGACAAGGTAGTAAATCCTATTAAGGAAGGAAAGAGTCAAACAAGGTAAATGGTTTATTTGGTTTGATTTTCGTGAAAACATGTTCATATGTAGCGCTTAGTATTTCGGTTTATCAATCATATTTAGTGATGCAAATTCATGCTATTATGAAATAATTAACATAAAGATAAACTTATGAAAATCTTTCACTATGAAATAAACGAAATTCTAATATATGAAATATAATAATAAAAAGCCAATACTTACAGAACATACTCCGAGCTATTGAACCCCAAGCAACCACGCAATGCTCAGGAAGTTAATGAAATACCCTACAAAAAACTAGAAGATATTATGAAAATCGAGCTAATAGAGGATAAAACAGCTGAAGAAATTTCCAAAATATGGTATGAATACCATACAACAAAAGACGTGTTAGCAGCGACATTAACTGTAAACCAGTTCGACACCCTTATGGAACGTGCTAAACAATATCCAATCTTCCTTTTACCTCTGCCACGAAGTGAAGGTTTCGAGTTTATTTTGTTGCAATTCGCTGCGAATGCTGTCCACTTCACACCATTAATCGCTTACCAGGTTGGTATTGTATGTTGTTTATAGTACCTATTTTTGAAATAATTGATTGTTTTTAAGGTGCATGCTGAAAATGCGCCAGAGTGCCTAACGCTGGTGCATTACACGGAAGTTAAAGATAAAGGCCTTGTACTGATGCGTGGCGAATATGATAGCAAAGTTTTATCTGGAAAAGAAGCACAATGTCTCGCAAATCAATTGCAAATGTTTTATTGTAAGAACGATGAAAGCAAATTGAAACTATTGGAAAAGTTCAATAAGAAACCGGATGATTTCAAACATATGGATTTAATTAAAGAAGTCGAAAATATACAACTAGTTTAAAATTTCAATACTGTTAAAATATTGGCCATGAATTCATTCAAAGTTTGTTTTGTTGAATAGTAACCATAATTTTTTTGGTTATTGAAATAAAAAGTACCGCTTTAACAAAACGAATGGGGTCAATAACTGCAAAATCATTGGTGGCTGCATCTAACAATTTCAAAGCTGGAGTGATTTCGATTTTCTCGGCTGGCCATACTAGTCTCTGTTTCTTAATTCCTTGATGGTTTGTTTGATGACATGAGATGTTTTGCTTTTTTCCCTCCATTGTCATAGCTATATGAATCGCGATCTTTCTTGGAGCTTAAAATGTCGATCAATTTTTTGTTTAAATCAAGATGTGGATGAATATCGTTAGAAAGGATTTCATATATACATATATGATTGGTAGAAGCCTGGCATTTCGAAGAATTGTGCAGGCTGATAACATCTCGGCTATTTCGGCCGCCAAAAAAGTTTTGAATTTTTAGAACGTTTTACACTGGTGATATTGCGACCGCGTCAACCGAGTATTTGGCACTGGGTCGAAGGGTGATTGTCTTGATTCCTGGTCAACAATCAACAACCAACATACGGAATTGTAGAAAATTGATTTCAAAAATAACTTATTTAATTGCGATCTCCTCTTTGCCGCAGAACTACTTTCTCCCAACCAAAAATTAATCCAAGCCAAGGTCAAAATAATTAATTATATAGCGGTGCTTCTCCCACCTGTACACTAAAGTAGCTATATAACAATTTCTGAGCGTTTCCTTAAGGATACTTTTCCATCTTGCATTCGAAAATCACATAAATATAATAAGTAATTATTCCTTTTTTAATTTACTTCAACCCTTTAGACTATTATTTCAAAAATCATGATATACTTAGTTTGTTTTGTCCACAAATTTTTATGTATTTCTATTTTATTTTTGAAATTCTTAATATTCTGATAAAAGTCTCGAAATTCAAATGTCTGAAAATATATTTACGAGAGACTTGCACTACGCGGATATTATGGTTATTATTGGTAAGATTTGGATATTTTTTGATTTTTACTGTAAATTTGAATGAACATTTCTCACAGGATTCGGTCGAGCTCATATACAGCTCTTGGCGACTTGTGGGCTGCTTCTTATGTTTACCATTACGGAGACAATGGGCATGGCTATCATAGCACCGTCAAGTGTTTGTGAACTCGGCACTACTGAACATCAAAAGGCGGCTTTACAAGCGGCGGCTTTTGTTGGTACGATATTTATAAAAACAATTGTTTAACTTGCTCAAAAGTTTACAACTATTTCGATATATTCGAAAACTGCCTTAGGTATGATTCTATCATCATATATATGGGGCTATTTCTGTGACAAAATCGGCAGACGCACTGTGCTCCTCCGCAGCACTGCAATGGCCATCGTTTGTTCCTTTTCCTCAATGTTAATTACAAATTTTTGGGTTTTTCTGACTTTACGCTTTATGACGGGACTTTGGTAATATATATTACTTTATGCTTGCAAATTTATATACTAGAATTTATTCAAATTGTAAATATTTCCAGTGTGGCTGGTCCAGGGTTTGCGTCACTAACATATCTCGGAGAGTTCTGTACATCGAGAAATCGTGCGCCGATCATCAACTATATGTGTATGTTTAATGGCGTCGCTATGGTCTATTGTCCAGGTTTTTAACAAATTATTCGTTTTCGATTTAACCACCTGTGTGAGAGATTGAAGCTTATGAGTTTGGCAAATCCTCCATTGACCAGATATTTACCATGCGTAAAACCCTGCTAAATACTCTTGAGAAAAAGATTGTCGATTGCATAGTTGCAAAACTTATACCGCTGTGTAAATTGGCGTTCCGCAACACGAAAAGCTTCGTTAGAATTGGGAAGGGCCTCTTCTATACGTTGGTTATCATATAGGTATCAAACTCTACAAGTCCCTCATCATTTTCGCCCTTCTTCACGAATGTAGAGGAAGATCTCCGCTGCATTGGAAGAATCAGGGGGAAATAGATCTGGCTTCACTTGGTGTTTTCAATAGGCGTCGAAAAGCTAAAAGGAGTAACAAACGGCGCGCCATTGTTAATTTGGCTATAATCGCATGGAGTGGCTACCAAAGAAGAATATTAGACGAGCTGACAGACAGATGTGGTTAAGCCAATGCAACTCGTCATTCCAGGAAGTTTAATATAAGTTCTTGACCCACTGCTATTTAACGTTTATATCTAGAAATTCCCTACTTCACCGGAAGAGGATATCCCTGCAAGACAATTAAGGCTGCAACCAATAAAATCCTCGGCTGCCCTCTTGACCAGCTGGACGAAGGAGTACAGGCTAGGACTCGATGTAAAAGTCGATGCCGTCGCGGCATTCGTCATGGCATTCGGACTATAAACAATCCAAAGTTACTGGGAGTCTCATTCGACAGCCTACACTCCTTCACTCCGATTACTGTAGGAGTAGTCCAACACCAAACGCTATTCACCAAGGGTCCGTCCTTCACGCATTCATGAACTCTCTCCCTGGGAACCGCGTTCTCGGAGTCTAACCACCAGACGAAGAGCTCGAGCTGCCTCGTACGACAACTCGTTTCTTAGACCTTCAAATAGATGACCTCTATGACTTGAACTGATCTAGCCTTCCTAAACGGGATTGGCAAACCGCTACAAAAACAACAACAACAACAACAACAACAACAACGACTACATCAACATAAACAAAAACAACGACAACAACAACCAAATCAAATACAAATAAATTTGTCTATAATCCTTGTAAGGACTCAGCAAGCTTTTGTTACTCAATTAGGTATATGATTGGATAAAAGTTATTTCTGAAATGGTTTTATAAGTTTTCAGTATCGGAATGCACTCTTCTTTAAAGGTAATCTAAGAGTTGTTTTGAAGTCAAGTGGGTCTCTCAATGTGTTTGCAATTATTTTCTAAAGGTGTTTTATATCCACAAAAATACATTTTAGATACTCTGAAGGCGTCTCCAGTGTATCTTTATAGAATATTTCTTATTAATTTCCTTAGGACTTGCCCAGCTAATGGTGAAATGGAAACTATATGTACCAGTTATTGGCAATTTGATAATACGCCCATGGCGTATACTTGGATTGTTATTTTCTGTACCCGGATGGATTAGTTTCTTGTTTTTATTACAACTGCCAGAAAGTCCGAAGTTTTTACTTTTGGTTCATCGAAATGAAGAATGCTTAGATGCATTGAACTGGTTATGCCAACTCAACAATGGAAAAAGTTTAGAAGATTTGGGTGTTAAAAATATGAAACCTTTATTGAAAGGAGATCTGAGTCCAGAGTCAAAGTATACTTATGCATATGTGTTCATTTATTAATTTTATAATTATATAATTACAGTTTAATTCGCGCAATGGCCCAAGAAGTGGTACCTTTATTTCGTACTCCTTATGTGAGACGATTTCTAATTAGTTGCGTTGTTATGTTTGGATTGGTACTAGTGTAAGTGAGAGTATGAAAATACTTTTCATTGCTTACTAAATTTCTATAATCGTTGTTTTAGAGCTAACGGTGTGGCAATCTGGTTCACGGATATCAGGAATCATTCTCTTATATGGGAAGCGCAAAATAAAGGTAAAAACGAAACCGTTGCGCTCTCAGTTTGCGAAGTTATCAGCTATAACAAAAGAGTTGCTAAAGAGAAAAAGGTTTGAATTTGTTTTCAAAAAACTTTTATTCCTAAAGCGTTTTTCTATTTAATATTTAATGCTCAATTTATCTCTTTTCATAAAGGAATGTAGTGATGCAATATTGGCATTTTGGGACTCAATATCTCTGGGCATTTCGTTCCTTATTGAGTATTTAATATTTGGCTTACTGTTACTAAGCTCTCCCAGAAAACCAATATTCTGTTTGACACTGTTAATATCGGGTCTCAGTGGTGTGTGCTTGCCATTTATGACAAGTTCATACTTAATACCGATCACTTTCATTACTTTCCTATCAATACCGGCAGTGATAACAAATTTAATGAACAGTGCGGTTTTGGAATTCATACCGACTTATTTGAGGTGAAGACTTGAAATTTAATTAATGTTTAAATTTTTAACGTAAATTTTGGTAATTTTAATAAAAAATAAAAGATAATCATTATTTAATTTATTATAGAGGCAAAGCCGTCTGCATTTGTATGATGTTTGGACGCATTGGAGCTCTTGTAGGCACAACCATTATGGCTCATTTGATCGATGACTATTGTTTCGAAGCCTTTATATTATTTTCGCTGTTTCCATTCAGTATGTGTTTTTATAAATTACTGGAAGATTGGTTTTTCGTTTAATAACATCTTTATTTATAGTTTGTGTGATATGCGGATATTTCCTGCCTTTGGATGAACATATATTTTAGAAATGCGTATTTAAAACCAAAACAACTGATTTATTAGATCCACTAGTTTTATTGACGTCCAAAATAAATTTATAAAAATGTTTAAGATGTTTTAATAAAATTTAGAAAGTAACTAGATTCAGTCTTGAAAGAAATGGATTAATTATTATTTACTTATACTAAACACAAATTCCATTTCTTTTTAACTGAAATAAAATCAACACTATTAAGGGGACTAGAACTTTGAAAAAAATCGAAAACGTGCTTTTTGGCCTTAGAAATAACATACCAAAAGATGGATGCCGGCAAAAGTGTCTAAATACCCAAATTTTTCACCGAACACCGAACGCCATTTAACTATAAACGTGCTTTTCTCAAAATCACTTTTTAAAACTGGCCGAAGACATAGATAGATAAATAGATTAGTAAGGAGGAAATGCACCGCGACCGGTGGTCTATTGTGTCCTCCGTTTTCTTCACATTATTTTAACCAGACCTAATGTCCTTATGAAACCAATTAGGCTAGAGGGGCTGATTGATTTAATGTGGTTCTCCTTCGGCTGAATGACTACTAGGTGTTTATGTCTTCTTCCTGCAATAGTTTCGCATTCAAAAATAATATGCACCGATGATTCTGGTACCAGCTCACAGAATCGACAGATTTTATTCCGAGCCTGTACATGTGATTACGCAGTCTGCAATGTCCTGTAAGAAATCCTGTTAGTATTCTTAAGCTATTCTTACTAAATAATATTATATTATTAAATCTTTTGGTATTGTAGCAGTTTATAAGTTTCTTTGATTGTCTCATTCCGTCGCTACAATAACAATAGCTGCTTCTCATACTCATTTCCCCCCTTCTTATCTCTTCTCTAATTGAATGGGGACCTAAGGAAAAGAATGTCTCAGGTCCAGTAGGAGAGATTGAGGCAGCTTCTTTTGCTAGTCTATCTGCTATTTCGTTTCCTTCAATACCTGTGAGCTGAACTTTGTTTCGTTCGCCCACTCTATTGAGGTTCTTAACACATTCCCATACCATATATGATTTAATTATACATGACGATATTGCCTTCAGTGCGGTTTGGCTATCGCTGCAAATTACTACGTGTTGGATAACCATATTCCTTTGGAGTATGAGCTCTGCACATATAGTAATGGCAAACAACTCTGCCTGGAATATACTTGGATATTTCCCCATAGGAATCGGTATCTGAATTCAGGGTCCAGTGACCCCTACCCCTATTCTCTCAGTAGTCTTGGAACCATCTGTGTACCACACAAGGGAGTGTGGTTTTATTACTTTCTGTAGCTGAGTTTGGTTCCGTGTTCTTTTTTCTCCTATGGATATTTTGAATTTGGTCTATTGAAGGTCGCTAGAGGTATTATTTCTTTCATCTCTGCCCCTTTCTTGGCTGATATGATTTTTCCATTCCCTAGCACCTCTTTCATCTTTGTCAATAGGGCTTTCTTATGTGATAGCTCTATTTCTTTGTGGAGAGGAGTAAAGTCAATGAGAGCTACTGTAAGACACGTTCTCATGCATCCAGTTATACAGACGCACGCTAGTCTTTGCAGTTTAGATAGCGCAGATTTGGCCGTGCTTAACTTTGCTCTTTCTGACCAGGCCACTGCTCCATATGTTATTGTTGCTTTTACTATCATGATATACATCCAGTGCAGTATTTTGGGGGTGCACCCCCTTGTTTCCCTGCTAATGTTCTGCATACCATTATTGATCTTGTCGCTTTACTTATCATATACTCCATGTGTCTTTTCCACGTTACTTTGGCATCTGGGCTCTATTACTACATTGTGTAATCTTATGTCTTTTATGTTTAATTTTTTCCTTCTTGTTAAAGGCACGATTGCTGTTTTATTAGGGTTAATGTTCAGCCTTGCTTCTATGCACCAGTTTCTTGTTAATGTGAGTGCTCTCTGTATGATATCACATAGTGCGTTCTCGAATTTTCCTACTGCTATTATTACAATGTCATCGGCATATAATTGACTTTTTATGTCATTATCTGTTAGGAGCTCTAGCAGGTAATCGACTACCAAGCTCCACAGGAGTGGTGATAGTACTCTCCTTGGGGGCACCCTTTTGTGGTCTTCATCTGCAACTGTCTCTGGTATTCTGTTGTTAAGCATGAAGTTGATCCAGTTTCGAATCGGTTCTTCTACTCTTTTCTTACGAAGTGCATTGTCGACTGTTCCATGAGAGGTATTGTCGCTCCTTCAATGTCTAAGAAAGCGATTATTGCGACTTCTTTGTTGTCAATTGCATCTTTTAGAATTCCTGATAGTTGATATAAAGCTGTGTTTGTTGATCTTTCCTCTCTGTATGCATACTGTGCTAAGTGTAGAGGTGTATTACTTAGAATAGTTGTTCTTATGTGGTTATCGAGAAACTTTTCCATGGCTTTTAAGTTGAAGGATGTTAAACTTATTGGCCTGAAAGATTTAGCTACTGTGTAGTCCTTTTTTCCAAGTTTAGGAATAAATTTTACTAAGGTTCTCTCCATGACGTTGGTATGTATGCTAATGCAAGGCTTGGTGTATTTATTATCTTCTAGCCATTTTACTTTCTACCGTATCTTTAGCTAATGCTTTGTGTAATCTGGGTGCTTCCGGTATAGAGGATATACTCTCGCAGAAGCTCCTAAAGTTCGATCTTTTTGCTTCCCTTAGTTCTTTATTGTAGTTGGTAAGAGTACTTTTGTATTTATCCCAGCTACCGCTTCATTTTGCTTTATTAAAATCTCTTCTTACATCTTCTTAGTGATGGTGAGTGTGCGTTCCACCACGGGGCGCCTGTTCTTGCTTTCGGCTTCGATAACTTGCAGCTTGAGTTAAATGCTTCTATTACGCTATTATACGTATTTAGGTATTTCTGTTCTAACTCTTGGAAGTTTCTTATTTTGTTTGTTATTTCTTCCATGTTAATATTTAAGTCTAACAATGTTTTGTACTTTGTCCAGTCAGTTTCATGGGGTTTCATATTATTTTGCTAGTCTCACCTGAATATCCTAGGGAGAATTGAATAATTCTATGATCTGACATAAATGGTTCCGGCGAAACCATCCACTGTGAGATCATATTTTCAGACCAAGTATTTACTATTGTTATATTTAGTACCTCTCTCCTTGGCTACGTGAAGATCATTACTTAACATGAATTCTAGTAGAGACTCACGTCTAACATTGTTGTCGGTGCTTCCCCATGTTATATTATGCGCGTTTGCATCGCAGCCCATTACTAGCGGAATTTGTTCTTTCTTGCAGTAGTTGATTAGAAGTTCCGCTTCTGGAGTTGGTATGATTTTCCTTCCTTTTTCGTGGGAATTCGTGGCAGGTCTCTACTTATAAACTCTGAAAGACAAAGGTTGTTTATGTTTCTATTAAGTATGATACATGTTCCAGGGTTATCACACGTAAGATCCCATATAACTTTTTTGGATTTGCCTTTTAATCCCTTTACCTGACCTTTGTAGGTTCATGGCTCCTGCGCCAGAAGGCTATTTTATGAGTTATCACCGCCGAGGAAGCAACCGCATGATGTAGATCGATCTGGGCAATCCTTATGTTCGGCGTTATTCGTCTGTGCCTGTGTGCTCCTCGAAGTCGGAGAGCATCAGGTTCTCCCTATTACCTCCCGTTCTCATGAGGTTCAGGCATTCAGCCGGTTTCTTCAGTTCTCTCGGTACCTTGCGATGAGCTGCTTATAGCTACATCCCCTTCTTTTACTCCCTCAGCCTCTGCTGGATCTGATTGTTCTTATTTTTCTTGCACCCCAAAACCTAAAGTTGAGTCTGAAGCTGTTCCTCGACATGTTGTTGAACGACTCGTCATCTATACATAGATTCAGCTTCAAACAGGTCCCTTCAGCTTTTTCGTCTAACACCTTCCAGTGGGAGACGTAGAGCCCTTCGTTTTGCGCTTGCAGTAGGCCTAACGCGTATACTTCCTCCTTATCCACACTTCGGGGAAGGAAAATGGTTATATTGTGGGTTGGGGGTATATCTTCAACCACTTTCGTGGTCAGTTCTACTCCCGACCATCTACTCACGTTGGGTGCTGTCTTCTTTAGCTATTCGGCTGTGCTGCTGTCTTTGCAGACCTCTATTAAAAGCCCTGGTCTGAAAGTTACTCCAGTGAAGGCAAGCGGCTTCTTCCAACCATTTACTATCTCATCCATTATGGCGTCCTGGATGTCGGTCAGCTGCTCCGGTGACAGAAATTCCTTAGGGAAGCCCCTAGGAAGCACCGCTACCCTAACAGCTTTTATAGCTTCAGCATAGCTGTGTACATGGCCAGGCCTTAGTGTTTGCTGGAGAGGTCGGTCTAAGCCTTTTCGAGGGGCGGTCGTCGGTTGGTGTTCACTGTGCGCTAATGCGCTTAGTGCTGATGCTTGTTTGCGCCTCCATGTGTTCAGCTTGGACTCGGGCTGACACTGGGCTGACTCTGAGCTCATACCCCTCTCAAGATTTCGTAGGTATCTTACGATTCCAGCTCCGCTGAGTCCATGCCTACTCGGATCATCTCGTCCACCGGGGCGGCCTAGTTCTGGTACTTTCGGGCCATGAGTCTTTTTTGATTTTTTACCGAAGACATAACTCGAACAAATCTTTACCGATTCTTACGAAATTTTGACAGTGCATTCGAAATACCGTTCTCCAGAGACGTATGTAGGAATTTATTATTTAACTCAGTTTTTTTAATCAACAATTTTGTGCCGATTTTTATAGTGAATATTGTTCACTTTTTGTTCAAACGTGCACTTTTGGCAATGTCATCAATTAGGAGATATACAGTTATCTCCCTACAGCCACCAACTCCTTGCTTCTACGAACATTTTCTGACATAATTATAAATGAGATTATTACTTTAATTGACACCTGGTTATCAACGCGGCGTTAGCTAGATCCGGGGCTTCACTTGCCTCGAAGCACTCCCCCTAAAAACCCGACCCTATCTCCGTCGGTATAGATTCTTTGAGTCCCACTGGCGGGCCTCATAATCCTGCACCATCTACGCTCTTTTAATAATGCTTGTAACCTTCTTTGTCTATCAGTCCTATGCACAAAGGTTCTAGCAGAAAATTCACTTAAAACCACCAAATTAACAGCGGATTTCGTTGCACTAATTTCTACATATTTCAATGCCAATTGGTGATGGGTTTATTCACCTTTCGAGTGCTGCCGTTAGAGTAGTTTTTAGCACTTTATGCAAAGTATAGCGATCGCTGTATTATGAAATTCTTGTGACCACGGTCCTCCACACCAAATCACCATAGAGTAGCATTGACTTGACTATCACTGTGTAACACACACTGACGACAGACACCACGTAACATCTAATATTTTCTTATAAGCGGTACTACTTCACATTGAGTTTACACAACCGTTTGCTATACAAAATTACTTCGAAGTATTTGGTGAGTTCTTCGGTTGTTAGTTGGCTCCTTTCTTGAATCTTCTCGTAAAAATTATAGTTTTTTTTATTACTAAGCTGGCCAATGTCGCTTAAAGGTGAATGACTCTTAGGCGTTGTCCTGCGTGAAAAAAAAATTTGTATGTTGATGTACTCATAAAGTTAAAGGCCGACATCACTGCCGTCCAAGAAATGCGATGGACGGGACAAGGACGGAAGAAAATGGGTCCTTGTGAAATATCCCATATAAAGGAGCGAAAATTTTGTGTCGGGTTCGTGGTGGGAAAGAGACTCCGTCGCTGAGTACTGGCATTCACTCCGGTGGATGAACGTTTCACCACAATCCGCATCAAAACGAAATTCTTTAACACCTCTCTAATTTGCGCCCACGCACCGACGGGAGAGAAGGATGACTTGACCAAAGATGCCTTTTACGAACGCCTCGAACGCATTTATGAGCGCTGCCCCCGCCACGACCTCAAAATTGTGCTTGGCGACTTCAACGCTAGGGTGGGCAAAGAAGGTATCTTTGGTACGACTGTTGAAAAATTCAGCCTCCACGACGAAACATCCCCAAATGGGCTGAGGCTGATCGACTTCGCCGGGGCCCGAAATAAGTTAGTCTGTAGCACTAGATTCCAGTATAAGAAAATTCACCAAGCTACTGCTGGTACGATGAGGACTGCAGTGTCGCAGTGGAGAGAAAACAGACTGCCTACCTCGCAGCCTTACGATCGACCACAACACGTGCGGGGTGGGATATACACCGAGAGCTGAAGAGGGAAGCAAGACGCATTTGCAGGGAAAAAAAAAGAAAAAGGCTCGAAAACTCTATGAGAAGATACGACGACTTACAAAAGGTATCAAGACCGGAGCAGACTCCTGTAGGACACAAAGAGGTGATCTAGCTATCGATGTCCAGATCATATTAAATTTATAGAGGGAACACTTCTCCAGCCTGGATAGTGAACCCGAAACCCCAATCGACGACGATGAAAAAGATGTTCCATTACCTGACCATGAAGAAGTTCGAATAGCAATCGCTCGCTTAAAAAACAACAAAGCGGCTGGAGCTGACGGCCTACCATCAGAACTATTCAAACAAGGCGGTGAAGAGCTAACAAGGTGCATGCATCAGCTACTTTGTAGAATATGATCCGACGAAAACATGCCCGACGATTGGAATTTCAGTGTGCTCTGCCCAATCCACTAAAAAGGCGATCCCACAGTCGAGCATATTGTGTGAAAGACTAAAGCCCACCGTCAACAAACTGGTTGGACCTTATCAGTGTGGCTTTAGAACTGGTAAGTCAACCAACCATTGACCAGATATTTACCACCTCTTCGTTAAAGTCGCCTGGAGAAAATAATACCAGCAGCAGAGTTTAATAGAGAAGGTACAATCTTCTATAAGAGTGTACAGCTGCTGGCGTACGCCGATGATATCGACATTTTTGGCTTCAACAACCGCGCCGTGAGTTCTGCTTTTTCCAGACTGGATAAGGAAACGAAGGATATAGTGCGGAAGCATGGAAGATGACAACATCTGATGAGTCGGCGTTAGGAGTTTTCGAGAGAGAAGTTTTGCGCAAGATTTATGTTCCTCTTCGAGTTGACAACGTCGAATATCGCAGTCGATGGAACGATGAGCTGACACTGGCATAGTTCAGCGAATCAAGAAGCAGCGGCTACGCTGGCTAGGCCATGTGGTCCGGATGGATACGAATACTCCAGCTTTGAAAGTTTTCGATGCATAACCCGCCGGTGAAAGCAGAGGAAGGACCAGGTAGAGAAGGACCTGTCTGTACTTGGTATTTCCAATTGGCGCCACACAGCAAAAAGAATAAACGAATGGCGCAATGGTGTTAGCTCGGCTAAAACCTATTCTCCAAGGCCTCCAAGGCCTATTCTGTCGTTGATTTTCGATTGTGATTATTCTTCTTTTTATTTTTCCAACTGTCAAATGTAATTTGACATGGTCGAAAAAAAGCAGTGTTGCCAAAGTTTTGTCAAACAATGTAAGCTGTGTGCTAGAATACATCAATATCATCCGATTTCGACGTATTGAGGTTCCAGGATTTTCACTGACAGTTTTTGGACGACTAGTGTGTTTGGCGTCTTCCTCAGATCGTGTCTCCCGGAAGCTAAAACTCTAACACATATTTTGTATAAAATTTTCGAATTGTATTCTATATTGTAACGCTCCATTTTTACTTAGCCTAAACTTTCAACTGTCGATTTGTTTTTTTTTTTAAGGTTGTCAACACATTACTACCCAAATGGAGGCAAATTTATATCTTGCGTTAATTTTGGGATACCTCGTATCGGACTTTTTCGCGTCCTGAAGTACGTAATGAAACAAATGTATGTATAGTTTTATGTTTTTTATTTTTCAATATAGCCTCTCTCAAGTGAAATATACTTTTCATCTCGTGAATACAATGCCTTTATACCAGATAAAAAATATTCCTTAGATTTCTCTTCAAAATGCCGCTTTCATCTCACTGTCGTCTGATAATCCTTGACCCGTAACTTCTTTTTTAAAATTGAAAAAAGCAAAAAGTCACTTGGAGCCAGATACAGACTATAGGGTGGATGGTCAATTTCTGTAAATCCAGTAGCTTTGAACGCATCCCTTGCAACCCGGGCGGTGTGAATGGGTACATTATATTGAAGAAAGAGCAGTCCGCGCGCTAACTTGGCACGTCTCTTCTGTACGACTGCCTTCGACGCTTGACTGAACAAATAAGCGTAATACTGGCCATTCATTGTACTTCCCTTGGAAAGTAATCAATTAATAATGTACCCTCGCTATCCTAGAAAATGGTAGCAATACTCTTCGATGTCGACTTTTTAACTTTGAATTATTTTGGTGGCCTTTCCACTATTTTCTTTTAACAGCCAGTACTAATTTTAAGACTCTCTGAATATTTGCTTTTCACGTTCGTCACTAGGCGGCCCGGGTGGGTAATCTTCACAGGTTTCTCTTCCTTGTTGAAACAGCCGAGCACATTTCTTCACCATCGTGGGGGGCAGAGAACCGATGACATCTCTTTAAAAATTTTCTTTCGGCGTAATTCCTTTTTTTTACAAGGAATTTAATCACAGCGCGGTGCATCAAATTTACATAGTTTCCGTTGGCATAGTGTTGTTGCTTGTTCTAAGAACGAAATGTTAAAGACCCTAATAAAAAAAGTTGTGTTATTTATACTAATAATTAATCCCACAATTAGTATTATCAGTAACATGATGATGTATCATCTCTAGTTATTTTAGGTCGTGAAAACGTCAGCCCCACCTTGTATACCTATATACTCACATGTAAGAGTATGAAGACTTTGCCTTAGCCAGAGGGGCAAATCACCTCTTTTGATAGTAAATAGTTACATTTTAATTATCTAAACTGCTAAGTAAATATTCATTATAATAATTTTTGCTAAATGAAAAATGTGTATATACATAAAATCAAATAAGTAAGATGGTAAATTATTTTTATAAAAGTAGGACAACAAACTGTCAACAAAAAGTATACTCGTATGTACATATTATATTATTTGCTTTTTATTAGAATATTTCGAATTTAGTTCATCTACTTACTCTTCTCAGCGCATTAAGCCCGTGGACATAATTTGGCAATAACCAGAACAAAGCTGGACGCTCACCTCTAATAATGAACAGCATCTGATTTTTTGGTTCTTCAAGTATAACTTAATTTACCTATTCAAAAAAGAAATGTTTTGATTTTTGCTCATTTGAATGATGTTTCATTTACAATCGCAGTGTAAATACCCATACATATCTGCATCACAAATCATCTGTGCTGTGCATACAAATGTACAATCAGTTGTTGCTAATTTTCGATAAGAATTTCATTTATATATGTACATTACAGAGTGTACAGAAGGCATAGACTGGTGTAAGCGTCAATTGCTTTATGCCATTCAAGTTTAGTTATAAACTGACAGTCAGTGACTGTGGCAGCAATAACGGTAACAACTATTAACACTATTAACGTGAATTAATATGTGATTTAATATTTAAATTTCAATATGCGCAAGTAAATGTTGACAATTTTTAGCAAAATAATATTTAGTGTTTGAATTTTCGTAAATCCTTTTCATAAAAATGCCACCGCATAACAATTTCTGTGATACACAATTACCAGTGGAATTGAATTTTAGTGTTAACACTGCTGTACAAGTAGAATTGAGTTCAAGCTCGCAAGGGAATCAAGCATGTGATAGAAAAAATGGATCACAGGATACTAAGGTGATCCAACATGATTACGAGACGGTGCTCAATATAATAGGTGATAAGTGTGTGCCACGGCGTATACTTTATTTTAATCTAAAGTTGATTTTGCTTTTCCATATTCGAAAGGCTTTGGCACTACACAATGGATAATGCTGGTGATCTGTGGCTTGCTATTAATGATGGTCATTAATGAAACAATGGGTATGAGCATAATAACGATCGCTTCACAATGTGATTTTGTTACAACATCTGTGGATAAGGCCATCATGGGTGCGGCTTCATTTATAGGTGCGTATAAATATTGTATCGTCTATATTGCTTGCTCGACTTCGTTATGCGTATGTTATAGTCAAAGTTCGATATACAGTCTCTTCACGAAATTACTGGTTTATTCTAGGTAAGACCAAAGCCTTTTGGCATACGCCGAAATAAATTCCAATTTCGGAGTTTGACTAAAGTATACTTAGTCAAACCTAGAAATACCTCTCAGTCAAACAGCAGAAGTAAAATGATATGTTTCGGAGCTTGTCAAAAATAAAAAAATGCCAGAAAAGAGTACATACTAAACTATTTTTATGCCCTTGTGGGCTAGTACTTAAACCATTATTATTTTATTTGCGTGAATCTCTCACGCACGGGGACAAGTCGACCTTATAGATATGATATGATTCTTCTTGATATTTTTTAATATTGAAACCATAACAATTAAATATAAAATTGTAGTTTTATTTTACCTAATCTAACAAATACCTAACACATCGATTTAAGGTAATTAAGGGTTGGCATTTGACTGGATTAGACAAAACTTCGTTAGGCAAAGTCAGAAAAACGTCATTTATTTCGACTTAGACTAAAACTTTATGTCAGACCTAGGGTTTGAGTAGTTAAATATAGGATATATGGCATAGCTTCAATGTGCAGTATTATATACAAAAAAGGCCTCATCCGTGTCTGTCATAATATTTTTTTTTTGAAGTTTAAAGAAATTTTATTCAGTAATCATGTAAACACTTTATGTTGCAAACTATTTTTCCTTTAACTTATAAACTATTACAGCAAAACGTATGTACAAGAAATAAAAGTTTTCCATATACTCGTGCATACACGTATTTATTAGCTCATTGTTCCAAATTTCAAGCAAATTGAGCCATAGATATGATTCTTTCAGATAAATCAGATTGATAATGGCAAAGAGCCATCAAGGTTCCAGATATTAAGCAGATCGTATGATTTTTCCGAATTTATCGGTCCCAAGTACAAGGTCTCCATTAACCATGGTTAAGATCCACCTACATACATATGTACAAATGTATGTTCCGCATATCAAGGGGGGAAGTGGTCATATTTTATGAATTTATTTTGACTCAACAAAGCAATTAATCGAAAATCTGTTAAATTGATTTAATCTGTTAATTGGTTTCATGGTACAAAGACAAAATTTTTCCTGTGAATTAATTTCAAAAAGGCCGCTGTCTATAATTTCTCCGAAGACGCCTTTTTTCTATTGGGTCCTTGGCTGAAGATGTAAACTCCTTAATTTTTGTCCTGGATCAAAAAATTAATTTTTTTAGTTTATATACATATAACAGCAGCTAGAGACGTAAGTAAGATATTTTCGATATTTTTTTCGCGAAATGGTGCACGTTTGAACAAAAAGTCAAAATTTTTACTATAAAAACACGACATAAAATTGTTGATAAAAAAAACTATGTAATATAAAAAAATCGTACGTATCGTAAGAATCTGGTGTAGATTTGTTCGAGTTATGACTTCATCCAGTTCAAAAAAAAAGTGATTTCGAGAAAAACGCGTTTAAAGCTGTAACGCGCTCGGGGCACACCTGCGAGGCACTGCCATCCAACAAAAAATGTTTTATTATGTTATTCCTAAGACCCTAAAGCAGCATTAAAAGCAAACAAAATTTTTCGATTTTTTCAAAACTCTAGACCAGCAAAGCCGAACTATCATATCGATTCTAGGCCCACTTCCTGAAAAAAAGTGTTCCCCATATTAATTTAGGCCCAGAACAACCTCTGTACCAAATTTTATGTAATTCAATAGATAAATGAAAAATTTCAAATAGATCGAAAGAGGGTTTGTTTCTCATGTTAACTTAGACAAAAAACTGTCTTAGTGCCTATTTTTCATGTAATTAGAATGCTTTAAAATAAATTTCGCATGATCGCATGCATACATCATACGCAGAACACATCCCCCAAATTTCAGGTCTTTATGATCAGTGGTTTGGGATTTGGTTTGATCCGTCAGTCATTCAGGACAAAGCCTTTTATTATACATTTGTATTATTTTTGAGCCTTTTCTAGGTCTCACTACGTACTCGATGGTGTTGTGTTTACCAGAATCACGGAAGGTTAATACAATAATATACTCGTATATTTCTGAGTTTATGCAATAAGGGAAGACTGTGTATTCCCGTCTTGTTTTCATTATCATAAAACAAGGTTTTCACCATATCTTCAAGTTACAAATACATATGTACATATATACGTAAATACAGATAAAATTCTTCTTGGCATAAAAAAAAAACAATTTTATACCAATTGTAATCACATAGAGTACATATACATATGTACGTAGTCTTGTTTTCAAGGTAACCAAATATCATTGGTATATAATGGCCGATCAACTGAAAGCTATTTTCATACTTAAAATGGAATTGAGAAAAAATCTTAAAATATTCAAACCCTAGTTTCATAATCTTCTAAGAACCTAACGACATTACTTTTTATCTAGTAATCTCTTACCACATTTTTAGGATTTACCGGCACGCATATTTGTATCGTACTTGTATTTATATTCTTCTTCTTCTTCTTACGCGATCATAGTCGAATCAATATAAGAGCGCCATTCTGCTCTTCTTTTCACTGCCTGTCGCCAGTTGGAAATGCCAAGTAAACCCAGGTCACTCTCCACTTGATCCTTCCAACGGAGTGGAGTTCTTCCTCTTCCTCTGCTTCCACCAGCGGGTACTGCATAAAATACTCTCAAAGCTGGAGTGCTTTCATCCATTCGGATGACATGACCTAATAGTAGCCGTTGTCTCTTCATTCGCTGAACTATGTCAATATCATCGCATAGCTCGTACAGCTCATCGTTCCATCGTCTGCGGTATTCGCCGTTGCCAATGCGCAAAGGACCATAAATCGTTCGCAGAATTTTCTTCTGCGCCATATAGTAGGACCGGAATAATGAGCGACTTGTAGAGTTTGGTTTTCGTTCGTCGAGAGAAGACTTTACTTTTCAATCGTCTACTCAGTCCAAAGTAGCACCTGTTGGCAAGAGTAATTCTGCGCTGGATTTCCAGGCTGACATTGTTGTTGGTATTAATGCTAGTCCCTCGATAGACGAAATTATCTACGACTTCGAAGTTATGACTGTCAATAGTGACGTGGGAGCCGAGTCGCGAATGCGATGACTGTTTGTTTGATGACAGGAGATATTTCGTCTTGCCCTCATTCACTACCAGACCCATTCGTTTCGCTTCTTTATCAAGGCTGGAGACAGCAGAACTCACGGCGCGGTTGTTGAGGCCAATAATGTCGATATCATCGGCGTACGCCAGCGGCTGTACACTCTTATAGAAGATTGCATCTTCTCTATTTAGTTCTGCAGCTCGTATTATTTTCTCCAGCATTAAATTAAAAAAGTCACACGATAAGGAATCACCCTGTCTGAAACCTCGTTTGGTATCGAACGGCTCGGAGAGGTCCTTCCCGATCCTGACGGAGCTTTTAGTGTTGCTTAACGTCAGTTTACATAACCGTATAAGTTTTGCGGGGATTCCAAATTCAGACATAGCGGCGTAAAGGATTCTCTTTTCACCGGTCTTTTCCAAGATTTGGCGCATGGTGAATATCTGGTCAATAGTTGACTTACCAGGTCCATTTAGTTTGTTGACGGTGGGCTTTAGTCTTTCCCACAATACGCTTGATAGGACCTTATATGCGATATTAAAAAGGCTTATTCCACGGTAATTGGCGCAGACTGTGCAGAGCACACTTAAAATTCAATCGCCGGGCATGTTTTCATCCGACCATATTTTGCTTAGAAGCTGATGCATACACCTGATCAGTTCTTCACCGCCGTATTTGAATAGCTCGGCCGGTAATCTATCGGTCCCTGCCGCTTTGTGGTTTTTTAAGCGGACGACTGCTATTCGGACTTCTCCATAATCGGGTAACGGAACAACTTTTCCATCGTCATCAATTGGAGTTTCGGGTTCACTATCTCCGTGTGTTTCCTCTTCACTGCCATTCAGCAGGCTGGAGAAGTGCTCCCTCCATAAATCGAGTATACTCTGGGCATCTGTCACTAGATCACCTCCCTGGGTCCTACAAGAGTTTGCTCCGGTCTTGAAACCTTCTGTAAGTCGCCGTGTCTTTTCGTAGAATTTTCGAGCATTACCCTTGTCGGCCAGCTTCTCAAGCTCCTTGTACTCGCGCATCTCGGCCTCTTTCTTTTTTTGTCTGCAGACGCGCCTTGCTTCCTTCTTCAGTTCTCGGTATCTATCCCACCCCGTACGTGTTATGGTCGATCGCAAGGTTGCGAGGAGTCTGTTTTCTCTCCACTGCGACACGGCAGTCCTCATCGTACCAGTTGTTTTTGCGACCTTTCCGAAATCCAATGGTTTTGTTTGCTGCTGTACGTAGAGAGTTTGCAATGCCGTCCCGCAGTTCCCTTATTCCGAGTTGCTGATGAGTGCTCTCAGAAAGCAGGTGTGCAAGTCGAGTAGAAAACCGCTCGGCAGTCTGCTGTGATTGCAGATTTTCAACGTCGAACCTTCCTTGTGTTTGTTGACGGGCGTTCTTCGATACACAGAGGTGCGTACGACAAGATAGTGATCCGAGTCAATGTTGGGACCTCGGAACGTACGCACATCTAAAACCTGGATACATGTCTTCCGTCTATCACAACATGATCGATCTGGTTGGAAGTTTTCCGATCTGGAGACAGCCAAGTACCTTGGTGGATTTTTTTGTGCTGGAATCTAGTGCTACAGACAACCATATTTCGGAGATTTTGGAGGTGTTTCGTCGTGGAGGCTGAATTTTCCGACAGTCGTACCAAAGATACCTTCTTTGCCCACCCTAGCGTTGAAGTCGCCAAGCACAATTTTGACGTCGTGGGCAGCGGTCATAAGTGTGTTCGAGACGCTCGTAAAAGACATCCTTTGGTCAAGTCATCATTCTCTTCCGTCGGGCAAATTAGAGTGGTGTTGAAAAATTTTGTCTTGATGCGAATTGTGGCTAGACGCTCATCCACAGGAGTGAATGCCAGTACTCGACGACGGAGCCTCTCTCCTACCACGCATCCGACACCAAATTTGCGCTACTTTATATGGCCGCTGTAGTAAATTTCATAAGGACCCACCTTCTTCCGTCCTTGTCCCGTCCAACGCAAATCTTGGACGGCAGTGATGTCAGCCTTTAACTTTATGAGGACATCAACCAGCTGGGCAGTGGCACCTTCCCAATTAAGGGACCGGACATTCCAGGTGCATGCCCTAAAATCGTAATCCTTAAAACATTTGCGGGGGTCGTCATCAAAAGGAGGGTTTCTCGTCCAGGAAGACCTGAGCTGCTTGAACCATATGCAAAAGAATCGTTTCTGGCCGCTCCCAGGTGAATGGCAGTCAAAAAATTTCCTCACTTGCGTGAACTTCTGCACATGTATTTATATACATATTTATATGATACAATTCTTAAGTTTTTAATATCAACAAGTTTCACTAAGAATGATAACTATTTTTATAACTTTTATAGCGAACAGATGTATGTATGATACATTGAAAGCGGTAGTGATGTTTACAAACAACTGAATGCTGACTATAAACTGGAGCTTAATTAAATATTTTTATTTATCTGGCGTTAGGATTTCTTGTTTGTGTTTTTGTTATAGAAACGTAACATCTGTGTAATATTATCTAACTTTGTTTTTTTCTTGCGATTGGCTCTGTACATTCATGCAAATAAATATTCGTACATATGTTTTGAATGATTGTTTTAATCAACTATTGAAAGCACAAAATATGTACAAAATATATATGTAAGTAGCTGGCAACTACAACTGCTTTTTGGTTATGCTCCATTTATGAAGGGCTATTAGATTTCATTGAAAGTATCCTATGTTATAAGGACATTTCCTGTCGAGTGATGATCGCATTTAGTAAAAAGCTTTTACCATAATTTTTTTCGTTTTAATTTGCAGGAGCCTATCATGCTCCGGTAGTGAAAAGTAACGATATCCACACGGCTACAGCGGGTGGCGCACTTCATACAAATATACTTATATATACGTGTATGTGAAAGACACGCTTGGGGTATAAGTAATTATATCTACTTTTATTAGGCGGTGCGACTTGTATGCACGCTTGAATCCCGAGCTAGTTCGTCGGTGAGGTGGGTCATTTCCGCCTGTCATGGTTTGATTGGTTGGTTGAAGTGGCTGCCATGCATCATCTCACCTAGGCCCATTGTGATAACACTGAGGATCCTAATGACCCCCACCCGCTAGTCCAATGTGTGGAGTTTGCAAAGCTGAGAAGTTGCCGCATTTTAACCCCCGCTATCACGCTCCTCCAAAGTGCGGGACATTGGCAGAGAAAGGGTTAAGGTTTAAGTTTCTTCTTCTTGTCGTATAAGCCCTATAAAAATAATGATAACTGTAGATATCTCCTTTCTCTTTAGTTCGATATGGCCACGAACGGGAGAAGGTCCGTTCCATTCTGACCACATTGTTCATATTCATATTAGACGCATTGAGACTTCTCCATCTTAAGTAAGTATCTTTAGTGAACAACTCTCTTAGATTGAGCTTACAAGTGGAGAGCGGCATGCCTAAATTCTTCCATAATCGCGAAAATGGAAGAGTTGCAAGCTGGTCCGCCATATCATTGCCAGGTATTCTACTGTGTCCTCTACCCTTTTATATTTTACTGTTACAGATTCCACGGCTCTTAATTCTGCCTGGCTAACCGAAAAATATGGATACGATTTTCCGAGAGCAACATTGTGCTGAGACAATTGACAGCCTTATGTATAGCCACCAACTCCGTATGAAAAACTCTACAGTGATCCGGAAACGAAAGGCTTTGCAAATACCAAAATCCTTTGAGTAAACTCCTCCACCGACTCCGTTTTTTATGAGGACCTTTATTAATTCATGTTAGAAATACAGTCAGAGGGCTTGAAATTCCTTGTGGAGGGACGACCTCAATTCTTAAAATTAATTTTACAAAATACCTCTGCATACAAAATTTGGTTGAAATATCTTCAAAACTAAAGGAATAGTTTACGTTTAAACAGACAGAAAGATAGGCAGACGGACAGTGTTATAAATATTGCTGGATGTTGTTCTTTTATTTCTAATTTAAATAAAAACCATACTAATCGGTAAGCTTTACTAGAAGATAAAATAAATTCATATTAATTTTTATAAAATTTTTTCAAGGAAAAAAGAAGAATCTCAGCAAAATTTTAATTACCAAAAAAAGTTTTCACATGTCATGGACTTTGAAAAGTATAGTATTTTGTATGTTCAATGAGAAAATGACCTCAATCAATTGGAAAATGTTTAATATTTGCATTTCCTTTTGAATAAGAAGATTTGTAAGAAATCTTAATTTTCCGTCCCAAAAGAGTAATCATAAAAATTTGTATAGAATTCGATTCCTATATACAGATATGGAAACTAAAGCATAAAATAAGCAATGCGCGTGCGACGCGAGCACACTGTGCAGCCCCATAATGTCAATGGAAAGTAGGTATATATGTATAATGGACATTCATAGCCTCAATTGGTATGCACTCTATCGATATTGATATTTTCCCATAGAGAAGTATAGGCTTAACAACTGCGTATGCTTTCTATGCACTATTTTGAGTGACATGTCCCATTTCCGACCTATCGCACCTCTAAAGTTTGTGGAAAACCGCAAGATCGTCTGAGGACACTATGACCTTACCTTATATTGGCTAAACAAACAAAAATATTTCTCGTGACTGATGATGCAAGGAAGGAAATATGGTGTGTGAAAGAGATTAAAAGGATAGAAAAAAAATGTTCCCGTCTTGTTCCTTTCCGTCAGATGGAGTTATCCAACCCTTTCTTCAACGTGAACTTCAAGGAAGGCCATGGGCGTTGTCATGACTCTTCATCTACCTCACAACGTCCACTTAGCCTGACATTAGTCCTTCCTGTTATCCGTCAGTCGGCTTTGCGTCTATACACTCCCTCTTCCACTCTATTGCACAAGTGCAAGACCCACACCAAAATTTTGCGCTTAGCCCTCCATAACTTATCTCTACTCAAAATACCTAAATAATTCGTATCATATTTTGTTTTATTTTTAAGAGTAAGCCTAAACTTTCAGCCGCGATGGGTGTGTGGTTGGTATTGACATTGTTAAACAGATATGACTCAAATATATTGTAGAATTGGATGGTCCAAGATTTACAAATTTTGTGTAATGGACGTTTATGCAAACCTTGTCGAAGGCTTGTGCTATGTCAAGAAATTTTGCACAGCAGTAATCTTTGAACTCTAATGTCTTCCTTATTTCATTAGTACTTCCGTTGACTTGTTCCACAGTACCAGGCTTTTCATAAAAACCGAGTTGCGATGGGGAAAAAGGAGATATCTTAGATAGAAGAATAATTTGGAAAGTCAAACTTTTTGGCCTGTAAAAAGACTCCAGTTTACATTACTTTCACTACGAAACGGAAAAAATTATAACAGAAAATTGATTATAAAGGGTCATCCATTTCGAGGCTCCTTATTTTTTTTATAGAAAAAAAACGCAGTAAATTCAAAATTTATTGGGAAATGTTTATTATCATTCGAAAGAACATTCTTTCACTTTTATGTTTTGAAGATTATCTCTTTCAAATGGTGGCCGCGGCTACGTCTCAGATGGTCCATCCGTTCAGTCCAGTTGCCGATGATCGTTCTAGCATTTCTACTGGTAACTGGTGAATGACACGTATGATGTTTTGCGCCAAGGCCTTAATCGACCCATATACTTTAGATATTACATATCCCCAAAGAAAAAAGTCTAACGGTGTGATATCACACGATCTTGGTGGCTAAACGACCGGCGCAAAACGTGAAATTATCTGCTCACCGAAGTAGTCTTCTAATAAATCCATTGATAGGTGTAATGTGTGGGAAGTCTTGCAACCAAATGTCGCCGAGATCACGATCTTCAATTTCAAACATTAAATAGTCGGTTATCATGGCGCGATAACGGTCGCCATTGACAGTTACGTTTTCACCGGCATCATTACTAAAGAAATTCCACCGGCCCAAAAACCACATCAAATCGGTGTTTTTTGTGGATGAAATTGCAGTTCTTGAATCTTTTCAGGTTGCTCTTAGTCTCAAATACGGCAATTTTCGAAATGGGCCTCATCGCTGAACAAAATTTGACTAGAAAACGTCGGATCTTCTTGGAACTTTTCAAGACCCCATAGAGCGAAGCGATGTCGCTTGGGAAGGTCGAGCGGCTTCAGTTCTTGCACAAAATTTTAGATCTCGATGTAAAATGCGAAAAGTCGTTCCATACATCAGTCCGAGTTGCTGCGGACGGCGCCGAATCGACTCTCCACGGTCTTCGTGTACACTCTCAGCTACGGCCCATATATTTCTTCACTGCGTGCTGGACGTGATTTATTTGGTCGAATATTATCCAATAATTAATCCTGGATCTCCAGATGGGTGTTGCGAATAGTACGCTCAGTATGTCGATTATATTGACCATATGTTGAGCGAAGCGCTATTGAAAAAAGCACCTCTACTTGGATCACCCGGTATTATGGAAAAATGTAACACAATTTTTTTATTTTATTTTATTTTATATACGAGTACGAGTATATGATATTTAATTATGTATGCAAGAAGCTTTCAACTATCAACATTTTTTCTTTCAGGTATAGCATTGTGTTCATATGTTTGGGGATATCTAAGTGATATCCTAGGACGACGCTATGTCTTGCTTTACTCCACTCTCGGCGGATGTCTATGCTCGATTATATCTATGTTTATCCCAAACTTTTGGCTGTATGTATTCATGCGTGTTGTAGTGGGTCTATTGTAAGTATATTATTATTGTTTAAATTTTATTTATTTGAATGAAAAAGAGATTATATTAAACACACAGTTTTTTATCTTTTCAAAAAGCATTGCAGGTCCTTCTTCCACAACTTATGCCTTTTTGGGTGAATTTTACACAACGCGTCACTGTGCGATTGTAATGAATTATGCGAGTTTATTTGTGGGCATCGCGATGGTTTATGTGCCGGGTAAAGTGCGCTTTAAGCAGTTATTAAAGATTTAAAAATAAAAAAAATCCTTATTTAATAGCCATTGCTTGGTTGGTGCTTTCAATGGATTGGTCCATTTCTATAACTGAAACTTACGCTTTTCGCCCTTGGCGTTTACTGACGTTTTTCAATCTATTACCTGGACTTATAGCAGCTGCGGCGTTATTTGTACTGCCTGAGAGTCCTAAACTACTTCTCTCTTTGCACAAAAAGGAAGAAGCTTTGGCATCGGTTAATTGGATTTGTAAACGCAATACAGGAAAAGACTTGGAGCAGTTTGGGGTGAAAGAAATAAAAGCAGAGAGATTATTAGAAAGCGATAAAATAGTTATTTCGAGTAAATCATGGTGAGAACATAGTCAATTTATATGTTTTTGTTAATAAAGTAAGGTATATGTATATTCTATAGATTTCCCTTTTGTGTTTTTTTTTTAACTTCAGCTGTTCAACCATAAAACAGATTTGGCAAGAAACTCGTCCTTTACTGCAGCGCCCTTATGTACTAAACTTTTCGGTATGCTGTATTATTATGTGTGGTTTATTTTTCAGGTAAATATTAATTGAAATAACTCAGTTTATGCAAATTTGTTTAAACTAATGTTATTGTCTCTATGTGACATTATACAATATTTTGATTAATAGTTCCAGCGGTATGGGCCTTTGGTTTACGGAAATTCAAAACAGAGTCAGTTTAAACACAAATGAGAATCAATTATCGATTTGTGAAATAATTGATGCCACACTAATTTTAAATAATAAAGAAAATTTCAATTCAACAAAGGTAAGTTCCTACATTATAATTTTAAAAGAAGAATTATGGGTATTGTTGATACTGTACAAATAGTGATACGAGAAAATAGGTAGTTCTATTTTTCAATTTATTCGTACATATGTATATATTATATACATACTGAGAATTTCAGGTTCAAAAGGTTCTATATCCTCATCTGCTTTTGGGTCTTCAATTTTATTACTAAAAATAAATCTTAATAATAATAATAAATTACACGTAAAGCACAAAATTATTAAATGAGAATTCATGACTTCAAATTTCTATATAAAAATGCAATATTTCGATAAGCTGATTGTGGTTAAATCTAAGTTTATTGATTTCACTTTCCATCAAGGCAAATATATAATGGTGATAGCCGGAGAAAAAATACCTTTTATTCGTTTTTGTTTTTAGTGTAGATATTAGCTCTGCTCGGTGAGAAATTTCATTAAGGAAATTGAGATAGCAAATTGTTTTATTCTCCCTAAGGGAGAAATTTAATGAGTCTTCACTGAATAGGATTCAATAAAAATTAGCCAGCGAGTTGTAAAGGATTTTCCTTTGAGAGGTATTATATTGAAGCTCTAATTTTTTGACATTTGACATCTTGCCCCTTCGATGGCTATGTCAATAAGCAAACCTGTTGCATCTGCTGCTTGGGAAACCCAAGATTTATTCTTGAAATGTCTCTTCATTCTGAGAGATCATTAATGCTTTTTTATGGCCGGAATTGAATGGTATTGATCTGGACTACGTTTAGTTTCAATAAGACGGCGCTATGTGCCACACAAGCAACGAAACCATCGATCTTTCAAGGAAAAATTTCATAAAAAGGATACGGTTCTGTACGCGTAGCCGTATGATACCACTTATTGTAAAAGCCGTTTGTTTTGACAGTTATATTTGAATCTGTACATTTTTACTGTTTATTGTCTTCTGATTTTAAGTGTTTTCCTAAGTATTTTAAAATAGGAAATTCTATGGCATGCGATGATTTAATTCCAAATGTTTTATAACAGTTAAATCATAAAGATACCAAAATGGTTTTTCAGATGGTTCTGTCACCGACTAATTTAAATCGGCCTCAAAATCAGTCGTTGATTCCGAAAAAAATAAATAAAAATCTAATTGAATTAATTTAGTGTTTAATTATGAATTTGTTCAATCGAACAAATTATTGTAACATTAGCACGTACATACAATATTTACATGTGTTGGAAACAATATTCTTTACTTGCACTTTGTAAATTTCGGCAATCGCTGTTCAGCTCGGGTATCATCTTGAACTTGCAAATCGGAATTGAATCAATCGAATTATAATATTGGTGGTCGAACCAATAAATTGCGGATATAAAGATTAAAAAAGTTGCTTTATATTTACATACGTATTTACTTAAGCCGTTTGGCTACTCGCATATACCCAGTAGGAAATTATAACATTTAGGCTTATGGTCTAAACAGGTTCTCAAGAAGGACGAAGATTTACATATGTAATACTTGCTACATCGGTTAGATTTTCAGGAAGGACATTTGAAATATGAAAAAGAGTTTGGAATTATTTTTCCGTACAAGCCGGCAATATTATCTGAACACTATTATAGAGTTTCTTCAATTCATTTTGAATACAATCCAAGCAAGAGTCCTATTTTTCCTTTTAAATGCGACTAACATTTCTCTTTCAGATGCTTTCGAATGCATTATAGTCACTGCGGCCGTAGCCGCAACTTATATTTGCTTATATTGTACAACAAATAAGGATATATTCAAATTCTATGCCTTCGGCAGTCCTAACTTCCAATTCAATCATGTAGACTGTATGGTTGCGAGCGATGATTTCACTCCACTGCCACTACATTTTCGTTTACCGAGTGGCTTTACTATTATTTGAATCATTGATATTATTCAGTTAAATCAAACAAAATTACATGCTACCTAGCTGAACTGCTTCACACTTTTCAGTTCTTCCTTTCGCGAACTAAATTAGTCGTTCTGGCCCCTTGACCATTGCCGAGTGAAGATCCTGCATAGCCTTTGTCCACCGAATGGCGGACATTCACAGATTATGTGTTCCATCTCCACACATTCCTTGCACTTCCTACATTTGTTGTCCACATTAAACGCATGAGACGCTAGAAGGCAATGTCCTGTTTATAGTCCTATCAGCCTGCTGTAGTCCGGCGCATTTACAGATAGTATACACTTTGTGAATTTAGTGTAAAATGTTCTACACATAGTCTTCGCGATTCTGCAGCTCTTATCTCGTTCCCAGAGTCTATTCGCCTGACGGAGAAGTATTACTTCTTGCTCTTTCTTCACTTGCTTGAATAGAACTGGAAGTTCGTCAGCTATCTCATTACCTTCAATGCCCGTGTAGTCATGCACCCAGTAAATTTACACTCTTCTGTTCTGTTTTCAGAAGTATTTGAATCGCTACTATACATAACAGCTAAGGTCTTGACTTGGCTATCCACATAGATGTGTATTCTCTTCCTTTGAAAGCCAACCCACTGCGGTAACTCTGCCGTCATTTTTTTAACAAATATTTTTGACTTGAAAAATACTGCAATAGTTTGGTAGCTTTTACGTCTTCCTTATCTCTATTTGGGCGTAGTAAATAGAAGCCCCCACTCCTTCGATCATTTTACCATCTGTAAAGACATGTATTGTAGATCCCGAAATTCAGGCGCAGGATTACGTAGTCTATTTGTACGCTCAGGGTTAACGGTATACTACTGTTCCCGTAAGTCCTGACTTTCAGCTATCTGGAAGCATACTCGTATAGCCTCGCAGAAGATAGGAATACTCAAAATCGCATGTAGCATTGCAGATGGTGTTGTTTTGTGTGCCCCAATGATGATGATCATTGAGAGTCTGAATACTCTTTCCAGCCAATCCAGCTATGTAATTTTGTTCATGGCTTTCCACCATATTAAAATTCCGTAGAAAAATATTCACGATAAGTACATCCCAACATTCTTTTGCTTGTATATAGGGTCGGTGATGTCTTCTAGGCTTTAGCTGTAAAGAGTCCTCTCCCAGCTTTGGCTTGATCCAAGCTGGAACTTTGTATTTCTTTGTAAATAGGATCATGTCTGTTTTATCAGTATTTACCTTGAGTCCTGTTGAAATAGCCCAGATGTTTATGGTTCTAAGTGCCTGATTCGCCAAAGATCCGAGGGTTGCTAAACACTTACGTTCACAATGGCTGAGATATAATCCGCATAGGCTGTAAGCATGACATTTCCTCCTTGGATCTTTGTGCAGCTTAGCACGACATGTATCCAGTCCCTAAGGACAGGACTGACTCCTGTTGAGTCTAACCCATCCAATAAGAAATGTTTGGAAACGTTGTTGAACACTCCAGATATGGCTAGGAATATGCCTAAAACATATAATATTTCCCATTTTCAAGAACCGATTCTATCTTCCGCAACACATAATGAAAAGCTGGGTCTCCATATGTGCCCTTTGTGTAGGCATGTCGTGTTTTTGAGAGTAGACCCTCATCCACATTTTGCTTGATGTGAATATCTATAAAACGCTCCAATGTTCTGAAAAGAAACGAAATCAAGCTGATTGGGTAGCCTCCGGACAATCATAAATCATGTGCTCCAATGTCTCTGTACGCTCCCTACATTTCCTGCAGTTGTTGTCCTCTACCAGGCTTAAATTGAAGGCATGTGACGCCAGAAGACATTGTCTCGTTAATATCATACTTGAGAGTGTCCACCACTTGGTAAAATTTTTGGCCTTCGAAAACCTCCACCCTTTCATGAATTTTTGCATGTCTTTCCTTGGATCACTCCTCCCTACAGCTTTGCTTCCACAAGGTTAGTTAGTAAGTTAAAGAGATTCTTTTCACCTTTCTAAATGCTCGAACCACTTGGTTTTTTATAAAATAAAATAGATTAATGATGCCTACCGATACAAGCTCTGCTAGGTAATCGGAGAAGAAATTTCCGAGAAAATGATAACGGACCGCACTCAGAGTTGGATAGTGACAAAGGTAATGTTCCATCGATTTGTCCTCATCTATGTCCCTGCAGCTGCGACAGAAGTCTTTTGGGAAGCAGCCCATCCTTTCACAACGGGTCCCCATAAGACAGTGTCCGATTATTACGTAGGTTGTTGTGCTTATGGAGATTCCCTTTAAAAGGAGTAGAGACTTAGTTCTATATATCTCGATTAATGACCAGATTTTTCTTATCATATTACACGTGGAGTAGAGACTTAGTTCTCTATATCTCGATTAATGGCCAGATTTTTCTTATCACATGCACGTGATTTCGCTCGGCCATCTGCTGTTGGCCTTTTTGATGATGCACTCAAACCACGGACGTTTCGCTCACAGTCGAAAGTTTATTTAAATCTCTCTGCATTTCATTGCCACCTTTGAGGTGATATGAATCCATTGGAAAGACTTAATGGCTGCCTGGCTGTCAGAAAATAATGTAATAGGTTGGGTTATCGTATTAGAAAAGATGGATCACAAGCGGCTTCCGTTATCGCGGTTAGTTCCGATTGAATGACGCTGTAGTGGTCGGAAAGTCTTTTACTTAATTCTATATCAAGAGGTTCAGAGTGAACTCTCCAACCTATTTTGCTATCTAGTCTAGAGCAGTCGGTGAAAATGGCTACGGATCTATGACCTGTTGTATGTTCCCATTTTTCTTGAAAAAGTGAATACGGAAGTGGTACAGTCTACCTCTTCCGAGAATTATATAGTGTTTAGTGCTTGGGCATGTCCTTTGCGGTTCTTCCATGGTTGAGTTCCGTTTAGTCTTATGCCGGCAGAAGACTACGCATAATTGCAAGTGCTTTCGTAGTAGTTGAGGACAGCGCCCCTTTGCTCCTATATGTGCATCGTCTTCTTGCAGGCGAATTGTGCGGTCATAGCTTCCCTACAACTTTCTACAGTGTTTGGGTTCCAGGTGAGTTCGCTATATAAGATTATGCTCAGGTATTTAACCTCAGTAGAAAGAGCGATCTCTATGCTTTTGAGTAAGGGTGGTTTAATAGTAGATGGTTTGTGAAGAGTACCAGTTTGGTTTTTGAAGGATTTACACCCACACCGCACTCACTACACCAGCTAGTTACTATGTAAAGGGCATTTTGGAGTAGATCGCTTAGGATCACTGCATCACAACCACCACCTCCCCCGGTAACGTGGCCATAGTATAGCATTTAAGCTCAAGCCTCCCCTTCTTGATTAGCAGATAGTTTTGCAGATAGTTTTCCCAAATTTGCGGTTTTCTTTTCTTTGCCAAAGTCTGTTCACCTCTTGTGATGAGATCGCTTCTTGTGTATATTTCACTGTATGAATTGGTTTGGTAGGACCACTGAATAATTACCCTTTTTAGCCGCTTCATCAGTTTTTTATTTGCATCAGACGCCCATATGACAAGGCACCCAGTATAGGTAAGTATATCTCTTCACAGTAGTTTTATGATCGTCTTCTTACATAATTCAAGCACGGCCGACTTTGTGTTGTATGTACATAAACATTTTTTTCTTAATAAAAACGTTTAAAAACTAAAATTGTTTGACATGACATCAAAGTAATATTTTAAAATATTAAAGTAAAATAATAATTATAGTTCAATTAAAGTAAATAATAATTATAGTACATGCATTTATGTTAAAAAAAGTCAGCTAGATGCAAAACATTGCTTCAATTTAATTTTTTTATAAAAGGTGTTAAAATAAAATGAAATTAAAATCCATATAATTTATGAGTGAGGTTAGGAAGATATGGTATATTGAAAACAATACGCACTTTCTGATTGAATAAACTTGTTAACCAGTGTTGTAAATAAATAAATACTATTGTAATAGCATTTTCTTTCCAATCATCTTTAGTTATGTGACGACACGATTAGCGATAAAAGTTACATTGATTCAATATTACTTGGCATGTGCCTTGTCTTGGGCTATCTTCTGATCGGTGGCGTTATAAAAATATTTGGACGCAAAGCTACAATTATTGGATCAATGCTTCTCAGTACGGCATGTTGTGTGGCTTTATTTTGGTTACTAAATCCGATTGCGATCGTCGTTTGCTTCATTATATTTCTAACTATGCCTGGCCTGTGTGTATCCTTGTTAGGCAGTGCTGTTGTGGATTTAGTGCCAACACATTTGCGGTAAGTGATTGAGTTACTTCATAACATAGAAATACTACAAAAAAAGACATTTCAAAATCTAATGAATAAATGATTTTTATTGCTAACGGTATCGGTGAATTCTAGCTATTTCAAAGTTGCGCCTTATTACAAGAAAATGGAGTGAACCATAAAACTGCAAATTTAATTTTTCATATTGTACATTTTGCAAAAATTCAGGAAACATAAAACTGAAAATTCAAAACTTTCCAAATTTTTAATAAAGTTTACCTTATATTTTTCAAAAATTCTGGAACTATGAAACTACATAATCAAAACTTTCCAATATTTTATTAAAATTTTTCATATATTTTGCAAAAATTCTGGAAACTTTTATGTTTTAATGCGTATTCAAAACTTTCCAAAATTTTATTAATTATTAATTTTGCTACATCAAAAATATTTGGAAAATTTTCAATAATAATATTTCTTTATAGTGGAAAAGCCGTTTGCATTTGTTTTTTAATTGGCCGTACAGGTAGTATTTTTGGTAGCAACATTATTGGAGTTCTAATGGAGTCTTATTGTCATTTGACTTTCGGATTCTTTGCTGCTTGTGTACTACGTAAGTGAATACATAAAATGTAAAATATAATATTATATTTATAAATAAATGATTTATTATATTTTCAGTTTGTATGTTACTCACATTGTTACTACCCATTTGAGTGCAACAAAAAATCGAATTAATTGGCAATTAAAACAAAAGTTGTGGGCGTAGTCAGTTAATTTATACCTTTTATAGAATAATATCTGATGTAATATAGTAAACTAAAGTAGTGTTAAATTGTTTTAAGAAAATAAATTCAAAGTAGTACTCTATGATTAAGGAGTATTTTATTATAATACATATGTATATACTTAATTAGACGGTAGTCAAGTGATAAACAATTAAATTTAATTTGTTTAGCTGCCCTTATGTAAAAAGTACAAAATAAACTTGATTTGTCATTTGACTTATATAATTGTTCCGCTATCTACTTAGATAAACATGCATACCTACATATGTAGGCAAATATGTATGTATAAAGTTCTGTATTTACGTCTAATAATTTCGTGTGTTGCATATATACATACATACATATATAATTTCAAATGTATTAAGTTGAAATAATAAAAATATATAAGTGAATAAATTTTAATTTGAATGAAATTAAAATAAATCAGTATTGAAATAAATGACCTATAAATACTACATTATTTATTTTTTTTATAATGAAAACTTTCGATGGAATTTTAGAATTGTTGTTGTCTTTTTCCAAAGAAAAATCTAATATTTAATAAGACATTTATTCTGACATTATGATATAAGAGTACCTTACGGATTACGGTTACGGATAAATAGGCTAGTTGAAATTGCTTTCTGTATGTCATTATTGGAAAAAGTAACAACAATATATAAGATTACCCATTTTTCGGTTTCGAAAAAGTAACCTAAATCAGATATGTTCAACAAACGCAACGATATCATTTCGTTTCAGTAGCAAAAAAAATAAAAGAAATGAGCTCAACGAAATAAAAACGTTTCGTTTCGGCATCATATTAAAATGAAATGACATCGTTAATCGTTTCGGGTAAAAACGAAAAGAAATTTATTTTGATATCGGCGTTAACTTTAATATGTCCAAATGTTTCAACCGAAACGCTACAAATTTTTCGATTAGCCTAAATAATATGCATTTAAAATAATTTTTATACAAAATTCATTTTTTAATATAATTATATGTGAAAAACTACACCATGCAAACGATCACCTAGCGAATTTTGGCAAACTTTGATTCGTTTGAGGTAATTTTGGACCACTTTTTAGTACATATTGGTATCTCATCCATAACTTGAGGAATGTTCGTTTTCAAGTGCTAAAAAGTTAAAGATTTATTCGCATATCCATTCTTTTGGGCAGCTCCACACAAAAATGTTCAACTGTGTCAAATAGCATCATCTTGTCGGCAAATTGATATCGCCAAGACGAGGGATTACGTGATCGGCAGATTTCCCGCTCTATAAAGCCAAATCAGCTCGTGTTGTGTGACATGTGGCGCCATCTTGTTGAAGTCACATATTGTAAGCCAAAAAAGTTGGTTACCATATGACCATAACGCTGCGAACAGACAGTGACATTTTCGCGGTCGTCGTTTTCAAAGAAGTAAGTTCGTGTGAGTATAATGGACACTCTGCAATTATTTGAGGATACTCAGAGTTCCAATGCGATAATTTTTGCCATTTAGAAATCCCCCAAGTGATACTTGTACCTCGCTGCTGAGGAAAATTTTGTTCGAAAAATTGTCGTTCACTACTTGTTTTTCAAGCACCCAATTGGCGTAAGTTTTGTAAGAATGAAGTTTTGTACTTTTTCTAATATTTTAAGCAATTTTCAAGACCACTCACTTCGGACTACTATGTGACATAAGAAGTACTAAATAATTTGATTCGTTTGTCCAAACAAAAATAGCTGAGTTGCTTGCATTACGGTTGCAGCAATGGAAATATCTCCCACAGGCAAGTTATTGCATACAGGAAGAAAAATCAGACACCTCGACAGGTTTTTTTTTTTTTAAAAGGAAATATAATGAAAAATGTGTGGCGAACATTAATGAGCGATACCCACAAGGTCTTGCCAGTATCAAAAGACGACGCCAAGGATTTTGGGATGAATGCATGATGAGCGACTACTATTGTACTCGAATACGTGAAACAGATTCCAAACAATGCAAAAGACTCAGTTCCGGATAAATAGGCCAGTTTCTTCATTTATGATTTGTTACTTTTAATTACCATCAATTGTCAAAAATCATAAAGAATGAAGTTGTTGACTATATCAAAAGCTAGAATCAATTTTGAGACACGGGGTGAATATTCGTATTTATCACGGAAACAACTTTTTGTTCCCTAAGTTCAAAAACGTGTATACTAGTGTAATTTGTCACACTGATTCTGAATGAAATTTTTTTGTGTGTTTGCCATAATACGCCTATATTTAACGAGCTCCAATAAAACAATTATGAATACTTAAAATTGTGACTGATTTTAAAAATACCCAAGATAAGTAAAGCACGACCAGAAAATATACAAAATTAAACAGTTAACAGTTATATATGTGTGTGTATAGTAATACCCCAGCAAACAACGCGACTACGCCATGCATGCATGAAATATATACTCCACGCGAACAATGGAGTAATCCAAAACTAACCACCATCCATACAAAAAACCAAAAATATGGTCCAATTAACATTGCGATATTCTAGGGTTATATGGCCAGCATAACGTCCGAGTAATCCATGGAGTACATACATGAAATATGTTTTGAATTCAATCCAAAAATTACTGCATGGAGTACCTACAGTGAGTTGCAATATGGAGTATATACAAAAAAATTACATTCGTACATAATTTTTAGTTTCAAATACAATTCGCTTTGACCAAAACATTCATATAAACATACTAACTTAATATTTATAATATAGATACATTTAAAATAATATTTTATTGTTATATTTGTATTGGAATATACAGCCTTTGCCAAAAGTATTAGGCACCCCACTGAAATACAAGTATTCTCAAATGTGGCTATCAAAGTTACCACTTCTTTTTGTAAATGTCTTACATGGGTGTTTAACTGTTGATTAAACGAATAAATTGTGTTATAATGAAAGTCATAGCACTCTGGGTAAGCTAAACCTAAAAATTGTCATTTTTAAAAAATTCATAAAATATTTTCGCATTTAAAATTTGAAAGTGAAAGGGAAAGGTTACCAATCTTATAAAAACAGTTCATATTTACCGAAATGCTTAAAAAAAGTGAAATTATAATAGTTACGATGATAGAGTCAGAATTCAAGTTCTAAGTGAAGAAGGTATGTAAGTCTCAGGTTGAGATTGCCAATTTGGTGGGATGTTCGCGGTGCGCGGTCCAATGTGCTATCAGACGATTTGTGGAGACAAAATCCCACAATAATAAATTAAAAAGTGGAAGAAAGCGTCTAACCAGTAAACAAGAAGACCGAATACTTATACGCGAGTTTCTCAAGGATCGCAAAAAATCTTCTTCTGCCATTGCAGCTGCCCATTCGGATGAATTTAGTAAACCAGTTAGTGCTCGAACAGCTAGATGAAAACTTCTGGAAGCAGGTTTAAAAGGATGTAAAGCCCTAAAGAAGCTGTGGCTCTCAAAAAAAAAAGAATAGGAAAAATCGTTTGAAATGGGCTCGCCGATACCAACATTTTACGGAAGAAGATTGCTCGAATGTTCTGTGGTCTGATGAATCAAATTCCGAGAAGTATTAACAGCCATAGCTTCTTATTTTAGAGCAATTTTGAAGACATAATACAAATATTATGAAAACATTATTTTTTCTTTTCTACAGATATTTGGAACACCTGGTGTGACGTTCGTGAGGCGACGGGTTGGGGAAGAATATCATCCAGTTTGCGTGGTATCCACTGTTAAGCATGGAAGAGGCAGCATTATGATCTGGGGCTGCAAGGTTGCTGATGGTGTCGGCGAAATGTTCGTTTGCGAGGGTGGCATGGACAGTCAAAAGTACATAAACGTATTGGAAGCTGTTCTTCTGCCTTCGTTAACGCGCATTTTCGGCGACACTAATTTAGACGGGGTTTAATTTCAGCAAGACAATGCTCCTTGTCACAAATCAGCGACTACGATGCGTTGGTTTAGAGATAACAACAATGTTTCGTTAGATTGACCTGCACAGTCTCCAGATCTTAATCCCATTGAGCACATGTAGGCTATTTTAAAACGCAAGATTAAGGAAAGGAAGTATAACATCACAAACTGCCACAAAGAATGCCTTAATTAACAAGTGGTACGCTATAAGTGCGGACGAATGTGCAAAGCTTGTACGTAGCATGTCTAAGAGAAATGCTGCCGTTATTAAATCGGGCGAATCTACTAAATATTAATGTTATTATCACTAATTCTTTGTATTCTCACTATTTCACTAATAAAACTTCATTACTCCACTTGTTAAAACAAAAAATTCAGTAATTAGAGGGGTGCCTAATACTTTTGGCCAAGGCTGTACATATATGCTCAAGGTTATGCCCGTCCTCTATGTACCAGCAGAGCTCACCAACGAAAAAAAATTTCAGTTCCATAAATTTTCTGTATACGAGTATGAGTATATGTAAAACTTATTGTGCACATGCATCTTCGTTGAGTAATCGCGATCGTTATAATACGAGCAATCATCGCCTAACAACAAACTGTAAGTACACTACAGAGGAGTACCTATTGGATTACTCCAAGGGACCATATGGTCCAAAATTGTTTGCAGGGTACGTGAACATGCGTCTGTACATGTTTACGAAAACAAACTATGTATGTTTGTACAAAGTCACATGTAAATTTTATAAAATTTGTACGTTCAATAAACCGGATTATTACTCAGAACGCTTTAAACGTGATCTTAAATACCAAATGGTAGAGCATAAGATAAATCATATACCATACATACGTACATATCGGTTTGTACATAAATAAGTAGTATATAATATGTGTATACATACATGCGTATATATTATATTTGATCATGTTTGCCAAGTCATTTGTATAGTTTACTTTTTGTTTATAAACATAAAACTAAAGAATGTTTTTATTCTACATAATAATAATAAGAAGAAAAAGCGTCTTGCTTTCCGAGTTGTATGTACCATATCTTATACATACATATGGCTAATTCAAAATTCTTAATACTTCCATATGTAAACTTGTATTGTAATTAATTAAAAATGTATTCACGACCGCGGTAGTCAATGCAAATGACAGTAAGCTTTTACAAACTATTCGTCGGAGGAGTGTTGGCTGCTGCTGGTGTCAGTGGGATTTCAGTAGTATTTTAGCACTGGCTGTGGCTTGACAATTTCGTTATAATTTCCAAAGTGTTTCATATTTAGCACAAAACTAAAATGCAATTCTCGGATAGCAAAAACGAAGGTCGCCAACCTATCGGAGTAGGTATTTTAGAGGCAGGCCATCATGCTGGCCTAGCGGGTGCTGGCGCGAATAACGAATTTGATTATGAATATGTGCTGGCGCGAATTGGTAGGTGCAATATTTTACTATTCGATACATAGTCACGTATGCAGGCATATTAATGCCAAGATTAACTGGTGCAGCATATACTAAGTGAAATTCGCTAGAAATATTAATCTTGTTTGAAAAATGTGTACTTTACATACGTGTATTTAAAATATCTAAAGTGAAAAAATCATCAAATTGCATTCTAAAATGTCAATAAGTCTTCCAAGAATTGTAAGTTGTTCAAATTATGCCTTGAAAAAAATTGCTGACCCCGTTGGATATAAGAAATTCGTGGAAAAGTGAACCTAAAATCAGTTTGAATATTAAAAAATACGAAACAACTAAAAAAGTATTCATAAGAAAATAAATACAAAACTAGTAGTAACGAATATTTCAAAACACACAAATATAATAATAAACAAAATTGAAAAATTTATAAAAAATATACTTAAATTAATCTGTAATCCAAAAAAATGTTAAGAAATAAATCCTTATTTTCCTATAAACAAAAAAAAAAATAAAATGGATTTTTTTCTGAAGAGAGCACTGTAGAACATACTTAGCGCAATGGAAAAAATACATGTTTTTAATTACAATCTCTTTCACTATGAATCCGGGTATCGAGCAATGCAAGCAGTACGATACTCATTCGTTGCTCAAGTGCTTAGATGTTTGTTCGAAATTTTTCAATTTTCTATTTTGTTTGTCAAAATTTCTTTAGTATTTCAATGAGTTTAACAATTTAAAAATATAGAAAAAAGTTCTGAGAAAAACTTGAAAATTTTTGTTCAAAATCCTTGAAGAAGTTCGAATTGCTCGAACAAGTGTGCGGGTACTCGTTGCTCAAAGAAAATATTCGAACAAAATCTTGAGCTCAAGTAGGAACTAATTACCAAAGCACATTTACACGCGGTAGTAGCAAGAAGACAAAAACAAAAATCCCATATATTTTGTTTGTGTAATCATAGTTTCGAAAAATCAAAAACGAAAATCGTTAAATGTATTTTGTTGGTGTAAACGTACGTTCGAAATGTCAAAACTCATGTATTTTGTTTGTGTAGTTTGTTGAGATGGAAAGAAGAATAAGCAATAATATGATGTGAGAACTTCAACTTCTATAAATTCGCTTTGCTAATTATGTGCGATAAGCAAAAATAATGAAATAAAAAAAAAAAAGAAATACTCCTCCAAGCTGTTCCGTTAAATATTTTTAAAATTGAATAGAAGTAATAAAAATAAAGTATATGTTAATATGCAAAAAAAGCAGCTCACGAAGGTGTGGGCCAGTAGGGAGATTTGTTTTATGAAAATATGTAAACCACTTTATATTGGCTAAAAACCATTTTTATGTCTATTTTGTGAAGTGACAATTACTTTTTATGGGTGTTGAGGCAATGTTGGGAGTAATTTGAATGATAAAATGAAAATACCGACACATGTAACCTTTATCCTGTGCCTTACACTATATCTTTCCCTGATATTTCAGTTTCAAATTACCACTGAATTATATGTAAAATAATTCATTATTGTTAAATAAAAAAAAACAACTAAAAGTTTCAGTTTATATTACAAAACTAATAGTTTTGAGTGAAGCGAAATAAAAAAATAATGATATTTTAAAAATTTTTTCATTAAAACAAATTTTTTATAGAAAAAAATATTCAAATACAGGGATCAAGACTCAATACAATCCGATCGTTTATATGGTAAACAGGCTTAACATTTTTTCTTTTAACATTGTTATTGTATGGAATTTTATGATTTATACTTTTTTTGTTACTAGAAATGCCGAGACACGAAATTGTGGCTTTTGTTTAATTTATGTATTAATTTTATAATTGGTAATGTAAAGTAATGTAGGTGCTTTTATATTACTGAGTTATTGTGTTACGTAGGTAAACAGATATAGTCAAGTTTAACCTCTATTTCACTACTCAATGTCATTGAGAGTTGGTAGCGCTCATAAATATGCTCAAGCCGTTAATAAAAGGCTTCCCTAGCCTGGGCAGCCTTGTGTGGTGAGTGAGGCGAGGGAGTCTCTCTCCCACCACCAAGTCCGACACCAAATTTGCGCTCCCTTATGTAGTCGCTATATTTCCCAAGGTCCCGTTTTTTTCTGTCCTTGCCCGTTCATTGCACTTAATGGTTTACGGAGATGTTAGTCTTTAGTCTTACGAGGACACCAACTAGCTGGACAGCGCGATCATTCCAATTAATGTACCGAACATTTCAGGTACATGTTCTCAATCCGTGATCCATTAAGCGTGGGCTATTATAAAAAGGGGAGTCTATCATCTGTGCTTTTTTGAGTTTAGTTTTCATGAGATTGACCAGCATAGGGAATCGCTTTTTATCCTTGGCTTGCTTCCAAAATAATGCTTGATGACTATCAAGTGGACACTTGGTCTAAAATCGGAAGTCGTGAGCTGCTTGATCATTTCATTTCTGTTCACACTGGCGTAGACACCGCTTACGCGATAATAGCTTAGTTAACAACATTGCGTCATTCATTTCTTATTTTTCCTGCTTGGCGGCAAATGCAAATACCAAGCACAGCCAGGTCCTTCTCTACCTGGTCTTTTTAACGGAGTGGAGGTCTTCATCTTCCTCTGCTTCCACCGGCAAGTACTGCATAGAAAACTTTCAAAGCTGGAGTATTCGTATCCATCCGGACAACATGGCCTAGCCAGCATAGCCGCTGTTTCTTGATTCCCTGAACTATGTCAATGTCGCCGTATAATTCGTACCGCTTATCGATCCATCGATCCATCGTCCGGGATATTCGCTGCTACCAATGCGAAAAGGAACATAAATCTTGCGCGAAACCTTTCCCTAGAAAACTCCTAACGCCGATTCATCAGATGTTGTCATCGTCCATGCTTCCGCACCATATAGCAGGATGGGAACGATGGGAGACTTGTAGAGTTTGGTTTTCGTTCGCCGAGAGAGGACTTTACTTTTCAATTGCCTACTTAGTCCAAAGTAGCACCTGTTGGCAAGATTGATTCTGCGCTGGATTTCAAGGCTGACATGATTATTGGTGTTGATGCTGGCTCGTAGATAGACGAAATTATTTACGACTTCAAAGTTATAACTGTCAGCTCCATTTTCACTGCTATTCAGCAGGCTGGAGAAGTGTTCCTTCCATAAATCCAATATGCTCTGGGCATCGATGGTTAATCACCTCTTTGTGTCCTACAGGAGTCTGCTCCGGTGTTAAAATCTTCCGTAAGGCGTCGTATCTTTTCATAGAATTTTCGAGCATAACCCTTGTTGGTCAGCTTCGCAAGCTCTTCATACTTATGCATCTCGGCCTCTTTCTTTTTTGTCTGGAGATGCGTCTTGCTTCCCTCTTCCTCTCTCGCACGTTGCGAGGTAGGCAGTCTGTTTTCTCTCCACTGCGACACGGCACCCCTTGAAATGCCGTCCTACAGTTCCCGTATATCTAGTTGCTGCTGATAAGTACTCTCAGAGAGCAGGAGTGCAAGTCGACTAGAAACCGTTCGGCAGCCTGTTGTGATTGCAGCTTTTCGACGTCCAACTTTTCTAGTGTTTGTTGACGGGCGTTCTTGATATACAGAGGCGTATGCGTATCTTCGTTGCAATAAAATAGTGGTCCGAGTCGATGGGTCCTCGGATTGTACGCACGTCAAGGACACTGGAGACATGTCTTGCGTGTATCACAACATAATCGATCCTGCTTTGTGTTTTTCGATCAGGGAACAGCCAAGTAGCTTGATGTACTTTTTTATGCTGGAATCTAGTACTACAGACAACCATATTTCGAGCTAATCAGCCTCACCCTATTAGAGGATGTTTCGTTGTGAAGGCTGAATTTTCCAACAGTAGTACCATAGATACCTTCTTTGCTCACCCACCCACGTGCAGCGCACGTATGTAAATATGCTCTAGGCGTTTAAAAAAGGCATCTTTGGTCAAATCGTTCTTCTCTTCCTTCGGAGCGTTGGCGCAAATCAACGATATCCACCGGGGGGAATGCCAGTACTTGACGACGGAGTCTCTCTCCTACCACAAATCCGACACCAAATGTGCGCTTCTTTAGCTATTAAGTACCAAATTTCAAGTATAAAGATTTTTTGAGATCGATCAGACCCCTGTCGACTTCTCGGAAGAAAGAGTGTTCGCTGTATTAATTTAGGCAAAAAGCTACCTACGCATCCTAATTCATGCAATTCAAGCAACAAATGATATACGTTGGGATGGATCGCTCACAGGTCCACTTCCCGGAATAAGAAGCATCCCATATCTCGGTTATGCAATGAGGTACCTGTGTACAAAATTTAAAGTAAATCGAGCAAAAAATATGAAAATTTTTTTCGGAATTTTATTTTTCTGACAGGTGACAACTTTTTCAAAACAATCCAAATATCTTAGAAACATAGTAGATAATTCCCTGCCAATCCCGCCAAACACACACCAAAACCATCCTGACCGTCAATCCTGGCTTGGTCACCGTTTCCGCCGGCTCACCACGTTTCGACCACGACTGTTTTCGCTTGACGTTGTCGTAAGTAATCCACTTTTCATCGCCGCTTCAGAAATAGGTCGATTTTGTTGCGATTCAGCAGCGATTCGCAAATGGAAATTCGGCCCATGAGGTTTTTTTGCGTTAACTCGTGTGGCACCCATACATCGAGCTTCTTTACGAATCCGGTTTTTTGTGCAATCTTTAGATTTTGGACAATCGAAACAGTGCTTACATGGCGGTCTGACACGACAATGTCCATTAATTTCATTAACATTTTCGACATTTGACTTTCGTGCGTGGTGCATCTACGAAATCGACGAAACCAAAATTGCGCATGATTGGCTGTTACAGTATCAGGACCATAAACGCTATTCACATTTTCAGCCGCCTGGCTTGCGTTTCCGCCCTTATCGAAGAAAAATTGTAAAATATCTCTTATTTTTTCTTTGCTAGTGTCCATCTTTGTCGCACGCTCAAACAAAATTGAATCAACCAATCACAAAACTGTTTTGTTTTTTTTTTTGTGAGCGTTCGTGGTGCATCATTTAGAAGATCAGGTGTGCAATCTGCATCGTCGGATTAGTGAAAACAATTGTTGTTGCCTGTAAGTCTTTATCTAGACTCGGTTGTTTGGATGGTTCGGTATCTTGAACGTGTCATACTGGATCTGTATTAGTAAAGGCGGGAAAATATATCCTTTAGATCTCGACCTTTTTCTGTTCAATCCGACATCAGAATTAATGTATATTTAACATCTGGTTTCATCATTTCCAGTTGAGTATTTCACCCAAATTAATGATTTAGAAAAAGTTTTTGCAAGTTTTGCACAACTTTTTCAAAGAAACGAACAAAGAAGCGAATCAAATGGGTTTGGTAGTGAACGATTCAGTGAGGGGAAGGCACACTGTTGTCAGCCATATCTTTGAAGTCGTAAATAATTTTGTTTACTCGTATGTTTAGACTCTTGCTACTTTGGATTTAGTAGACGATTGAAAAGTAAAGTCTTTCTTGACAAACCAAGACCAAAGTGTACAAGTCCCTCAGAACGGATGTAGAAGAGTGAACGATGTCGACATCCGAAGAGTCGGCCATGCCAGTTATCGAGAGAAAGGTTTTGCGGAAGAAAATGTATATGTATATTTATAAATAAGACTTTTTTAATCATCTGGTTAATTATGTACCAACAGCATTTAATTAAAAAAAAACCATGTTTCCGATTATTTCCAGGTTTCGGAAAAGCACAATGGTTACTACTTCTCATCTCTGGATTATTGACGCTCTGCTCCATGGCCACACAAACATCGGTGGGTATTATGGCAATAGCATCGCAATGCGAATTTGGCATGAGTCAAGCTGAAAAGGGTATAATGATGGCCGCATGTGTAACAGGAATTTTTCTCTCAACATACTTTTGGGGTTACGCTAGTGATGCCTTCGGGCGACGTTCGGTACTTTTTTACGGTACACTTGCTACAAATCTATTACAATTGATTTCGATGTTTATTACAAATATTTGGGCATTTAACGTAGTGAACCTATTAATGGGCATAAGGTATGTTGTATCAATTGCATATATGGTATACATATGTACATAATTTATTTTTTGTAAACAAATAATTATAAATTTTTAATTGTAGTTTAGGAGGCGTTTCAGCAGCAATATACGCATATCTCAGTGAGTTCAATACTGACAAACATCGTGCAGTTGTTATAAATTATTCAACAATGTTCGTTAGCATCGCTGCAATCTACATGCCAGGTATGTTACAATATTTATGTATGTATTTATTTGTATGGTACATTAAACCCACTTAATAACCCTGCAGCTAGAAGGTAGACAAGTATGCAAAAAATTTTAGTTAAACACTAGGATTATTCCTTTTTCTCTTTATTTAAATTAATTTTTTATATCTTTGGATGTTTGTCGGACCAAAACTCGAACCTTGCCTTTCAGAATGGCGGTAAGCAACACTAACCTATTTGCTATTGCGGCCGAGTGTATTTCTGATATGAAATAAAAAGCTTCTCATAAAAATCCATCGACCGTTCGAAAGTTGCTTAGAATAAACTGTAGGTCCTTCTTTCCTTCCTGTAGATCCTTCCGTCCGTCATTTGTTGGACAAACTTCAAGACGCACACCACACATTTGAGGAGGGGCTCGGCCGCTTCAGCGGGGTATTGTTGTTACAACCAGCACGATACGGATGAGGTATTCTCAGTTATGCTCTGTTAAAATATACGTCCACCGAACAACCGTCAGAGTTGTTAGATGCAATCGCTGTGGTGCATTAGGTTCACGGTTTTAGTCTCGCTGCCGGTAACTTCTTTTCTTTTTTATTTTTTGTGAAGTAAAATTTCATTCGTATGTTGTTTCAATTATATATATTCGTATACAGGTATTGTAGTTGTAGTAAAAAAAAAGATCTTTCGTGTCTAGACTTTAGATAAATCAAGTAGTTTACGGTTTTTAGGGGTGAAAACAACCCCTAAATGAAAAGTGAAAATGAAAATGAAAGACCTCTATTAAAAATAGACTCTAACTTATCGGAATGAAATCAACAAAATTATTTTCTTAAGTTCATTTTTCATATTAACAAAGTGGCGTAAATGGTGCTCAAAAAAAAAAATAAATAATGCAGTTAGAGTTGTTTGAATGATTTTTTTAAATCATAAAGAAACAAAAATATGGTGAACATCGGCTTTTTTATTTATTTAAGGTTCATATTTTATTTAACCACGGTAGCCGAGTGGTTAGCATTGCCCACTGCGCTTCGGAAGGCCTGTTATAGAAAATTAACTACAATAGCCATAGATTATAGAAATGAAACAAGGTTTGCTTTACATCGCTTAACTCACAATCTCTGATTTAAGGGCTGTCAAAATTTCGGCCAAAGTAGTAACCGTGTTTACAATATCTACTGTCGGAAGCACAGGAATATATGATTTTATTAAATTACCTGAACAAGACGGCTCCATTACAAATTTTGCTATATATATTTTTGCAAGTATATACTCTAGTGTGCACACAAAAAGAAATAAACTTGCAAATGTCCGTTTTTCGCCAAATACTATATGTTTAGCTAGTGATGGGTGAAGTATTTTTCTTCTTTCGTTTGGTACCAAAAATTTAATTGTATTTGGAAATTTGACTTTTGAATTAATCTCTAAAATCGACATATTTTTCTCCATTGTGCGCCGTTGCGTTTGTTGAACATAATTGAACATAATTATTTTGAACTAGAAATAAAATAAAAATGAAGCTCTCAGTTAACAAGGTCAGGATGAGAAGAGCAATTGTCATTTATTAAGGTTTGTTGTTCACTTACAGAAGGTTTTGGGGGGTCATAGTCCGGGACCTGAGAATTATTCTCACAAAAATAAAAAGCTAAAGCTTAAAAATAATATTTTTTTTATTTAGATTTAATAAATAAATTCTTAAACTTTTGTAAACTAATGTGCTTAGCAGTCAATGAATAGAGATTACTAAAATATTTTAAATTTAAAGAAACATTTAAACCAAATTGACAATGAGTCGTGAAATCTCCAGCGATAAACATCAAGGGCCCTGGCTCAATGAGAACAGGCTGTGCTGCTTTTCTTGACTTTTCTTACCTTGAATGTTTATACGACTAAATGATCGCTTTAAACGCCGTCGAAATTTCGGCCAAAGTGGTGACCGTGTTTACAATATCTACCGTCAGAAGCACAGGCAAATAGAACTTAGATCTATTGAACATTCGGTAGTACTTCGCGTGCTCAAAGCAAAACTTCATTTGGTATTTTTTCATACGTTCCAGTAAATGTTATGGAATCACATTTAAATACTCTATAAGACTCTCTGGGGAATGCCTAAAATATTTCCCACCCAGACTCGCATCTAACTCACGTGGGCTACTTAAGGTTGCTGTCTCGCTAACATCGTACCAGAAAGCGTAATCCTCTCGAATTCAGAGCGAATGCGCTGTGCTTATTCAATGGAGTTTATTTTATTTACGTTCAGCCAATGGAGTTTATGTTATTTACGTTAAGCCATTAAGCGATTTTCGGCAGAGCTCCTCCTCCAATTTGTGGTTTTTCGTTTTGAGTTTTTCCAACAAATGGAGGGACCTACAGTTTATACTAAGCCGCCTCCGAGCGGCTGATGGTTTTTTCACGAGGAGCCTTTATTTCATGTCCGAAATACACTCGGAGGGGTGAACATTCCCTGCCGAGGGGCGACCGCAATTAGAAAATTTAACTTAATTTTTTATTTAAATTAATTTCCCATAACTTTGGAAAGAAGTCATAGCTCAATTAAAAAATGGACATACACGTAGACACTTTCATTAAATCTGTTTAATTATTATTGGTATTTGCTATTAAGTGTTATAAATTACTATTTGTATTGAATTGTTTTAAATATATTAAAATTTCATGGAATTTAATATTTTCCTCATTTTTTCCAATTATTTTTAGCCATCTGTTGGCTTATCCTTTCTGCTGACTGGTCACTTCATTTCAGCGACAGTTTTATTTTCCGGCCATGGCGTTTGATCATCATATCCAATCTGTTACCAGGTTTAATTGCAGCACTCTTTTTGTATCCTTTTCCGGAGAGCCCCAAACTGTTATTGGCTCAGGATAGGGAATACGAAGCAATCGCTGCATTGGAATGGATTTGCAAATTCAATCGTGGTCGTTCTCTAGCGAGTGTTTTTGGAAGTGATGCAGATTTCAAATTAAAACCCGAACAAATCGCTGATGATGACTTGCGAAGTGGTAGTGATGGTATTTGTGGGATATTGGTGAATATTTGGAGAGCAACAGTGCCACTATTTCAAAAACCCCATTGTGTGAATTTCATATTGAGTATTTTCGCAGTGTTTGGCTTGTTTCTCACATCGGCGGGTATGCAGATTTGGTATCCGGAAATTGTGAACCGATCTTCAGGCGATAACGCGGGTAATAGCTCATCGGTGTGTGATATTTTGGAAGCGTCATTCGAAAAACAGCGCTTAAATGTTACAATCGTTGATGCTGAGGTAAGTAGAAGTATCGTCTCCATTCTAAGTGACTAAATAAATCATATGATAATAAATTAAAAACCCGAGCACGGAGATATTCTAAAGATTAGCTTCAGACAATCACAGAAAGGTCAAAGAGAGCTCGCATTTTATCGTACATTACAATATTGAATGGCATAACTTCACAATCATAAGAAGCGAGAACTAGTCTGCGGGTTAGGGGTTCAAGAATTTACCCGCGGTAAGGCATGCCTGTCGTAAGAGGCGACTAAAATCCAATAGTTCCCGCGACAGTCGGGTCTTTATACCGGAACGACCCGGATTTTTTATCCGGCCAAGGACTGTCATTCCCGCAACATTCCCCAAAAATAACTTTGAGGAATATTTTTGCGGCTACAACAACAACAATAGAACTAGTCTTAGTCGATGCTGATGTCAATGACATTTCTGGAAGTTATCACAGCCTAGCATTTCCCTATGATCTGTTCTTAATACGTTATCTAATTGGACAGTATCTGAGAACGAAATTATCTACGATCTCGAAGTTATGACGTGGAAGCCAAGCTGTTTGTTTGACGACAGAAATATTTCATCTTGCCCTTGTTTACTACCAGACCCTTTAGCTTCGCTTCGTTGTCAAGCTTGGAGAAGGCATTACTAACGATGCGGCTGCTAAAACCTAATTCCACGGTAATTGGCGCAGACCATGGGATCCCCCTTTTTATGGATTGGGCAGAGCACTCTTAAGTTCCAATTCTCGGGCACATTTTGCAAAGAAGCTGATGCATGCACCTTAGGCGCTCTTCGCCGCTTTGTTGTTTTTTAAATAGGCCAATAGCTATTCGAACCTCCTCGTAGTAATGGGACGTCTATTCTAACAGCATCGATTAAAGTTTCGGGTTATATTTTCACTGCCATTCAGCAGGCTGGTGAAGTGTTCCCCATACACCAAATATCCTCTAAACATCGGTTACCAGATTTCCACACTCATTTCTACATGAGTGCATTGAGTATGGGGCTACGTGCAGATCTCCACGCAAGATTTTGGACTGTCAAGTGTCTCTGGGTGGCCAACAAACATATGTTTGAAAGCGAGCTGAGGAGAAAAGGCGAGTTCTGCTGCGGTTGTCGGTAGGGTTTAGGACCCATCACAAGAAAAAAATAGTCCAATGAAAATCAGATGCCATCAGTATCTCCCAAAAGCTACCTTAAGTCCTTTATTTCTGAAAAATTTTTCGAATAAAGTTGCTTGCGAATTTTGACCAGGTTTCTTTTCCGCTTCTTTTTTGCTCAAGAGTATGGGACGGTCAGATTGGCAAACATAAATTAATATATCACTTTCTATCTTTACTTTCAGATCTGTGATGACAGCATCACGACGAAAACATACATTGATAACATGATTGTGGGTTGTGCATTTTTAGTGGGCTTCATCATACAGGGTGCCCTACTAAATCCTTTAGGTCGTAAAAATGTTTTACTAGCCGCATTAGCCATTGGTACTGTAAGTGGTATACTTTTACATTTTGTGGTAAATGCACAGGTTGTGTTGGTACTCTTCTGCCTATACATACTCATGCCAGGACTATCGATATCAATAATGTGCGGCGCAATGGTGGATTTGGTACCAACGCATTTAAGGTAAGGAATTCTTTAAATACAATAATTTATTGTGCGATTAATCAATTAATCTTCTGCCTTCAGATTATTCATAATTCTGATGGGTTAATAAATTTGATTATTTGGAGATTAACTTGAAACATTTGGAAAAATTAACGTTATATTATCATATCGTTTTTATCCGCAGCGAAAAGCTGACGTTAATGTTAAATCGTTAACAGATAATGTTAAATTGAAGTGTACGGTTAAATCACATCAAGCAGCGATTTCAACATTAACATGACGCCGAAACGATATGATTTCATTTCGATGAGTTAATTTTTCTTGTTAGCGAAACGAAATGATATCGCTGTGTTTGTTAAGCATCTTTGTTATAATTAATTAATCTCTAACATAAGCATTTTGATTTCTTCAGAGGCAAAGCTGTTAGCATTGGCCTAGCTATGGGTCGTCTGGGCGTGATAGTCGCTTCTAATATGATCGGCGTTATGTTGGAGCCATATTGTCACGCCACTTTCGGTATACTCACCGCGTCAATTTTGAGTAAGATTTAAAATACGATATTCCGTTATTTTATGTAATTAATAATTTCTGTTTGTTTGTTTTCAGTTTGTGCCTTTTTGGTGCACTTCTTGCCAATATAGAAAATGCAAGGCTGTATTCCGTGTACACTTCAGAATCGATTAAGTGCCTGTGGTTGCCTGTGAATAAGTGGTATTAAAATGATTATAGTATTTGGTGTTGTTACTGTTGTTTTGCACAGAGTTGCATTTATTTTCAAAAAAAAAAAATTAATAAATTGATTTCTAACATTTACATATATTATTGGTTAAAAGCTTTATATGTAAGTATAATTCGAATATATGTTACTACTAAAACATCTGTATTTTGTTGTAAATATAAGTATTTGTATATACGTATATACTATAGATAACGATAAATAAAAAGTTGTTGTGCATTTAAAAACGAAATCCTTTTATTTATTTATTAATTTAAATAGTGCTAACAGGTCCATTATGTTAAATTTTAATTAGTCTTATGTTATACCATATTTTAAATAATTTCAGGAATAAATTTTACTCGGGAGTCATCAGAGTCAGAGTTGCGGTTGCATGTATTCTCTTATAAGTAGTTGTTACGGCTACTTATGAAGAATCTATGCATATAAATACCTATATGTATACCTATGTACGCCATTTTAAAAATATTCATCTGTCGAAGAATTCTCAATTGCACGTGCCTATTAAAATTAAATCGTAAAAATAAAAATTTAAATTGTAAATTAAGAATTTAAACTACTAATTTTTAAACTCAAGTGCGTACCAAATCGGGATTGTCCAACATATGTTGACGTAATAGCAGCAATAGTGGCGCACGCTTGCCGAATCTGAAGGTGGTTAAAAATTTGTAGCCAGTACATTAGAATTTTATAGGAGATTTTGTTACTTAACTCACCTCGCACGGGCGCGATCACCATAGTAAATATCCAAATCTTGTAGATATTTGAGTGCATCGGCCATATTGCTAATGTCACTATTACGTGACGGGCGCGAGTTGCTGGCTGTGGTTATATGGGCCGTCAAAAGGAACATTACAACAATTAAAATGACTCCGAAGCGCAGTATTGATGGCGACATAGCTGTAATAATAAATAATAGAGAAAAAATGTGAATAAAATTGAGTGCATGTAAAGAAGAGCTTAACTCGGGTAAGAACTGAGCATTTGATACCTAACTGTGACATTGACAACAGATAAAAGTATATAAATTTTTAAAATTTGCTCGCATTATTATTTAATGAATGTATTAAGTAACTAAGTTAATAAAAAATTAAGTTAAATTTTCTAACTGCGGTCGCCCCTTGGCAGGGAATGTCCACTCATCCGAGTGTATTTCGGACATGAAATAAAGGCTCCTCGTAAAAAGCCATTAGACGTTCGGAGGAGGCTTAGTATAAACTGTTGGACCCTCCAATTGTTGTTGGAATCTATAAAAGGTGTAAGTGGACAGAACCACGCTTATTGAATTTTAACAAAGTATGGTGGTGACTATTAAACATGAATTTATATATGTATATCTTATAGTCAAATATCGAAACTATGGTATCCCTAGGCATGACTAGTCAAACCTCAGATCTGAAATAAAGTCTTAGTCTAAGACCAAATAAAAGAATATAAACTGTAGGTCCCTCCATTTGTTGGAAAAACATCAAAACGCAAAAACCACAAATTCGAGGAAGAGCTCGGCCGAAAATCGCTTCAGCGGTTACAAAGCGCCATTTATATATTATTAAGTTACTTGAACATGGAGTCGGAAATAGTTCCTTTCTTAGCTCATAATATAGAGTCAAGAAGGTTTAGTTGAGTTAAGCTGACGAATTAATATATATGCGATATAGATAAAATAGAGGGCTTCCGAGTTTTTTCGTGGAATCTATAACAGGTTTACATCCATAGGTGGTTAGAAGCACGCTTATTGAATTTTAGTAAAGTGACTACTAAACATGACTTTATATATGTATATCTTATAGTCAAATATCGAAACTATGGTATCCCTAGGTATGACTAGTCAAACCTCAGATCTGAAATAAAGTCTTAGTCTAAGACCAAATTAAATAGGGATTTCTTGGTTTGGCTAACGAGTTTTTGTCTAATCCAGGAGAAACTTATTTGGACATTTCATTAAATCCGGGATTGGCCAGTCAGTTGCCAGAATCGGAAGCCGTCACTCCAATGATTAGTTTTATTATGGTCAATCCAGGCAAACAAAAAATATTTATTCGCTTTCAATACTTCCCTGACTTTGCGAGTGACCTGGTTTGCCGTGCACTATGGATAGTTCATTTCCAATTTCTATACCAAACGTTTGGTTGAATTTTCGTCCATTATCAAATTGAAGCACAGAAGGCGCACACAAAGTACAAAAAATATTAAGAAGAATGTTAGCTACTTCCTGTGGAGTTTTTGATTGTGGGAGTCAGTAGAATCAAAAATTTTGACACATGATCTCGATAGTGTGAAATATATTTTAAAAATCAAGGGCAAAACACGTTTTCATATCTATAACGTTGACTTGTCTCCGTGCATGAATCTTTTCAAATAATAATGATTTAACGACTAGCCTCTTTTTAGGCTGACAAAGAGTCTTCTTGTGTCACTTTAGGCATAAATATAAAAAGCAGTAGCTACTTTAGTCGATTCTACCTCACCTACAATCTCTTTATATTTTTGCTTTTTCCTAAATGAAATGAACACTTATCTTTATTCAAATTAATAATTTTTTTATAAAACCTTCGCTAATCACTAATTTTTAAGCTTACATTCCGGAGCGTTAATCGTAGAAATATGGAATAACAACTGAATTTTACGAAACACCGCAAGAGCTCGGCTAAAAATCAGTATGAAATGACGTTCGATCGAGTCTGGCATAGTCGCATTTAGGATTGACTAGGCAAATTCCAAAGCAGATTATTTTACTTTCGACGTTTGACTGAAAAGTTAGGTATGAATTTCTAGGATCGACTAAAATACTTTAGTCAAAGGTCGAAATTTGAATTTATATTGGAGTATGCCGAAAGCCTTTGGTCAAGCCTAATAGCATATTTCCACCGAGCACTTAAATGCATTTAAGGTCTCTGTTAAGTGAATGAAATGTCAAACGTTTCCACTGAAAGTGAGTTAATTCAAACAGCTGATTTTTCCAGTTTGCAGAATTTGTCACTACTATTGAAATCATGAATTCAAGAGACCGCATTCATTTTATTTGGCTACTAATGCAATCTTATGATTTGCAAGTGCAGATTATTGCTGCATGGACAAACGCTGTTGAAACGAAAATGCTTTTATGCATGTTTCCATTCTCACTTTTGCTTGTTTGTTTCCTTAAATTATTTATTTTGCTCAATCAGCTGATAGCTGCCAGAGCCACGCATAGTTTTATGTTGAGAGGATCGTTTGCGAGTCCGCAATTGCTTGTTTTTCTTTCTTATTCTATTGTTTTGAAAGAGGAGAAGCATTATCTTCTCCAATTACATAGTATATGCATTAATGTTACAACTAATGCAAAAAAGTAATTTTTGCAGAAAAAATTTCACCATGCAAAATAAAAGTCTCGTCCCTCATTAAATCCGAAAATACACGACTCTGGCAAGATATATACCGAAACTTCCGAAAAGTTTACATTAGTAGTGACAGCATTGACTGTTAGCATAACATTTTCTGTTAAATTACCGAAAGTGAGTTAACTCACTTTGATACAACAACAAACACATGGGAATTCACGCATCTAAATGCGATGTTTAAATGCATTTAAGCTAAAATACATTTCCCGTCGGGTGAAATTAGGCTATAAGCTAAGCAAATCATTTCGGGAAGAGACTGTGTATAGAACTTTGACTATAACATATGTATATGTGGGAGTGTCATAATTCCTTTCACCATATTATATTCAAAAAAAAAAAAACAAAAAAAAGGTATATTACATAAAAAAAAAAATGATAAAGTAATAATAACATTGATGTACTCTATTTTCGATCTTCGCTGGCTGCAGATAATTTGAACAAAAATATTAGAATTGACTAGTTTGCAAAAATGAACTGATATGATATTTTGCGGACAAATTCACATTAGTATGACGTTTCGCAAAAAAAAAAGCTAGACTCATAACTAACTAGAATCACTGACAACACTTTATTAGACTTGTCGATACAACAACAACAACGAATTATTATTATGTATTTTTATATTTTGTACAATCATTATGAATAGTCATATATTTGAAGCTTAATTAAATACATTGATAGACATCTGATTCGATTCCGGGAAAGGGATATTGTACCGAATTTCAAGTAAATTGAATCATAAGTGCGTTTTTTCAAATGAGTTGGTCCCTAGTCAACTTCCCGTAGAAAACAATTTTTTAATCTACTTGAACACACACAAAAAATTTCATTAAAGTCGGTCAACCTTTTGAAAAGATGCAGGCTCGTCTGACTAAAGTTAGATAAATAAGAATTAATTCACTAGCATCAGAGTCATTTAAAGACCAACGCCTATGGAAAATATTTAAAGAAGAAAACATGATAATTTTATGATGAACAATTTTTTATTGTAATAGCATGAAGATATCAGCAAAGAGTACTATTATGCCGATCTTTGTATCGTTTGACACACAAGTACAAGTTTTCATTCTGAAAATTGTAATGTGCGAGATGTATCATCAGAGAAGTTTAAAATTTTTAATTGAATCGTTTACTTGTACACTTGTAGCAGCTTGATTACGTAAATATACTGCACATTTAAGCTACCCACGAATAACGCATGCCTACCCTGAAGAGCCGGCTTAGCACAATCAGATTTCTTTCTCTGCCTTATAAATCATTGGATTGGAAAAACTTTTGGTTCCGGCCGGACTGTCAGGAATTAGTTGGACCACTTTTGTGATTCTAAAGCCAAGGTTCTTTTTCCTTTAAACAAAAATTGGCATCCAACTAAAAAAAATTGTTTATATAATTGTGATCGAAATAAATCTTTTCAACACCTTTTACCAGGTTGAAGTTTGCCGGTTTTTTCGATAAAGAAAACACTTAATTTTCAGAGGAATCTCAAAATTGTTTTATTCAAAGTATTGACCATTGGTTTCTATACATTTCGCCCATCTCTCAGGCAAATTATGGATATCATTCCAAAAAAACTTTTTCTCTTTCGAGGCAAACCATTCGACGAGCCATTTTTCGACTTTTTCAAAATTAGCGAAGCACTGCTCTGCAAGGGAGTGTCCCGTCGATGCGAAAAGGTGATAGTCGAACGGAGCGAGGTCTGGAGAGTACGGCGGGTGCGATAATATTTCCCAATTAAGTGTTTTTAATGTGTCTTTCACCAGTTTAGCGGTATGAGACGGCGCGTTGTCATGTTGCAGGATAACTTTGCCGTGTCTTCGAGCCCATTCCGATCGTTTTTCGATCTACGCATGATTCAAGTTGATCATTTGTTGTCGGTAGCGATCCGTGTTCACCGTTTCACCAGGCTTTAACAACTCGTAGTACACCACACTGGTCCCACCAAACACAGAGCATTGTCTTACGGCCAAAGCGATTTGGCCTTGCAGTCGAAAGGGAAAGCCATGATTTTTTTCGCTTCGGGTTCTCAAAATAAATCCATTTTTCGTCCTCCGTGACAATTCGATTCAGAAAACTGCAGAAACTGCATTTCACAAACGGTTTTTCGATTTTCCATTTGTCTATCGTTCAGCTGGTGTGGCACTCATTTTCCATACTTCTGGATCTTTCCCATGGCTTTTAAACGTTGGCAAACTGCTCCTCGAGTCACATGTACTGTTTCCACTTTTAAATTGACGAAACCATGTTTCACATGTTCTAATCACTGGAGCATGTTCACCATAAGTTTCTACCAGCTTTAGCTGCTTTTTTCTTTTGATGAAATAAGAAAAGCAACGAATGCCGCAAATGCGATTTACTTGGAACGAAACTCGACATATTCACTGAGATAAACAAATATGACGCTATTATTTTGGCGGAATGTGACTTACGTATTTTTGTAGGTTAATGTCAATAGAAAAAAATTACATACCTGCCAAATCATAGAAATTTATTCAACAAACACACCTGGTATGTAATGTTAATTCTAATCTGTCTGTTCTATTGTCTACGAAATGGATTCTTCTACAATTAATGCTTTCGCATTATTTCAATATTTATTAATATTAATTTGCTGGCAGCATGAGAAATCAAAATATGAAAACGATTTCGACAAATTTGCTTGCAGTCTGCTGAAATACATTTTCTCTTTGTCGACCTACAGTGATGAACTAAAGTATTTTTGTTTGGTGAAAATTAGTACTTTTTTCATTTATAATTAGTATTAATTTAATATAAAAGATAATAAAATGAATTCAAGTGAAAATAGTTGAAAATGTGTCCCTCTGTCTAGCATTTTTTTCAGAATTAAAAATATTTCAATAAGTGGTCAAAAAAAAGTTTTAAAGTTGAACCATCTTGCTGTGCCAATACTTTAGTTCATCACTGTATGTAGGTAGAAATTGGCTTAAAAATCATGTTTTTTGTATTACTTATTACACATGACCCTCATTTCTTTTATGAAAAAAGGAAAAATACATAAACAAATTTGTAATATTATACAAGTAAGTAGTATATTTGGAAAGTCAAATGTGAAAATGTTTACATTTTGGTTATTTAATAGCTATAGAGTTGACATATATCTGGACCTCGTTCTTTCACCTTCACGTACTTAGGTATGTATATACCGTGAAGAATCAACAGCATTAATTAGAGAATCCAAGTCTTATACAACTTCGTCATGTAACTCGGTCAGCATAATGCTTGCTTTCGTCATTATATTATGTAATATAACGCAAGTGCTAACAAACAGAACTGAAGTGTCACGTGTATAATGCAAATCTCGGTGCTTCAGCAAACATCTAAAGGGCGGTTTTAAAACACCAAACGCTCTTCCCATACATTTTCTTCTAGAATCATGCAGTTTGTTATACTTTAGCTCTTTACAGCTATTACGATCTCAAACTGAGGTTAGAAGTCTAGAACCGCCAATAAGCCAAGATTCTCTCGCAATTTTCTTCTTCGCCCAACAACAACAAATAAAATATCTTCCATTCTAACAATTTGTTATTCGTTGCTATGCACGAACAATAAAAAGATGTCAAGAGCATTTGACATCTTGACAATTTATCAGGAAACGAGCTTTTTATTTACGACACAGAATAAAAAAATCTTGATAAATAAGCAAGATGGTAAATTTATCAAGTGCTTAGAATAGGGCTGTTAATATATATAAGTAGTATTTTACATTTTTTTACAACACATTTGTTTACGCTTATGTAATAATTTACTCATTATTTGAATTCTATTATTTAATTATCGACGGTTTGATAGACAGATGAACTCAACTCAGCTCGAAACTAAATGATTCCATCACGTTTCGACCCTATGTTATCGCAACGATATGTTTATTGATATTGTTAAACCGCACGAACTCATCGTTAACGTTAATTTTAAAATGTTATGATATCAGTTCTGTTCAGTAACCTCATATCCAGTAACAATTGTTACTGAATTTTACTGAAATGCGTCCGGTGTGGCAAAAAACCAGTAAAATTACTAACGAGAGAGCACAATTTTGACGCTGAGAGTTTGGAGAGAATATTGCAAATTCGTGCTGGGAAAATTTCAGCCAATAAAAGCTAGGGACTACGGTAAACAAGCTGATTTGTGATCATTAGGTTGCATTTTTGTCAATACTTTAATATGAATGATATACTAACAAAATAAATGATTAAATATAATTTTGTTTGATTTAGCTGAATGATTCAAATAATATGTAAGGCACTCATTAAATGAAGAGGAATTAGATGTTAGATGTTAGAAATTTTGAAGGCATAGAATTCGAATATATTATTATTTTTTGTATAAATCAAATCGATTTTGAATTTCTTAAATTTACTACAAAGCAGTGTCAATCAAATGAGCCGAAAACAATTGCGAAGCTTCAAGAAGCGACGACGATGCACAAAATAAAATATTAGTCACGATCAGAAGGAAAAATAAAAGTCTTGCTTAGATTTTATTTAAAAAGAATCGCAAAAATTCCATAATAATGTCCTGTTAATATTGCCTGCTTACACGGGAAAAAAATTCCAAACTCATTTTTCATATTTCACTCATCCTTCTTGAAAATATAAGCGACAAATTGTTGCAGTGCAAGTTTTACATATCATAAATCTTTGTCTTTAGAGGACTATTGGAAGAAAACATATTGGTATCTTTATCGTTTGACGCTTTATTGAAATACGATAAATCTTGAATAAAATTAATAAATTAAAAGTGTCATTTAAATACCAATTTTATTCAAATACTTAAATGATAAATATAATAAACTGTATAAATGAACGGATTCAAATGTAATCGTGAAAATAAACAACTATTATACAACTTGCTGGTGAATTTTTACTGAAAGCTCAGTAAATTTCTTTCCTTAGGAGAGTAAAACATTTTACTCTCTCAATTTCATTACTAATTAATTCTTGCTGACATTTCTCACCCAACAGAGCTATTAACAACACACTTCACTTTTAGCGTTTAACATTATCTGTTAAACGATTTAACATTAACGACAGCATCGGGTAAAAACGAAGTAAAATTTCTTTTGATAACTGCTTTAACGATAACATTTCCAAATGATTCAAATAGAACAACAAAGCAAAACTGCCGCATCTGGAGATCGGAAAACCCAAGATTCATTGTTAGAAAGCCTCTCCATTCTCAAGGTGTAATTGTTTGGTGCGGGGTTCATGGTTCGGTGGGGTCATTGGACCTATCGAGAGATGATTAATGATTTTTTATGGCCGGAATTGAATGGTATTGATCTGGACAACGTTTACTTTCATCAAGACGGTGCACCACCACAAGCAAATAAACTATCGATCTTTTAAGGAAAAAGTTTCTTTCAATATCAAAATAATCCTTTGTATTTAAAATAATTGTTAATTGTTATTAATAAAGATTTTCTCTATTTTCACTACCAAGACTTCAAAAGTATATGTATAAATATAGACACGAGTTTAACCAAGATATAGAACGATTTCTTTTCAGAATTTGGTTAACATTTTTTCGCTAAGCTTTGCGACACATTTACCTGAAAAGGATTTTAATTTAATTTAATTCACTTCAACTTTATTTGCCACAAAAGTTGCACAAATTCTGAAATGTATAGCGTTCACTGCCTATTGCACTACTGCCAATCTTTGACAACTGCGGCTACTTTTATATTCGCAAATAATTTATCTACGATTACCCAAAGGTAATACGATCGCAAACGAGAATGATAACAACAATTAGCATAGCGACTGTTGGGCAACGGAAGTAAACTCATGGCAAAATACGCAGATACTCGTATGTATGGCCGAGTGCCAACAATGGAGTCAGGGGTTGAAAATATTCAAAATTAGCGGTAATACAAATCAGCAAAGCAGCTAAATGATATAGGTATATGGTATATCTGCCTGTTGCGCTTATTAAGAAGCGCTCTTATGTGTATTCCAACAGGTAATGATGCTGCTGTTTTTGCGTATATACATATGTACCATATGTATGTAAGAGTATATTATTAAAAAAGTAAGTAAATGTGGGAAACCAAATGATTGCATAATCAAATCAAAAAAGTTTCTTCCATATGGCAGCAGCATGCACATTTGCTATATTTAAGTACATATGTATGTATGTTTAATAATAATGTTGACAAGCCCAACAAATGACAGTTTTTTAATTATAATTTTCAACTTTTGTCCATAACATTTATTTATATTTTTCTACAGAAAACGAAATATTTTAATATTTTTTATGAGCAAAAAAAAAAAATATTCCATTTTGGTTTCATTTTCAACGCATAAGATAATTAGTATTTCATTGGAGTCACCGTGTGTTATTATTTCTGATGCCTATTAAAGGATTTTGCAATCAGCCACACAAATAATTAGAGTTATAATTATAATACCTATATTTATGATTTAAGCTTATCAAACAGTTGCCGCAGCTGCGTGCAGCATTATGAGGGTTACGCCAACCCCAGCTTGCTTATGTCGAATACCGTTACTAATGAATTTTCCATTGTAGATATTGACATGCTTACTTTGTTGAATTTTAGTTTAGTGATTAATCCTTTTGTGCTGCCGCACGAGTTGAGTACTTTGTGACGCGACAAATAACACTTTCACTTTGACATTACTTTAGTGCTGGCTACTCAGCTGTCGCGGTATTTGACTATTTTTTGAATACCATTCATATGATGCTCTGCGTGAAACACATATGTACATATGTACGTATATAATCATAATTGGTTTGCTTTGAAATCATAATCATAATACTTTAACTGATAGGGTGAAGAAGCGACTTTGATTTGTAGTTAAATACTGATAAGCGGCAGAAGGCCTCAAATGCTCACTTAATACGTGTATAAATATTTATTTAGGTGTATACCTATAATATACGAGGGGATTAACAAAAGTTCGGTCAGTTGGTGACTTTCACCATTCCTTTTTTTTTTCGCTGTTTGGCGTCAGTTGAAAATACCAAGTGAAACCAGATCGCTCTCTACCTGATGGAGGTCTTCCTCTTCCTCTGCTTCCACCAGCGGGTACTGCATCGAATATTTTCAAAGCTGGAGTGTTTTCATTACTTCGGATGACATGACCTAGCCAGCGTAGCCGCTAGGATCATAAATCGTTCGCAAAACTCTTCTCTCAAGAACTCCTAGAGCCGACTCATCAGATGTTGACATCGTCCACGCTTCTGCGCAATATATAGTAGGACGGATAAGATGAGCGACTTGTAGAGTTTGGTTTAGGTTCGTGAGAGAGGACTTTACTTTTCAATTGCCTACTCAGTCCAAAGTAGCACCTGTTGGCAAGAGTGATTCTGCGTTGAATCTCCAGGCTGACATTGTTGTTGGTGTTAGATAGACGAAATTATGTATGACTTCAAACTTATGACTGACAACAGTGACCTGAGAACCGAGTCGCGAATGCGATGGCTGTTTATTTGATGACAGGAGATATTTCGTCTTGCCTTCATTCACATTTTGGACCCATTTGCTTCGCTTCTTTATCAAATCTGGAGAAAGCAGAACTAATGGCGCCAGCAGCTGTACACTTTTATAGAAGATTGTACCTTCTCTATTCAGCTCTGCGGCTTGTAATATTTTTTCTAGCAATAAATTAAAGAAGTCACACGATAAGGAATCACCCTGTCTGAAACCTCGTTTGATATCGTACGGCTCGGAGAAGTCCTTCCCGATTCGGATAGTGCGTGTCGATCCTCTTTTCACGGGTCTTTTCCATGATTTGGCGCATGGTTAATATCTGGTCGATGGATGACTTACAAGGTCTAAAGCCACACTGGTAAGGTCCAATCAGTTTGTTGACCGTGAGCTTTAGCCTTTCACACAAAACGCTTGATAGGACCTTATATGCGATGTTAAGAAGGCTTATTCCACGGTAGTTGACGCAGGCTGTGGGATCGCCTTTTTTGTGGATTGGACAGAGCACACTTAGGTTCCAATCGTCGGATAGCTCAGCCGGTAATCCATCAGTCCCTGTTGCTTTGTTGTTTTTAAGCGGCCGTAAGTCGTCGTATCTTTTCATAGAATTCTCGAGTGTTACTACGTAGGTAGTTTGAAATGCCGTTCCGCAGTTCCCTTATACCGGGTTGCTGATGAGTGCTCTCAGAGAGCAGGGGGTTAAGGTTTTCATGTGGAATTCGCCTTCTCACTTTAGCTCGCCTCCACACGAATGTTTGTTGGCTACTCAGGGGATAATTGATCTAAGACCAGAAGTCGTAAGCTGCTTGAACCATATGCAAAAGAATCGTTTCTGGCCACTCACAGGTGGATGGCAGTCAAAAAATTTCCTCACTTGCGTGAACTTCTACACATAGCCCCATCTCCCCCGTAAAATCAGCAGCAGGAGTGATGATGTCAGTTTACTTCACCCGATCTAAAATCGTAGCTGCTATTCCACTGGAAAAGGGTCAGAAGGTAACTTCAAAATGGTACACCGAAGTGTGCTTAACAAAAGTTTTCAAAAATTTGTTGAAAAAAAGGAAGAAAGAGGATTTGCGGCGCTACTTTTGACATCATGACAACGCGCCATCCCACACTGCTGAAATAAGGAGTAACTTTATTGCTATCTCTGGTATCGAAGAAATACGTCCAGCACCATATTCACCGGCACTTTGAAATTTCTGGTTATTTCCAAAAATTAAAAAAAAAATAAAATTAAAAGGGAAGGTCTTTAATAGCAAAGAGGAGGTAAATAATGCTGTTAATGCTAAACTTGACTTTTTGTATCAATTATTTTTTTGTTTTTTAACTGGTCAGCTTACCGAACTTTTATTAATCCCCTCGTATGTACATTAAAACCGTTTTGGTAGTGGGAAAGCATTAATTGAATACACTATAAGTGTTATTAATTAGCAACTCCAACGATAGAAAATTATCTGACGAATATTTGACACCGTTCAATTCCAGCAATTTTAGATATCAATTGGAATCTCCATGCTTGTTTTTCTACTCATTTAAATAACTGTGTCATTATGATTTCAATTATGATTACAGTTTTCCTGAAATCTTTAGGGGTAAAAAAATAATTGGAACTTTATAACCGATTTTTGGCAGAGCTTCTCCGCCAATTCGTCGTTTTTATCTTCATGTCTTTACTGCAAAGAATGGTTACTTGCAGTTTTGAGCCGCCTGCGAACGGGTAATGGAATTTTATTCTCATTTCATTTTATTTATTTCGGGTTATTCATTATTATAATAAAATTCAATCTTTTATAGAAAAATAAAGCAAAAGATAATACTATATATAATATATATTCTAAAATATATATTGCGAAGGATATGGGTACGGTAGTGAGCTAGGGCAAGATGAAAAATCTCCTGTCATCAAACAAACAGTCATCACATTTGCGTCTCGGCTACCACGTCACTGTTGCCCGTCATATCTTTGAAGTCGTAAATAATTTCATCTATCATATCATACGAATAATTTCAGCATTAATATCAGCCTTGAAATACAACACAAAATCACTGCTGTCAACAGATGCTACTTTGAACTGAGTAGGAAATTGAAAAGTCCTCTCTCGACGAACGAAGGCCAAACGATGACAACATCTGATGACGCGGCGTTAGGAGTTTTTTATCGGAGAATACCGCAGCCGATGGAACGCTGAGGCATACGAGTAATACGATGAAATTGACATAGTTCAGCGAATCAAGAAACATCAAGCGCACTGCTTTGGTTATGTTTTTAAAGTTGAGAAAGAGGAACACCTCAACTGCGTTGGGCGTTGGGAAGACCAGGTTAGAGGTCTTGGCTATAGTCGCGTAAGCGGTGTCTACGTCAGTAAAGTAGAAGAAGAAATATAAATAACACAGATGCATAAAACACAATGATGGACCATCAATTGAAATACCAAGCTCAGAATTGGTAATTCTAGATTGCTATATACATTGCCTACGGCAGAACATATGGGCAAATCTAGAAGAAAGGACAAATAAGGTTTTTTATTATCTAAAATAAACTCCAGGGATTCACAACATCCTTTTCTTCTTCCCAAAAGACTTTCTTCCATCGTCAACTATGACATTTTTTACTCTTAATCTTTCTGGATTGGGATTGTCAGCCAGCATAGAGTCGGGAAGCATGAATATCCAATCTTATATGTAAGTTGACATTGTTGTCAGTACTGAATTATCTACAGCCTCAAAGTAATGACGGTCAAGAGTGACGTGGGAGCCAACACATGAGTGCACTGACTTTTTGGAGATGTAATTTTGTATAATAATTCTGTTGGAAAGATTGTGGGTGATCGTATTACTTACCACTTATCTTAGTAATTTTCAATTAGAGAATTCCAACACTTCTTTTTTCACTTTTTTGTGTATTAACATGCATACATATACAACTAAAATGATTATACCAATAAATACAATGTTCCAAAAGTGTTACTTAAACTTTGTATAGATCCGATGTGACTTGGCTTCAGTCTACTCATTCCTTCCTCAGCTTCCTCATGTTGCAGTGCTTTTAATTTGACATTAAATAAATTTCTAATAAATCTCATCCATTGGTTTAATATCTGCTGGGTGTGCCTGAAAATTAAAATTTTAAAAGTATAAAATCAAAGATTTAAAAACATTCATTTCATAAAATTTACCAGTTCGGGATTATCGAGCAAGTGTTGCCTTAAGAGCTGTACCAAGGGAGCACGCTTGCCAAATCTATCAAAGAAACCGTTTTGGGTATATTCCCTTTTGTAGTAGTTGCACCATTAATTCTTACCTGGCACGGGCTCGATCAGCATAATAAGTATCGAGATCCTGTAGATATTTGAGTGCATCGGCCATGTTACTTATATCGTTATTCCGCGGTGGTCGAGAATTGCTAGCTGAAACACCGTGAGCGGTCAAGAGCATAATAGCCATAATTACAAGAAAGCTGGTGCGTTGCGTAAATGACATTATCTGGAAAGTATATAAAATGACGATGTATTAGAATAAATAATTTTTATTACTAAATCGACAGATCATCAAGAAGATTAAAATTAAATTAAATAAAGTAAAATAAAATAAAGTAAATTATAATAAAATTGAATGAAATTAATATAAAATATATAAAATAAAATAATATAACATAAAATAAAATAAATTTAAAAAAATATTGAATGAAAATAAATTAAATAAAATTAAATAGAAGAAAAAAAAAGAAAAGACAAAAAAGGAAAAGAAAAAAAAAGAAAAAGAGAAGATTATGTTATTTAATAAAAAAGAAAATAAAATAAAATAAAATAAAATAAACTTAAATTAAATTAAGTTAAATAAAATAAAAAAAAGAAAATAAAATTAAACTAAATTAACTTATATTAAAGTAAGTTAAATAAAATAAAATAAATTAAATAAAAAAAATGAATAAAACAAAATAAAGTAAAAAAAGTAAAATTAAATAAAATAAAATTAAATAAAGTTAAGTGAAAGAAAATAAAATTAAATAAAGTTAAATAAAAGAAAAGAAAGGAAAAGTTAAAATGAAGAATAGAAAGTTAAATTAAAATAAAAAAAGTAAATAATAATAAATTAAATTAACTTAAATTAAATTAAGTTAAATAAAATAAAAAAAGACAATAAAATTAAATTAAATTAAACTAAATTAACTTATATTAAATTAAGTTAAATAAAATAAAATAGAATTAAATAAAAAAAAATTGATAAAACAAAATAAAGTAAAAAAAGTAAAATTAAATAAAATAAAATTAAATAAAGTTAAATAAAAGAAAAGAAAAGAAAAGTTAAAATGAAGAATAGAAAGTTAAATTATAATTAAAAAAGTAAATTAAATAAAATTAAATTGAATTAAATTAAAAAAAAATAACATAAATTATAATAGAGTAAGCCAACGTAAAATAAAATGAAATAAAATAAATTAAAATGGAATATCATTATAAAAATAAAATAATAATAATAAAAATAAATAAAATTTTAAAAAGAAATAAAGCAAAATAAAATAAAATTAAATTGTATTAAATTGTATTAAATTAAAAAATAATTAATTTAATTAATTAAATATTGTAAGTTTTTAACGGTCTTAAACTTGACTCTTCTTGAATACTTACAATAGATAAAATAATAAGAATAAAATGAAATAAAATTGAATTAAATTAAATCGAAGAAGATCAAAAAAAATATATAAAACAATATAAATTAAAGTAAAATAAAAAATGAAATCAAAATATAATGAAACTGAATTAAAATAAAATAAGACAAATGGAGATCGCCCCGTCCAATCAATGGAACGTATTACTAAGTTGAAATTAAGATACTCAGTTGTAATCTGGTACAATTATTTTAGAGTAAGTTTAAACTACGTTGGTAATACGGATAATTTGTAACATGTCAAACATATTTATATTTCAATAAATATGAAAGTATTCAAACGTATTCAAATTTAAGCACCATTGAAAATCGGACATGATTCCCATCTGTCTAGTAAACTGTACTTGCACAAATTGTGAAACTCTTGTTATCTCTGTATCTTTAAACGAACGTTTTTTGATATGCATTCAAATTATATTCGCTATTACTTAAAAATATACATAAATCGCTCCGTAAACAATTCGACGTATTGATTTTAACTGTTTAATTGAATTGTTCAACACATTTACCTGTATTGGTAGTAGTAAAAGCTTTAGCAAAATTTAAAACAGATTTGAACTTTTCACTCAGTAAGGGCGGAATGTTCACTCAGATAGCGGTCAATGCAAACTAATGTCTTCACACTTTCCTGCACTGCTTTTATATTCTTTTGCGATGACAGTCAGAAAAAAAAAAATTAAAACACGATCGCTCGAGATATGGAATTCAACATACATGTACATATTTACAAAAATTCGTAAGATAATAAGTAAATACTTAAATGACAATTACAACAGCTAAGCGTGGCGGTGATTGCAAGGGTTTTTACATCGAGTACGCGAAAATAAACGAACAGAAGTGCGCGGCGACACCCACAATACGCACAGTTGAGGTAGTCAGGAGAGCAACTGATAATTTTTGATGCTTCATTGTATACTTTGTTTGTTCGATTGTTTATTTTTTTGCAAAAGTTATAATTACTTCTGTGTGTGTTTTTTCGGTGCCTCATATTTTAATAACTGTTGCTATAGTTAAACCATAGAGGCTCCGTGTACTCATACATACATATGGATGTATGTTTGCAGCTGGTGGAAACTTGTATGTATGCAAATAAATGCGTAGATGGCGATGTCTCAACATACCTAGGCTTTCATTGTGTGGTTAATTATAATTTATATTTTTTTTCTGCATTCATATAAAGCTTTCATTGATGGCTAGTAAAGCTGACAGTCACATAATTACTATGCCGTGCGCTCTAATTATAATTTTTTTGCGTTTAATAAGCTTTGGTTGCATATTAAATGAAATTTTATTCAGAGAAAAATGTGGAATTTTATTACGCTTTCGATGTTCAGTATGTATCAGAATGCATTCCATGGAACACCAAATGCCCCGTTTGATGGTTGATAATTATTGATGTTCATAGGATTATTTGAATCGAATTGTGAATTTAGTGGCGTAAGCAAATTTAAATTGAATTTATGTCCCACACCTGTGTTTAGTTTATCAAATAGCATTAGATTATTGTGCGGCAAACCGTTTTTGGCGGCTGATACCAAATAGTTGTGCAATAGTAATTTCAATTATATTTACTGCAGGACATTTTAAGTCTTCTAAAGTTGTATGCGGAAGTCAGAAAGACGCAGTTGGATTATTTTTATTGCTATCTGGTGCCTAGTTATCTCCCAATATTTAGAACGTTACACCTATGACCCATTGTGATACCACAAAAACTTAACCATCAGGTTTCATCATCTAACCATTTGGTTCTCTAATGAACCTCCTTAGTTCTATCCGCCTAATAGTTTTCCTTAGATGCCCCTGTCTTTTCTGTTTGGCCATCCCCTGTAGAGATCGGTGACAGTTCAGCAGTAATTTGGAGTTTAGCGTAAGCGAGCCCAGTGTTGTTAATGCTGCCTGACTATCGATGAAAATTTGCTTTGCTTCCATGATAGCAGATATCTCCGCCTGGAAAACTCTGCTATGGTCAGGTAGCTTGAACGAGAGTTCCATGGGAGGGTTTCCTGAGAAAACACTCCCGCCAAATTTCTCCTCAAGCTTTGATCTGTCCGTGTGTATTTCCAGGCTATCCCTTGGATTATTGTAATTATTTACCCGTTCTTCGCTGCTGTTGTTGTTGAATCGTAATAAAACCGACACAGCGGATGGTGACTGGTGATGGAAAGTGGATCATTTACAGAATTATCCATCGAAAACGGTCGTGGCCGAAGGGCGGTGAGCTGGCACAAACCGTCTCACGGTTTATAGTGTTTTTGGTGGGTTTGGCAAGGAATCATATACTATGAGCTGCTCTCCTACAGCCAAAGTCCTAACTGTTATGCTCTCAGCAATCAGATTTAGTACAAACAACCTTCAGACAGTTCCCACAGAAAAGGTCCTCGATAAGTCACCGCCGAAAACCACCAATACTGATTACTTCTACGGCAAACGAATAACGCTTTAAAACTATGTCAGGGAAAGAAATCAAGTCCAATTACCTCTTTGACATCAGAGTTGTTTGATTTGTGTAGTTTCTACAAACTGTTTTAGAAAATTTAATTTATAACTTGCCTAAACCGTACTGCGAGTGTTTGTGGTTGCCATGATAATAGTACAAATCATGGCTCTGTCAATAGCAAAACGGTAGAACGATTAAAATTGCTACAAGCTGGGAGTGATCCACATTGAAGGTGACAACTTCCGACTCCTATGAAATAGCCTAAAAATAACTTGGACAAATTCAAGATTTTTAGTCACCATCGTTATACGTGTAAATAGGTAAAGCAACATCGCACCGTGACTACCTCAGAGTTTGATGATATCGATATCATTGTCCTCAACAACCGCAGCGCTAGTTCTGCCTTCTTCAAGTTTGACAAAGGAGCGAAGCGCATGGGTCTGGCTTCACTTGGTATATAAATATATACATTTTTTATTTGATATAATATATATAATTGGGGCTTTGTAACCGCAGAAGCGATTTTCGGCCGAGCCTCTCCTTCAATTTGTGGTTTTTCCCAACAAACGGAGGGACCTATACTTTATAATAAGCCGCCTCTGAACGGCTGATGGTTTTTTATGAGGAGCTTTTATTTCATGTCAGAAATATGCTCGGAGAGGTTGATATTCCCTGCCGAGGGGCAGACGCAATTAGAAAATTTAACTTAATTTTTTTATTTAAATTAATTTTTCTACAACTTTTGGATGTTGGTTGCACCAGGATTTTCACCCGAGCTTTCCGAATGGCAGTACGCAATGTTAACTCGTCTACCGAGTCCCCCTCTAAATTTGCATATGTATGTTTCTTTTAGAAACCGTTAGAAACCGAGGCATGTTGATAGGAGTTAAGTGGAAAAGTTCATCGAGAGTTAGCTCTTCCTGTTATACTAACTTTATTTTTTTCTTTTATTTTTTTCCTCTATCAAAATATGTAAACAAATGTGAATGCTGTTGTTAACAGAACACAGTTAAAAGTTCATTTCTTAAAAAGCTTAAAGTTTGCTCACCTTTATTTTTGAAAAGCTCGTCCATAAAGCTTTACTCCGGTATAAAGCTTTTAATTCATTTACAGCGGAAGTGTAGTAAAGTAAAAACCAGTTGAATTTGAAATTTACACTTAAACTACCCCAAAAGCATATTCACTTATTGCGTTCATGCGCAATTCATGATTTCTTTCATTCACTTTAAAATTTTCGTTTTTGAATTAATTTAATTTTTTTAACATTAATATTTATTTATTGAATTTGCTTCGGCATCGAAAGCCTAACAATAAGCAATAAAATCTTAAACTAAACTAAAACATAAAGCCCACTAGTAGGAATGGGCTGCTGGCTTGACGTTGTTCTTTAGAAGGCTGCTTTGCCTCTTCTCCGCAGGCGGGTTTGACTTGTTGCATAGCGAAAGGGTTCGGGTGGTTACGCTGTTTTTTGAAGTATTCTTTGCCTGCGATTTCAATCTCTTCATTGATGGTAGGTATATTTAGATCTCTATGGACATTTTCATTACGCATGTACCATGGTGCTCAAGTTATTACCCTTAACGTTTTCGATTGGAACCTTTGAATTATATCTATGTATATTCATTGAGCAAACCCCATAACTGGACTCCATACATCCATATCGGTTTTATTGTATTGCATTATATAAGAGGACTTTGTCCTTAAGACTAAGTTCAGACTTTTTGTTTAAAAGCTAATGTAAACTGGTAGATTTGAGTTGAAGCTGCAGCTTTTTAGCGCTTGCACAAGTGGATTCCGCGGTATGTAACTTCATGAAATTGGTTATTTATAGGCGTAGTAATTCAATTATGAATGGAAATATCGATCGACAACCATTGACGTCATTGGACCATCTTAGTCATTCTCATAGTGAACAAAAGTTAATATTTATATAAACATAAATTTTATATTTCCGGTTAGTTGCAGCTTTTTTATATTTCCGGTTAGTTTGTATAGATATCTTTTACATTTTTATTTAAATATTTTATTTGAAAATATATCCAAAATTTGAAGAAAGATTTTTTAATTCATTCACTTTTATCTAAGGAATTCGTGTAATGTCCTTTTCCCAAATTAATGAAGTACTTAAGCTATCGCTTAAGATCTCATTAGTGATGGGAGAAACATAGATTAACCATTTTCTACTCTTAGAATTTCGCTGAAATTAAAATGTTAGAGTAAAGTTTTTGGTGAAAGTAGTAAAGCCTCATAAGTGTTTAGCATTTGTAACTTTATTAACCGTTAGCAGGATAGCGAAACTTTGAATACGATTAAAAAGTAAAGTTCTCTCTCGACGAACAAAAACCAAACTCTACAAATCGATCATCATTTCCGTCCAATTATGTGGTGCTGTAACGTGGACAATGCCGACTTCCGATGAGTGGGCCACGGGAGTCTTCGAGAGAAAAGTTTTGCGAAGAAGAAGTCATGTCTTTCGAATGAATGAAGGCCGGTGGCATCAGAGGAAGAGGAAAGCCTCTACTCCGTTGGAAGGATCAGGCGGAGAGCGACCTTCAAGTGATTTTTGTTACTTTAACAATTTCTGAAAATAACCGAATTACGCAAAGAAAACGTGGCCGATCATATTTATGCAATAAAATTTTATGAATAATGCACATCGGCTTCGAATTTATGAAACATTTTCAATTTTAGAATTTATTTAGAAATCTTATTCGTTACTATGATCTCAAATATTAGAGTTAAAAACAGAGATGTTAATCATTTATCAAAAATATTGCTTTATAATTAGTCTGTGTGTTTAAGCATGGATCATCCCACGTCCAATTTCCTCTACATATTTTTAGGCATTAGTTTTTGCTTCCTGTCATTTGAGGTACTTATGCATATATTACCTATGCATGCTCAAAAAGTTATACTTAAACTTATTTTATACTTTTTACATTAGATATAATTTTTATTTTCGACTTTTATATTTTTGCTCAAAAGTATTCCTATTAATTATATCTGAGCTTTAAATTTTTCTTATCAGAAATAATCATTATACCTATATTTTGATAATTAAATTTTTTGATCAAAAATAAATTTTTTTTTCGCTCAAAACATCAGCGGGGTAAGCTTCTTTTGATATTGTATCCGCAATGTATGCATTTGAAAATTACAATTACGTATTCTTAAGTGTTTCCACAGAAAAGTGCAATGGATTTGGATAAATATTTTGCCAAATAACTTATGTAAATAATAAGATAATAGCATGCAATTTCGGCTGTACTTTATATTCGTTGGAAAGAAAATGTACGGTAAAGACATCGAGATATAATAACTATTATCTATAGATATAATAAAATTGTTTCTTTACTTACTAGGTTTTGTATGTAAATCCTACAGCTCGGATCATGAAATTCTCATGAATTCTAGCTCATGCTAGCCTTTAGTATTATAAGCAAAAATCACTCATATCGGATTACTATTACTATAGCTCACATACGGAATTGGATTTGGTTTGATTTTATAAATATGCGAGTTTTGCTATAGTCTTTCTTTTAATATGAAATGCTTTTTATTTATTTTAATTACAAAGATAAATATAACGAAGGCAATTTTTCCTTAAAATCTATTATTGCTTACCGAGTGTTAGACATGAAATGAAAAACTTCGTTCCGACAGGATCTGTAATTCACCACATTTCTTGTGGTTTTCAGAGTATAACCCATGGTATGTTACTTGATCGTCCTTCTGTAGAAAGCATATTGTTTCTTTCTCCACACCAAAATGCGACAAAAGGAGGCCCACTGATTTTAGGACTCGGAAATTAGGCATTCACAATATAACGACATGCGGTTCTCTCCCGTTATTATTTTCACCATAGCTTTTCTTGGAGGGCGATGATATCATATTTACGACGGTACAAAACAGCTGTCAACAGGATATATGATACGATTTCTTAAAAAAAATTGTCTTTACTACGCTTGCTGCGATCGCCATTTCTTTCATTTCATTGGACAATCTTTGATGTGAATGAGCTTAAATTCAATTTATTATTTTGCTATACGAAAGTGTTTAAATCGATAAAAATCTATCGTTTCGATTGAAATATTTGAAATTATTAACATTAAAGCAGTTATCAAAAGAAATTTCTTTTCGTTTTTACTCGAAACTAAATGCTTTCCTTAAGGACAAATCGATGGGTCAACAGAAAATGTTAAACTCTAATATTGAAGTATGTTGTTAAAACATGGCTTGTGCGGTTTCAACAATAACAATTTCATTTCATTTCGATGGCATGGCGCCGAAACCGAACAAAATCATTTCGTTAAGTTTATTTTTCGTACTAGCCAAACGGAATGGCATTGTTTCGTTAGCTGAGCATCTCTCCTTAATACCTATGAAGAGTAAAAAGTCACCTCTTTGTAATGATGTATTTAGAACAATATCGCGTTGACTGTAATCAAAAGCAGCTTCCAAAATGGTAATGGATTTGTCCAGTGCCAAGTGAATGAGTCTTTTGTGCCGCTATCGCCGCTGTTTCCCTAATACAATTTTATAATTTTGATAGCATTCTGGTTCATGAGTGGTATGAGGGGAGTTACATATGGTAGAAAAACTCATTGCCTGTATGTTTTCATCTTCTGTTTTTAATTCTAATTAATTTGGATGAGATGGGGCGTTGTCTATTAAGAGGAGTGGTTTCATAGGCAATCGCAGGAAGTCATCCACGTTGTTTTGGAGCTCTCATAATCAGAAGGGCAATTAAAATTCTTAAAACAACGTGCCTTCTTAGCTTTTCCAATTATCAATAATTTTAGCTCATGCCATCCTGATGCATTTGCACAACACATGAAAGTTTTTCGTTGTTTTTCTGTCATTACTCCTGGAGCATTTTTTCAAAAGATGACACGTAAGTTTTCTCTGCCAAAAGTTTCCGGCATAACCCAGACTCATCAGCATTATACAGTTGATCATTGCACAATCTCAACTCGTCAATTTTAGCTTTAAGCTTTACTTTAAATGGATCGACCAACTGAGGTTGAGTAGACAATATTTCTCCTGATATTGCTGGAAGGCAAACACCGTATCCTTTTTTAAAACGCTGGAGTCATCATAACTGGCATTGAATCCACTTTCGTTCTTTTTGTTTTTTAAGTGTAATTCTTTAGCCTTTTCTTTCAGCATTAATCCGCTTACAGGGCAGTTTTTGTTTCGCATTCGTATGAACCAATGATAGAGATGTTTTTCCATTTTAGGTAGTTCTGACCTCATGGTTTTTCTTTTTCCGCGTCCTGAAAATGTGATGTTGATGTATTTGAAAATTGCCTATTCCTTTTTTTATGCCGCATATTGTTAACTCAGCAACATTGTAATGTTTTGCTAAGCATGTTACACTTGCTGCCTTTTTAGACTTTCTTTGTATAGACTTTTCGCTTAATTTAAAAAAAAATTACCATTTTCGAAGACATCAAGGTAAAAAAATATATCACCGGCGCTTTGCACTCGGCTACTTAATTATATCATAATGATTTTTTCGGGGTTGAATAAATCAGGGAATCAGGAAAACGTAAACTTAATAGTATATATACGAATACATATATGCATACATAATATATTATTATATTTTTACTTTAAAATTATCAATAAATTTCCGTAGCAAACAATCAAATTTTTAGATCGTCACAACCACCTAAAATTGCTCACACTAATATATTAAAATGATCCTCATCAGATCTATTCTACCATTTAAAAATATTTAAATTGTAAAAAAAAATAAAATAACAGTATGTACTACACATATAGAAGTGTTGTGTAATAGCCTATTTCCACCAAGCACTTAAATGCACTTACACGTAAGCCCTCTGTTAAGTGAATGAAATGTCAAACGTTTCCACCGAAAGTGAGTTATCTCAAACAGCTGATTTTGCAAGTATTAAAATCATGAATTCAAGAGACCGCATCCATTTTATTTTGCTATTTATACAATATTATGATTTGCAAGTGCAGATTATTGCTGCACGGACAGACGCTGCTGAAAGGAAACTGCTTTTTGCATGCTTACAACTTTGCCAACAATGCCATTTCTTTGTATACATGAGAGTTTTTTCGGCTACCTCTCAATTCCTGAGCTCTTCCTTCTCAGCAACCCAGGAAACTTTGCTCCTCCGTAAGGTTCCACTTGCGTCGTTTAGTTTCCATTTACAGTTTAGTTTATTATTTTTAAGTAATTAAGTGTATTTTTCTAGAAAACCACAATTCGAAAAGCAGCTAGGCCGAAAAATCCCTTAACCGGTTACAAAGCGCACATTATACCTATATACATAATTATTTGTTTTGCGCCAATTATGTATACCTACATAATTATTTGTTTTGCGCAATCAGCTGATAGTTGCCAGAGTCGCGTATATTTTTATGTTGAGGGGATCGTTTTCTATTCCACAATTGCTTTTTGTTTGTTTTTTATTTTCATTTTATTTTATTTTATTTTTTAAAGAGGAGAAGCGTTATCTTCGCTGATTACTTAATATATGCTTTTATATCAATATTAATGCAAAAAAATAACTTTTGCAGAAAACATTTCAGCATGCAAAATAAAAGTCTGGCTATTCATTAAATGCGAAAATACACGACACTGGCAAGAAATATACCGAAACGTCCGAAATGTTTACATTAGTAGTGACAGCATCGACTGTTAACATAACATTTTCTGTTAAATTACAGAAAGTGAGTTAACTCACTATCTATGATTATCTTCACTTTGAAAAGTGAGTTAACACACTTTTATACAACAACAAATTTAGCATTTAAATGTGATGTTTAAATGCATATAAGCTAAAATACATTTAACGTCCGGTGGAAATAGGCTATAAGTTTCAGTTGGTAATTAACGAATTTAATTAGTCCATTTAACATTTTCGTTCTAATGTCGTAATTATTTTGTGAATCTCATTCATAATCCAGAGAAATGATCAATTCCTTCAGAACAAATAAAGAAAGAATATACATGTGTGTGAAATTATCACTTGTCGTGTTAAACGTAAATATTTCACGCTGGTTCCAGTAACATTAACAATAAATCTGTTTACATAATAAATATGTGGAGCAAATTTCCAGGCGGCGTGGATTGATTTGTGTGGCTTTCTTTGACAAAAAATTACTTTAGTTGAAACAAGAAAGAAAAGCTGTCTTCGGTGATGACGAAGTTTTTCATGACCATATGAAATTTATGGTATTTCATTTTATGATCAAATATTAATTCTCATAACTGAAAATATCTGAAAAATTTGTTGGAGAAACGATATGATGAAGTTTTCCGATTTCGATGATGTTCGGTGTCAATGTATATTTATGTACATATACATGTGTTGAACACCAAATCTCTCGCTAGTACAATAGATGGCTTAGAGGATGGTGGAGTTTTGACCCAAAACCTCCTATCTGAACAAATCGGTTGTGTGGGAGGTATGTGCCATAGTTCGATGATTTTTTGATGGAGATTTGACCAGAGCCCCACCTCTTAAAAAATAGGTGTATGTGAGCTATATGTTATAGTGTTCAACGACAAATTTATGGCTTCAAATCTCAAATCTGAAAAATAGGTCGTATATGTATATGTTATAGTAGTCCAATCTGGCCGACAAATGATCGTTTAAATACATCTATGAACCAAGTTTGGTTGAAATATCTCAAAAACTGAGGGGATAGTTTGCATACAAACTGTTGAACAGACGAACGGACGTACATGGCTAAATCCGCTCAACTGACCTGATTGGTGTAAATTTTGATAGGTCTATCTTTTCTTCTTCTATTACTTACCAAAGTTTATATACTATTTCAGATACTCGAAAGGAATAAATATAGAAAAGAGCTTTCAAATAGTCACGTAGGCAAGAAGAAATTGTTTTGCATTTATATGTTTGTAATTTAATTAGATATAAAAAGTTAATGACCTTAGAAAAATAATCATATTTTTTTGATTATCTTTTCTTCGCCGTTGGGCGCAAATCAGGGATACCAAGCGAAATCAGATCATTCTCCACCTTATTTGTTTAACGGCGAGAACTACATACATCGAATGCTCTCAATGCTTGGAGTGTTTTCAGCTAATACCGACGACGTGATGGATCCGCTGTCTGTTTTTTTTTTTTTGGTGAACTCTGGCAGTGTCGTCTTATACATATATCCGGAAAAACCTTCCAAGGGCGGATTTTAAGGGGGTCTCCTCATCAGTCAGTTTCAAAAAATCGATTTTTTTTTTTTTTGCTTCAATCGTTAGAATTATTATTAAAGAATATTCTTGCAAATTTTGAGAGTCCAACTCAAACTCGTTTAGGATTTACAAATCTGAGTAGAGTCTCGCGTGGGGCAAGCGCGAGCTAAACTAAAAACTTTAAAGCCTATTTCCCGAAAACCGTATTTTTTAAAATTCCGTGCACGATTAAAAATGAACCATTAAAGCTATGTATACAAGTAAGACACCGTTTTTTAGATAATTTTATTGTCCATAGATTGAACTAAAAATATTTATTAAAAAATTTTTATTTTACAATGTTATCAACTCAATTATTCTTAGAAAAAGCACTAAAAATCGAGTACTTTTTTAAAAAAATGACAAAAATGTTAAAATTTCAACTTTCAATCACCATAATAGTCTATGATCTGCAAAAAAGCCTTCTGAACAAGGAAGTATTTCCATTTTTTGTTTCAGATAAAAATTACGGGCTGAATCATGCACGGAGTTTGAGTTGTTAATCGCGAGCTGCTGCGCAAGATTTTTCATAAATCAGCCATTTTTAATTATTTTGACATACAATAAACTTTTTTTTGTTGAATAAATATATGTTCAAAAATATGCAAAAGATCATTTGTTTCTCTTGTTGTTTTCATGTTCAAAAAAAATCCTGAAAAACCTCTTTTTTTGTAAGCTACTGATGAGGAGACCCCCTTAAAGCAAGCATTGCTGTTGGTTCATAGATAGACAAAATTGTCTCCAACCTCAAAGTTAAGACTGTCAACAGTACCTTCCAAGATTTGAGGCATGGTGAATATACGGTCCATTGTAGATTTGCCAGGTGTGAAGCCACATTGATAAGGCCGAATCACTTCGTAAACAGTTTGTTTCAGTCTTTTACATGCTCGCTCGCACGCTCGATAAGATCTTATAACCGTCTGACCTTGCAGTATGTAAATATATGGAAGCTGATGCCTACATACGTGAATTATCACTTGTTCCCACTATGTTTGAATAACTCACCAATGAGCTATCGACTCTCAGCGCTTTGTATTATTCAGTATTCGGGTAATGGAACAACTGTAAATCTTCACTGCGGTACGGCAATCCTCATGGGACCAACACTTTTTTTGATGTTGCAGCTGTACGTAGGGTCCCTTAGTCTCTTATATCGAGCGTATGCACGTCTTGAATACAAGTTACTCTTTAATTAGTAGAATTTAATTTAGATTTTTTTAATATATGACCCATGTGCATGAATTTACGGAATAGCCCAAAGCGTACACGATGGCTGCTAAAAAAAAATATGGTATATTACACTATTTAGACGATTAGACCGCGGCCAGCGTTGTTATTCTCAGCGCTCTGTAAAAAGTTGGCAGGCCACTGTTACCATTACATCTGCTTTGCAGGGCTTAATTCCATTCTTACAAAGTTTTTCTGACAGGAAGTCAACGAACCCGCAAAATATTTCTAATTTATATGTACTATATAGGTGAAGCTAAATATATGCTCGAGCCGAGTGTACTAATATATGGAACGTTCGTAGTTCGCGAAATTGTTCGAAAATGCCTTATTTTTTGAAGAGATCTCACTCGGATTGCTTTGATCCAACTCCGTTTGTGCTTCATATATCAAACTGTTTACTCCGGACTCATCGATTGAGTTAACATCGAATAGTGAAGAAATTGAGAAAAATTAAGGTTTAGTTAAATCTAAGCACCATCCAAAAAGGACTACCATACACTCAAAAAGTCTATCACTTACCGATATTCTTCCAACAAAAATAAAGTGTGACACCGCTTACGCGATTATAGACGAGTTAACAACAGCGCTGTACAGCGCTCTTATAGAAGATTGTACCTTCACTATTCAGCTCGGCAGCTCGTATTATTTTCCCCAGCAATAAGTTAAAAAAGTCACACGATAAGGAATCACCCTGTCTGAAACCTCGTTTGGTATTGAAGATCACCATTTATAAAATTCAAAGCTCTATGGATCCGTTGAAAAGACAATTTATTTATTTATATATTTATTTATACTCGTAGAAATGTATAAACTTTTGTTTTGTTGTTTCGGTGGAATCACCCATGTACATATATATATAAAATCGATCATTTGCAAATTTTGCTAAATGAGACGCGGGTATCCACTATTTCTCTTCATCAAAGAGCAAATCAGAAGCATTGTGAGCATGCAGAAAAAAGTAAAGAGATAAGATAAATAACAACAAATTGTTTGAAAAAGCCAAAAACCGAAAATTAATGTCAACAAATCAAGAGATTTTTAAACTCTAAACCATAGCGGAGTAACAATTAATACAAACACAAGTTGACAGTAGGAAAAAGTTGAGAACTGAAAAGCCCATAAACTGACCGGTTGAAATGAATGCAGCAACTGAAAAGCATTTTATATTAAAATAAAGTGTTTTTTTTTGCTTTTTATTTCATAGTTTCAGACATTTCGACACTGATGCTGAATTAAAGCAGGCTTTTTTTTAACTTCTAGTTCAAGCTTTTTTTTTGAGCGCTCGCGTTAGCGTTTATTTATTTTTTGATGCCGAGCCTGAGTTAGCGTGTTCACAATTCAAAAATTCGATTCTGCTGTTGTTGTTTTTGTTATTTTAGGCATCTGTCTGGCTATGAATATACATATGTATATATTTAGTATATATTGGTTGTGTTTGGCTTCTACTTCTAGTTATGTTGATGCTGGCTTTGCGACTTTAAAAGCAGTCGTAAGCTGTGTAGTTGAAGTCGGCGTTGTCCAATCTGAAACGTGTATGGTGCTGAAATTTTTTTTTTTTTTTGAATTTCGGCTAGAGTCGATATAAAGGGTCAAGTTGCATCTGGGAGATTCGCATTTAACGACAAGATTTTGATAAGCTAAGAAGTGGCTGGTGTACGCGTGCGTGCGCATATATGTATAAAACCGAGTGAGACAACGAATATACCATACATAAGTAAAATAGCGCGCTTTATGGGTGTGTGTGTGTAGTTCAATGTAAAATTTTATTCTTTTTTTAATTTTTAAAAAAGTATCACACAAAAAAAGTCAAATGAAAAACTAATAAATATTTCCGGTATAATTAATAACTTCATTTGTTGAGAAGAAGAAGGCCATGTTTTCACATTTAACAACAATTGTCAAACAAATATCGGTGGTTCATTGAACTATTATTCAATTGAACGAGGTGTGACCGATCCCAGTGATTATTTATCTCATTCGGAGATAATAGAAACCCACAAAGTGAGGAAGTGCTTATGGCGTGAATGCTAATTTTATTATGCCATCGTGACAATATGAAACTTGTTGCATCAATTCAAAATTAGTCGTGGAGAAAAAAAAATTTAAAATAAAAAAAATTGCCTTAAATTTAGAAAACAAGAAATATTTAAGTACTCATAAAAAAACCATACGCCAATACTAATAAGCAACAATTTATTCAAGCAAATAAATTTAAAAGTAAAAGAGCAAGTTTTGTATATTGAAACAAGGTGTGGTATATTGAAACAAGATGAAACTATTTGCATCAGGATCAAAGAACGGACGTAAGTAAAACGATTTTGTGTAAAGATAAAAAAATTAGTCATATATTCAAAATAATAGTATAGAAGGCAAGTGATATTTTTAATTAAAAGTTTATAAATAATGTTCAACAATTTCTGAGGTGTGTGCAAAGAAAATTTGAGAGTAGAAGTTTTACAATTATTAATTCAATTTTTTATCAATTACATTTCTCTTAAATTCAAATTATAACAATTATTTTTTATTTCATTTTATATGACTTTCTAATTAATATATGGCAATGAATTTTTTTTTTAGTTTTAGGAAAAAAGATTTCAATGTTATACAACATGATAAATTGGTTTTTGAATTAAAATTTTGTTTCATCACTGGCCACTGCTTTTTTTCTGGTTAATTAAAAATTTTCTAAACAAAATTGCACATACAAACGTACACTACTATAAAATGTGATAATTTTCGTATATGATTGTGAATTTAGTGGAAGGTTTCAAATATTACTGGAAGCTGAAGATTTTGAAGTTCATGACTCAAACTTTAAAAATTAAAAAAATTGCACTTAAGTGATTATTTTCTTATATTATATTTTATTTTATATTATTGTATTTGTTATACACATTTTATCCCTCTAGCTTGCCTCTAAATTTGTTCTAATTAGTTATTAGTATAAATAAATAGTTGCAACTTAGTCAATAAAAGTGAAACACAAATATACGTAACACCTATCATTCTTATCCCCTAAAAAGTGCTATTAATGAGTTCTGATTGTTGTTTAAATTTTTCATTTTTTTTTAGCTTGATATATTACATTTTTATTTCAGTTTACTCACATTATTTTGGTATAAAGTTTAATTAATATTATGCTAATTCCTTTAATTTGAGTTATTTTGTATATTTAATTTAATTTTAATTTGTCATATTTTAATGTAATTTAATTTAATTTAATTTATTTTATTTACTTTGTTTTAGTTTTTAATTTAATTATAATTTTTATTATTTTAGTTCAATTTAGTTCAAATTTTTTTGGTTATTTAATTTAATTTTTAATTAAACCTTAACTTATTATATTTTAATTTAATTAATTTTATATTATTAACTTCATTTTAGTTTTAATTTTTGAAATTACTTTTTTATTTAATTATAATTAATACTATTAATTTCATTTTAATTTAGTTTTAATTTCTTATATTTATTTTTAATTTTAATTATAATTATTTTTATTTTATTATACTTTAATTTTTACTGTTTTTTTAGTTAAAATTTGAAATTTATTTTTCATTTAATTTTAATTAAAATTATGTTAATTTGATTTAATTTGATTTATTTTGTATTTTTGATTTAGTTTTAATTCGTTATATTGTTAATTTAATTTTATTTAATTTTGTTTATTTTTTTTTGTTTTTATTTTATTTACTTTATTTTAGTTTTAATTTAATTTCTTTTATTTTTAAATAATTTTAATTCAAGCTATTTCGTATTTTTAATTTATTTTATTTTCCGTTTTATTTTAGTTTTAATTCTTAATTTAGTTTTTAATTTAGTTTGAGTTTTTATTATTTTGAGTTATTTGGCATTTTTTGTTTAATTTAAATTTATTATATTTTAATTTAATGTAATATTTATAATTTGGATTTATTTTTTTTATTTTATTTACTTTATATTATTTTAATTTATGTTAATTTGAGTTATTTTATATTTGTAATTAAAGTTAATTAATTTTAAAAATAATTTAATTTATTTTAATACTTATATTTTATTTCATTTTAGTTAAATTTTTAATTTAGTTTTTAATTCAATTTAAATATACAATATTATAATTTAATATAAATTCATTAAAATTATTTTGTATTGTTTTGTTTTATTGTAGTTTATTTTGTATTTTGACAAATTGTATTTGGTTTTTTTTTAATTTTATGTTATTTATTTTGTTTAAAGTTATTCTAATATTTTATATTTATTTATTTATTTATTTTTTTAAATTTTATTTTTAGTGAAATAAAGTAAATTTATATATTTACTGTATAACTGGCTTAATAAATTTATTACACTATCACATCTTATTAAAATAATCCTAAAACTTCAATATTATGTATTCTCTACTGCTGTTCTCAAAATATCGATGCAGAAAATTATGTTGAAAACCATTAAAATGATTTTCAATGAATAATGCTTGCGGTATGTTTAAAAATATGAAAAACTTTAAATAAAATATGTCAACAAATTAATGCCAAGGTCAATGTCTACTCAACAAACACCAAAAAAAAAAAACAACAATGACACCACATCCACAACGACGAAAAACTTGATCTGATAACAAAGAAAAAACTGAAGTTTAATAGTAACCATTTGTATGTACATACATACTTACGAGTATGTATGTATTACGCATATAAACTTGTGTAAATTTTTGTATCTTTACCTAAATGTGTTGAATTTATGTGCAATTGTTTACCAACAATGAGAGAGTGCCATTAGGTTGATAGTAAGTTAGCGATATTATCAAAATCAGCGCACGAAAATGATAAAGTCAAATACGTGAGAAATTTGGAGTGATTTTACGAAAATCGCGTGGTAAACATATGTATGTACAAACAAACAAAAGATGACAAATTGCAAGCCGAGAGTAAAATACTCAAATTTAACAGCAAATAATGAAAACTATTAATACATATACATATATTTTGCAGCTTTTAGACCATTTTAAACAAATATGAATGCATATTTCCAAAAAAAAATCAAAAAAAAAAATATGTATATTTAGACATAAATTAAAAAAAGAAATATTTAAGTAGACCAACAGGTGTAAGATTATGGCACTGAATTACGAAGGAAGGAAGTAAAGAATTAGACGCGAGCAAAAGATCACTTAGAGGCGACAAGAAAAAAATAAAAACAGTGCAAAAGCTAGATAAAATCGAATGAATAACAGCAAAACAATTGAACTGCTTCAAAATAATATCACGTTCGTGAGTAAATTGCTCTTTAATATATATATATTAAGAATTATGTATGCAAATAAGCAGAAATTGCGACAAAGTCGATTTGGGCGAATGCTCATACATTGCGTTGGCAATGAGTGGCGGTGCTGATAAATCTTTAGCGAGATAAATAAAAGCAAATGAATTAATAGAAGATTGATATTTGCAGTTTTGATTTTTTTCGACTGTTATTTGCTTTGGAATTTGGTAGAAATATTTTTGCATTTTTTTTTAAATTGAAACTTACTTGTTTAAAAATTTAAATAACAAAAAATATTATTTAAACTAAATTATAAGTACCAGAGTTGAGTTGATTTGATGTGACTGTTGGTCAGTAACCAACGCACTTAAGTCAACAAGCCCATTGTGATACCGCTGTGAGGCTCCTGTCTTCGCCTTCTCAAATATTCGAAACATTTCGTGTGTAACAGCAAATAGATTAGCAATTTTTGCTGCCTCTAGCACTGAAAGGCAGTATAAGAAGTGTTTCCCGAGGATCTGTTTGTCGCGCAGATATCAAGGCTAGACAGTGACAGAAGTAGTGTCCAATATACTCTTTCTCTTCTAAAAATTAGTAGAGTGATAACCCATATTTTTCGCGTGAAGCCGCTTTAAAGAGTGAATTGTTATTATACCTATCGTTATGCTAATGAAATTCCGCTCTAGAAGGGTAGAATGTCTTGACCTGTTCGAGTCTAATTTTGGCCATAATTGTCTGGTTAAATTGCACGTGATCTCATTCAGTCATCTAGTGTTTACACAAGGGTGCACCTGCATCGTGTGCATGGCGTTATAAATAATAAATATTAAATAATACTTAATAAGAATTTAAAATAAAAGTATTTCAATATTTCAATTTGATTACAATTTCGGAAAAAATTCTCACGAAAATTATTTTGATACTGATTTGTCACGATTTCTAAGAAATTACAAAAAAAAAAAAACGTTTCCCAAAAATCATTTCCACAAAAACCCCTTTTTAATTCACATATTTAACTGTCTAAGCACTAGTAGATAAATAGTGCTCTTCTTTATAAATTTGTATATATAGTATGTACATACATACCTTCTTCAACCCAACTGGCAATATCCATAGCTAAAAAGCTGTGAATTTTCTTTCATTTATGCCGTTTCCATGAATTTTACCAAAAAATATTTACCTTACAATTTACAAAATAATTTTGCTTTATTTATTTCTCTTTTTCGCCTACATGCGTATACGTATAACTATGCGCGCGGCATTTGATTATGCTAAAAAACCCATTCGTAAGCCCCTCATTAGCATAGCTATTTACGCATACATTTACACTCTCAAAGACATTCAATTAAAAACTAAGAACTCCGGGAATTTATTATTTTTATATATGTATGTATAAACATTTTTATTTTAATTCATAAAGTTTTTTTTTTTTTACTATAAATTAGAATACAAAAAGTCACTAATTATGTTGCACATTTGATTTTATCTTTTATCGGTATAACTTGTTTTTTGGTTGCTAATAAAAATTGAGTTAAAACATTTTGACATTTTTCTTAAGCTTGTTTTTGGTAGAATTTCGATAAAAAATATATTGTTCTAAGCTTTTTAGTTTAAATTTAGATTATTTTTAATTTTTAATACATTCTGCATAACTTGTCTGCAAATTTAATAAAAATAACACCATTTAAATGAATGTAGATTTTTATTAGCATATCTAATTTTAAAACTAAACAACCAATGTACATATGTATGTATATACATACGTAGACAGTGGCGGATACGGTTGGGGAAATATGGCACATTTTTCCCTGCCCCCTCAGACGTAACTGCTTTAAAATCAAAAAGAAGATGATTGGGCAGAGCCCACCTAACTTCCAATCGCTGGGCATGCTTTCATCAACCCTCTTTTGCAAATAAGTAAATTTATGCAACTTTTGGGCTTTGCAGCAGCATGTTTAAGCAGCTCAGCCTGTAAGGCATTCACTCCAGTCACTTTGTTATTCTTTTAGTGAGCATAGTCGGGCATGCTGGAGAAGTATTCCCTCAATAATCAGTTGTTGTTACGGAAACTATAAAAATTATATAGTCAACGGCGTGGCCAAAGGCAGCTCGGACAGTTTGGAATTTTTTAACTTCCAAGATTTAAATCTATGATATACTTTATTTCATTATTTTTTTAGTTTATGCTTATTTTCAATAGGTAGTTTTGACCGCAAATATAATATGTTATCATTGGGTCCGACGTAATAAAAATGATTGAAAATATTAGATTTTTCTGACATGTCAACATCTGAATTCTTTAAAACTCTTATTTCAAAAGGTGTGGGTCGATCCCTTTAAATATATTTCGCAGGAAATTTTAATATAAAAAAAAAATTTTGCGTGGGTTCAAACATAAAATATTTAACTCAATATTACTCAACTTTAAATGGTCTCATGTTAGGAATACGTTAGTCGGTTTCATCGCGGTAAAGCTTTTCCCGATTACTGAATATATGTAAAATAGCAAAGTGTTGGTGAAACATATTTTGCGTTCTATTCTAGTTTTTTGAGCACTTTTCCTTCATTGCCCGCCTCTTATACATGCACTTACATACACGTATGTATGTACGTGTATGCACACATGTTTAGGGGAAATACACGCTTTATAAACAATTTACTCAAGTCTTCTTTTTTTAAATTCAGCTCGTTTAAATAAATAGATGGTGTGTGATATTCAAACGATGGGTTTTTTATATTATTGCCTATCTCTTATGTTTTTTTTTACATAGCGTAAATTTTATTAATTTTGTTGGAAATTTATGTAAAAATGTTGAATGTTTCAGAGTTCCATAAATTCAAACTCTACACGTACGCATATTTTATATAAAATATATCTGAAAAACTAATGATTTTATTGTTAAAATTTAATTATAGTCATAATAATTTGGAAAAAAAGATTTTTACAGAATAAATATTTACGTTTAGTGATATTTCACACACTATAAAATATATTTGTATACTTAGTGTGTGATCATTAACATATTGTTAAACTTTTAAGTATGTTTCCGAAATAAAATATATTGATATGCAAATAATGGTTCCATTTAATGTGTTGAGATCTTTCAGGCCGAAATGGAATATTCTCATTACTTCGCTAATTGATTGGTAACATATTTTTAGTTATCTCTACTTATGGTATACCATATAGCAATATTTCATACATACATATGTACATATTGATGTGCTGTTGCCATCTACTATCTGTTACCCATAAAACTTAACGGAAAACCCCTTTTCGGTTTATAGCAGAAATGAACATATAAACTTGTGAGCAAACAATGAGTTGATAAAAATTTTTGTACTTACTATATAGTCACAATCTTCAGACCTTTTCATTAACACGAGAGAATGTTTGAATTAAAACTTAAAAAGGTTTGCATACAACTATGCTATGATTCGGGATACTTCTTAGCGAATACCGTTAATAATTCTATACCAAATAAAGGGTGGTTAAATTTTCAAGGGCCGATGTTGATTTTGAATAAAACACAAACTATTTAGGAAATTATTGAAACTTTATTTTATTATGATATATTGGTATTACTCAATTATGTATGTAATAAAATATCGGCCAAATGCGCCGCGACCTCGGCGGCACACCTCCATACGATGGTCCAAATTTTCGATGACGCTGAGGCATAATGGAGTTTCTATGCCGTTAATGTGCCGAATTATCTCATCCTTTAGCTCTTGAATTGTTGCTGGCTTATCGACGTACACCTTTTCTTTCAAATAACCCCAGAGAAAAAAGTCCAACGGTGTCAAATCACATGATCTTGGGGGCCAATTGACATCGCCATTACGTGAGATAACACCGCCATTGAATTTGTTGCGCAAAAGAGCCATTGTTTCGTTAGCTGTGTGGCAAGTGGCACCGTCCTGCTGAAACCACATATCGTCCACATCCATATCTTCCAATTGTGGCCATGAAAAATTCGTTATCATCTCACGATAGCGAACACCATTCACAGTAACTGCCTGACCGGCCTCATTTTGGAAAAAATACGGCCTGATGATGCCGCCAGCCCATAAACCGCACCAAACAGTCACTCTTTGTGGGTGCATTGGTTTTTCGACAATCACTCTTGGATTCTCATTCGCCCAAATGCGGCAATTGTGTTTATTGACGAATCCTCTGAGGTGAAAATGTGCCTCATCACTGAAGATGATTTTCTTCGAAAATTTTCATAATAAGTCTGGATAACTTTAACACGTTGTTGGATTGTGTATCTCTCCATGGTTCAAATTGAGTAAGTCTGAAATAGAGAAATGTCAAATTAAATTCGGAAAAAAACTTGGCGTTTAGGTGTGGTTCACATTCAACATCGGCCTTACAATTTAACCACCCTTTACATAACTGATATATCAATAATTATCAAGAGAAAAAAACCATTCCACTAAAATATTATAAACATACATATGGGCGAAAATGAATTAATTTTAAAGTTTGCTTGCAATTTTGAATGAATTAGCGTCATTTTATGGAATCACGTCCATTACAATGTTTTCAGTAGAAAATGTTTGGCTCAGCGTCTTATATTTAGTAAATGTTTTTGTAAACTGAAATAGCTGACGGATACCAGTATTGCGTTAGACAGTTGGCAGCCTGCTTAAGAGGTTACATGGATTTACTGGGCGAGAAAAGGTATATTTTCAACAAATTCTGAAATTTGGAAAAAATGTGCTTTTGCTTTTACATTAGAACTCTTAATAATAATCGTGTAGCATTCTAAATATGCTTGTATCGGATACTCCAATCTTTAGTGTGAGTTGTTTTTCTTTAGTTGAGCTTCGTCGGGGACAATTTTTTAAAATTTCCTTCTTCAAATAAATTGAGCTAGTTGTATAATCATAGTTTTTCCCCGGAAAAGAGTGGCCGTAAATCAATGACATCTCATACATTTAGGCCGCAATTGATTTCCCTTGCTTGAAAAGGAACCTTACTACGTCATGATATTCGATTTAATCCATATTTTACTACCGATTATGTTGCTTAGTTGTGACGATAGCTCAAAGACTAATTGCCTAATCAGCCCTATACCATATAACCCATTTCCAAGAACATAAAAACATTCAATCGTGTATACAGAGATATACTGAGGAAAGAAATTATAATTAATAATTATAACAGCTCAATATTGACAATTTGACTTATTTTCTAAATTCTAAATTATTATAATATTTATAAGACAAATTGCAATAAAGAGAAACAATCAATAAAAGTATTCCTTACACATATAAAGGTAATTTGGAGAACATACTGATTACGAAGAAATTATTTGGATAGAGTAGTTAGAGATATGTTCCATGGATTGGTTTATGAAAATGGAAAATCTGTTAAAAAAAAATGGAGTTGTGACAATTATGTGTTTAGGCGCGATTAGAAAAACTCTGAGTAGTTCTGGAAATTTAATAAAAATTACTTTAATTTATATGAGCTATGTATATTTTTATAAAAAAAAATATATAGAAAATAAAAAGGTGCAAATAAAATGTCATTATTTTGCAATAATTGTTATTGTTACTAACATGATAAAAAAATTTTAAGGTGTCTACTTCGAAATTGTTTACATATCTGGAGACAGAAATATGATGCTGCCACCTTTGAACTATTCATTCTTTTTTGCCTACATTCATGTGGGAACACTTTTTCTTCCGGGAAGTGAACTGGGGATCGACCTATTCAGACAAATCGTACTTATTGTTCGACTTGCTTAATACTTAGAACATATATAGATCTTTATCCCAGTTCAATATGTGGAAACTATTCTTTACGAGTTCGAGCTGTTTGAAAAAAACTCAGGTCTGTTTAAATAAAATCTTACCAGAACTATCTTTAAATTTCATGCAAACGAACTAGTACTACATAAAGTGCAGAAACATTTTTTATTTTAATATTTGAAATTTATGTTATTTAGCAAAAAATTGTTTTATACGGCTTTGCATATTTTTAACGCAAATGATATAATAATTGTTTTTTCTGGTAGCACAATAAAAAAAAACGAAACACTTTTAATGATTGAACATCCAAGCACTTGTCGTTTCATAAGCGCTCAGATTTTGTAGCATTAAGGAATGATTCAAATTATTTAGGCACTTAATAATAATTAATTAATCTAAAGGTAAATTGAATATTTGCAGAAAAATGTCGCTGAAGTACTTTTAAAAATTATATGATAAAGAATTTATTATAATTTGAAAAGTTATTGGAAAATAAATTATTAAAAATTAATAAATTAATTTTATAAAAGTAGAAAATTAAAAAGAAAACTCTAATAAATTAAAGTAACCTTATGAATAAAATAGAATAATTAAAGTTAACTTCTAAAACATTTTATTATTAATAAATTAAAGACTTATAAAATAAAATATAATAAAATTAAAACTTTCGAGAGGAATTCCGTGGAAGATATGGTAAGAGCGGTGAACATATAGGCAACTGCATTTTCTCTACAATTAGGGCACTCGCATTTTGTGGTGTTTTAAATACTCGGAATCATAATTTTTTGAGCACAGTGGAAGGAGAGTGTGATTAATACCATGATTTACTTCTGGTTTCGAAATAAATCCAGTCCCTTCTGTTACTTAAGATTGTTCTGCTGTAATCAAAGAGTTTTGAATGAGTTGAAGAGAACGTGCTTAGGTAAAAGTGCAATTATGTAAATTTTCTTTGCGCTTTAAGTATTTAAATGATAAGTAGACATTAGCTTCAATTATTCCGGAAAGACTTCAATACATTCGTTAATGCCATTGCTGGATATTCTATCATTAATATCAGCTAGCTATGAAGCCGACTGCGAAAGGAGAATGAAACTATTTTTAAATTATATATATAAATCTTAAAAAGTCCTCTAATATGTATAAATTGGTCACAGTTTTTTTGAAGCACGTGCTTATATTAATTTTCATTTCAAATTAAGGAAAAAGAAGAAGAATCAAACTTAAATTATGTACCTACATAAGAAAAATATTTTTCAACATTTCAATGCCAGAAATATCGTGTTTTGGAATATACTTTTTTAGTGACGTTATTACTTGCATTGTTGGTGCATTTTAGATAAAATGTCTTTTGCATATTTTTCAGAAATAAGTTTTTTGGACTATAATATTTTTTTTTTAATATACAAATTCGAACCACTGCTTCGATAATTGCAATACCGGTTTATAAATATCTAATACTAGATATTCATTGATATGACATGAATATTTAATTAACTCATTATTCAAATTAAATAATTAAGAATAAGAACTTTAACTAAAGCGAGCGATATAAAATTCTCAACTAGTTTAATATTTGAATATTTTACCATGAGAGTGGAAGAGAGAGAGGGAGATTTAATTTAAAATCACCCGTTTGATTTGGACCAATACATTTTGAGAGAGATTCCCAACTGCTTAGCTCATGTATAGACTATTGTAAATATTGACAAATCGTTTAAAGATTTTAAACAATATTGAAGTAAATTTTGTAAACAAGAAGAATTACATTAAATTATGCAATTGATTAAAAAACACGTTGCCGCATATATTATTACATAAACGGACGTGACCAAATGAGCATACTTAGACACACATATACACATACAGACAAGTATAGGTATGTATATAAGTATTTTCAACACACTTACAACAATACATATAATAATATATGATAACAAAGGGGAGTTCTCTAAAAAATAAAATAAATTTAATAAATAAAATTAATTAAAAAATCTGTTTAATACAAAAACTAGTTCCCAAAACATTTTGTTGTCACCATTTATTATACATTAGTACCGGTTTCTTGTAACAACTACACGCTTAGTAACCATCTAACCGCATGCATACATACATACTTATGCTCAGCTGATATCTATTGACTTTAATGTAAACAAACCGCACGTGGTAACAAACCAATAACAAGCTGACCAGCCACCAACAACAAATTTGGAAAAAAATCAGCGAACGTGAGAGCAAACGGCAACTAACTGTTACCTGTCGTCAGCGTAGAGATCTTCTCTTATTGCTGTTGTTTGTTGTTGCTGCTGTTAACAATGCGTGTGAACGAGTTTTTTTTTTTGTAACTAAGTATCCAAACAAATCTAATACTGGTATTTAGTCAGTTTTAGAATATCTTAAATAATATGATCCAATCGGCAAGTGTTGAGTGCCGTTCGCGAAACGGTAGATTGTTGTCACAACGATCGCTGTGAATAAGCAACGTTTTTTTTGTTTTGCTTTTTTTTTTTGAATAGTTGCTACACGCTCTCACAGTCATACTACACAACTGTCCATTAAGACACAAATGGTCTGCAATTTTGTTAGTCTGGTTTTTATAAAATTGCAAATTTTTGTGCAATACTTGCACATGATTGGCACTTTTCCGGATTTTGTATGTGCAAAAGAAGAAAAAACAAAAAATGGAGTTTTATGGGATTTTTGATTTGGCTTTTCGTGAGTTTGAGCAATTACTTTAGATACCTGTTAATAACTGGCATTTAACGAAAAAAAATGTTTACGGGGGTTGTAATTTGCGCGAGCTGTTGGTTTCTTAATTCAGTTAAACTAAATAAGCTTTAATTAACTCTCAAATTGTTCGGAAGGGAGTTTTTGGGACAGAAAGCCTATTAGGTTTGAAGTAAGTTCAGTCCTATATATTGGTCTAGTAAAAAATAATTCATTATTTTTGCAATAGATGAATTTTGTTTGGGCATCTCGCGTTCTATAAGTTTAATTAGATCACGCTAGATGGCGCTAGCAAGAAGATATTTTGTACTAAAGAGCTAATGGGAGATGTGTTGATCACTCAACTCAGTATTGTTTGAGAGCATGTCAAAGATGGACACCAGCAGAGGGAAAATACGCTGTGTTCTATAAGTTTTCTTCGATTAAAGCGAAAACTCAAGTGAGTTAGATGAAAATGTGAATAGAGTTTATGGTCCTGATACTATAACTGTTAATAATGCACAATTTTGGAAATCATCACGTCTGACCATCATGAGAACACTGTTTCGATTGCTCATGAGCTAAATTTGATAACAGTTGGAGCCACTTGAAAAAGGCTGAATGCATCTGCGAATAGCTGCAGAATTGCTACAAAATCAGCCCACTTCATCACCAAAGTGAATCACTTACAGCAACGTTAATCGCCAATTAAATGGCCGAAGGGTAATGAGCCGGCACAAATGCTTTCCAAGCCAGGATTGGAAGGTTTTGTTGTGTGTATGGTGTATACTGCCAGCAATTGGACCGAATGAAGATCGCAACTGCCCAGAAGCACACAGCGTTGACCATCAGGAGAGAAATTGTTGTTTTTATCAAGGCAACGCCAGAGCATACACATCGATAGTGGCTCGCCAGAAGCTCAGGAAGTTTTATTGGCAGGTTTTCAAGGATCCACCTTATGGTCTGGACCTCGCATCAAGCGATTACCATCTACAGCGAATGATTTGACTGGTGATTAATTTACTTCGTCTGTGAAAATGGATTATCCCTTTTTTTGGCCATTAGGGACCAGAATTTCTTTGGGTGAGGCAGAAAGACATTATTTTTATTAGAACAATATAGGTATATGTGTATATGTTTGTAGCTATCTCACGGTTTCCCATGCACTTTTATAAGGGTCCGCTAGCTTTTCCCAAAGTTTTTCCTTACTACCAAGTAAAAGTGCAACACTCTCTATACATTACACGATACCAGAGAGCTTAATTTAGGCGTTAAATATATAGGAAGCAGCTTTAATTTCGGTTAACGATATCTTCATTAAAATGACTCCGATCAATTATCTAACCGCCTAATGTGTAAGATATGTATTTATTTCCATACAAAGATAAGTTTAATCGCTCATAATTATTTTGAACCAAAACGCTCGATCTCCATGGAATATGATTTCTGCTCGTTCTATCGGTGTTAGTTGATTCATGGCACAAAATGACGCGTCGAACAAGCCACTATCTGACCTATTCTTTGGAGGTAATAAAATTTCCCTTGGTTTTGAAATTTAGCATTCAGTAAATTTTATTACTATTTCGTATTTTGAGTTCACTGTCACTCTGTAGGTTTTGTTACCCGCGAAATAGGAGGTAACAAACAATCTGCAGTTTGATTTGATAAAAGCACATTTTACGTCTAGAATTCATTGAAGATGAAGAAAAAAGTGCAAGAAGGCGCATGGTAAGAAGTATATTTTTCCCATTTTATTTTCCATAATTAAAAATAAATCTTACTTATTTTGTTGCGTTCCGTCTTCCATTTCGATGTGAATATTCTTCTTTTTACTTTACCAATTGACAGATTTAACTTGACATGGTAGAAAATAGTAGTGCTGCTGTAACCTGTGGGCTAGAATACCAAATTCAAAAAAAGTAACAAAATTTACTTTAACGGTAACAGTGAGAATAGGCATGTACATATATGTATATAGGAATATGTGTCAAAAAAAAAAAAAAAGGCGGAAATATTCAACTTTTAAATGCTATCGCAACAATGGTGCACCCTGTATAATAATTACGATTTCAGAATTTATTTATTTTGAAAAAAAACTGGATTTACTTAGTTAATTTCACATTCATTTACTAGCAACCTTGTACAATAGAGAGGAATAAGCTGAGTAGACTATAGGCGGAAAATCAGCTGGTTTCTACGGTACAAACGGCAGTAGCGTTGTAAACTTTTCATTTACATGGAGCGCATAACCTATTGTGACAGCTGATTCGCTATGCTTTTGACTAGTCGCAGCTTAAGCTACAGCCGAAGGGCTATGAGGAGCTTTTATTTCTTTGTCGAAAATGCACTTGAAGCGGTTGAAGTTCCCTAACTAGGGGATATCGCATTAGAAAAATTTATATATTTTTTTAGTAAATTTTTTATGCTTTCGTGGTTCATATTCCGGTGTCGTACTAACATCCACAAAATAGAAAATGAATTAAAATAAAAAATCAAGTTAAATTTTCTGATTGCGGTCGGCAGGGAATGTCAACTCCTCCGAGTGTATTTCTGACATGAAATAAAGCTCCTCATAAAAACCATTAGCCGTTCGGAGGCGGCTTAGTATAAACTGTAGGTCCCTCCATTTGTTGGAAAAACATCAAGACGCAAAACCACAAATTGGAGAAGGAGCTCGGCCGAAAATCGCTTCAGCGATTACAAAGTGCCAATTATTCCTATATACCAAGTATATATATATGATAGTAAAGTTGTAAAATGAATAATATGTCGTTAAATGCATCCAATAGACAACTCGGAATGAAATGTCCTGTTATATTGTTATATATGTGATGATTTAAAACGATCTTTAAATAATCTTTGCAACAATAAATCAATAAAGTCTACACTAGCTATTATGTCTTCAGACATCTTTTTCCAAAACTGGTCAACTCAAAACTATAATTGACACTCGCAATCGAAGGCAATGGTCTGATATGATTTTCGTCCCTTTAATTCAAAAAAAAATTCTAATGAGTATAGACCTTACATGTCTGTTCGCTTTCTTTATTTAATAGTTTCGAATGCTATGTCTACAACTGGTGGTTTGTATGCCGTGTCACTTGTCCTCTCTTTTAGAAATTAAAGCTGCTCTGGTCAATGATTTAATTGATATGAAAATAGAATTCGGAAAAATATAACACTTTGGCAATTTGATTTTATTTATTTTTTTTTTTTGAAAAATTTGAATATTTTTTTTATTTAAACACTCAATCAATTTATTGCCATTTATTGGAATGCGTGCTGTCGCGCGATTATTTGCATACACGTACATATTTAATTATGTTTAAATTTTGGTTGAATAAACAAACGTATAAACGCTGTGACAAATAAATGCCTAACGGTAATACCATTGTTCTATAGCCGATTAGCTAAATAAACAAAATCTTATACGAATATAGTTCTTTAATTGGAATGCGTCTTGTTGCGGAAGTGTTCGCTCAAGGCAGCAGAAAATAGCAATAATGCAAAATTATCTAACAAACTGCAGAAAATGTCAAATATTAAAAAGAAAAACAAAATCTAAAATTAAAATATAATTAAATAGTTTCGTTTTCTTTCGTATATATATTTATTTTTATATATACATTGTATATATATGGTATATAATTTTTTTTTTGGTCTGTCTACATTGCTGACTTCACCCAACTGAAACTTGACATTCATTGCCACTGTCACTGTCAAGTTCAAAGCAGTATTTTTGCCAACTCCTCACCTGCCCAATGACACAGATGAAACCATCTGTTAACAACAATGCAATGAGCAGCAATAAACAAGAAAAAATCTTATAGGGTAGAGCTAAATCTGATGGCTAGGAAGTTTTTGTCCCCAAAATATATACATACATACATAATGTAGGTATAGTCATTCTGCGAAGTTTGATACAAGTATTCATTTATATATATATGGTATATATAATTATTTTTTGCCAAATCTAGCTCTGCTGCTAAAATTAACAAAATTAATAAACCCCGAGTATAGTACAGACGGGTTTAAAAACAAAATACAACCACATACTGTAAGTAGGTCAAGTTGGTTATCATAAGAATTTTCGTTTTTGTGTTTTGATTTCTCGCATAAATTTGGCAGAAAATAAAAAATAAAAATTGGAATGAAAAAATATACAAACTCTGGTCCTGAATATAAAACGATCATATAGTACATATAAATGTATATTCTTGTAAGTGGGCGTGGTAGGTTTACTTTATTATTTATAACTTTTCGTAGAACTCTTCTGATAATTTTTTATTTAAATTTTCTTCACTTTATATTTTTATTTTTATATTTTTTTACTTTATATTATTTTTTATTTTTATTTAATTTAAATTTATCCTATTTTAGTTTATTTTATAGTATTATATTTAATTTAATTTATGTTTTATTAAATTTAAATAATTTTTTTTTAATTTACTTTACTTTTTTCATTTCCATTATTTCGTTTTAACTGTATAACTTAATTTTATTTTTGTTTACTCCATTTGTTTTATTTGATTTTAATTTATTTTATTTATATTTATTTTTATTGAATTTAATTTAATTTTATCATATCATATTTTGTTTTATTTGAATTTATTTTTTTATTAGATTTTTTAATTTTTTATTTTTTTATTCGGTTTATTTCAGTTTATTTTATTTTAATTAATTATTATTTTTGATTTTAATTTAATTTAATTTTGATTTATGTATTTAATTTTTTTATTTTAATTTATTATTTTAATAAAACACTTTCATAAGTTTTTTTACTTAATTTTTTTTTTAATTATTAAATTTTTTATTTTATGTTTATTTTATTCTATTTTAAATTAATTTATTTTCTTTTTTATTTTATTTTATATTATTTTATTTTTTTTTAATTTAATTTAATTTTATTTTATTATTTTATGTTGAATTATATTATATATTATTTTATTCTATTTTAAATTGTATAATTAATTTTTGTATTTTATTTTTTCTATTTTAGTTTAAATTATTTTTATTAATTTTGATTTTATTTTACTTTATTTTGTTTTAATTTATTTATATAATTTTTATTTTAATTTAATTTAATTTTAATTTGAATTTTTAAAATTTATTGTATTTTATTTCGTTTTATTTCATGTTATTTTATTTTAATTTTTTTCATTCTATATTAATTTATTTATTTTAATTTATTTTGATTTAATTTATTTTATTTCATTTTTTGCCATATGGTTTTTTCACTTCATTTCACATGAAAGAAGTCTTTTGTAAATTCTTCATTCTTGTCTCTTTTAATTTCCTTAATGGCATATTTTTAAATTTAGTTTTTTTTTTTAACAAAAACGCGTTCTTTTCCGGTTTGCGTATTCACAATAATTGGTTTTTGATATTGGTTGACGACTACAATTTCATTGTTGCGGTTGTGCTCATCTTTATCATTATCAATAAAGAAAATAAAAGCAATCCATAAAGCAGATGCAGTGCATGCGACGGCGATGGTATTGACATAAAGACAATATATAATCTTATGATTGTTTCAGGTGAAAAAAATCCATTGGCAAATTGCTATGAACTTGAACTTCATTGAATCGAAAATTGCGCAAAAAATGGAAAATGCAAATGAATTGTAATGAAATATAGAATTACGCATGCGCAGATCCATAGCGAAATTCAGTCTCCGATTTACAGATTCCTACCACACAAAGAATGGAAACTTTTGCAGTCATATGAGATTACGTAAACAATTTCGTTATCCCATTTTTAAAAAGAACTGGTTCTGCTGATAATTATTTTATTTTCCGCATTTAGAATACTTTAAGGAAACAAGTTAATTAATTACATATTTGCACATACTATAGATGTAATAAATGGAAATGACTCATTTAAAATGAAAGTGTGCAGAAATAGTCGATGCAGAATATCCTTTACTAACTTGTAATTATTTATGTACATATATAAAAGTTCATTTATGAAATTGTGTGAAAACGTGATTGATTGAGATCACTCTTTCTACCGAAGTCAAACACCTAGGCTTAACCTTAGCTAGTAAGTTCACCTGGAACCGGAACTTGGTTGCCTGCAAGGTGGCATTAGTTAAAAGATGGCGACGAAGACCCATAATAAGAATAATAATAAGATCCATATTACAGAAGCTCTGGATCAAAGTTCCGTATCCATTTTAACTCGACGACAGGTTGTGTTGCGGAGTTCACTCGGCACTCTGCGGTGTCTCTTAAGCTGAACTAACTGCAATAATAGTTATTCAACTCTATTACACTATCTCAACCTGTCACAATACATTCTGATAATCTTCAACAAAGTCTTGACTGCATGCGAAACGACAGTGGTTTGGCTCCTCGAACATAGAGGCATTCCAGGAAATAGCGAGGTCGAAGGGCTAGCAAGAAGGGTTACAATCCTAACAACGGTGTCGCGAGATTCTATTGGTTAAAATGTGTAGAGAAACTTATGGTTTAGGTCTAGAAATAATTAAGATTTTTTAATATGTATAAATTATTCTTTCTTTTTGCAATTTTTCAATTATGTCACTGTTGCTTCACTTAATTTTTTTAAATTTTTTTTGCTTTATTTTCACCTTCACTCTCCGTACACATGTAGGCATTTCATTGTAATTAAATATTGTCTTAACCCTTTCTCGTAGAGTTGAATTTTTCTGCTTGTATGCGCTTGTATAAGTTAACATATCAACCAATTTGTATACATAAATATTTATTTTAGGCGTTCATTGTTGGCCTTTACTTGGCACACGGTCACCAGCAATCAGCAATCAAGTGTTTCATTGTCGAAGTGCAGTTCATTGTCAAAAATCTTTGCCTTTGCTTGCGCTTTTATTGCAGCTCGGCGCATACACATCATAACATTTACTATTGCACTTACTTACACATATATACATACATATACCTATATGTGGAAGAAGCTTTGATGCAGGCATGCACAATGCCTACATAATTCATTCATATGTATATTGTGTACACATAATTGTACCGGCTTCAAAAGTTTAGTCAGTCTTGTTCGTATTATGCTAAAGCAATTTTTACGGTCTACAGTGTTGGGCATAAAATGAGCATGAGCATGGGCAATATAGTGTGATAGTCTTAGCTTTGATGAATAGAGAGTGGGAAAGCGAGCACAGGAGAGTGAAATAAATCGAAATACTATTTTATTTTATGAATTTTCTCATATTTAATTGAAAATTGAGTCACAATTCAAATTGAATTTTTTATTATTGAGTCTGTGATTTAATATATAAAAATTAGACACTAAACTATATATTGTACATATATTATGTGTATGCATTATGAATCGAAAGATTCAAGGAGAGATACAAAACGATATATCAGGAATGCGAAATCGAGATCAAGGCTACATAGAATCGTATTAAATACAGAGCTCAAAGTGCTCTAACAATAGGACCACAGCTATGAAGATTCGCTTTAATAAATTTTAAATAAAAAGCATAATGAGAGCTCAAAGTTCTATGAGGTATATTAAAGCTGATTAAGTTAAACAGCTCTAGGCAGTCAACTAAGCCATTGATGATGTCATAAATGAATAGCAATGACTGGATAGAACATCGAAGATCAACTGATTTAAGATTTATAAACATTCCACGGCAAGTATTAGAAGATAGAGGATCACAAAAATAAAGTGGGGGGAGAGCAAAATGAATGAATCTACGTTGAACGGTTTCAAGTCCAGAGGAAAGTGTGGAATAATTTGGATTCCAAATAAAACTAGCATATTTCAGCTTTGAGCGAACCAAGGAGTTATATAAAAATTTTCGTGTCTATCGATGTTTGCAATCTTCACCATACCATCGTAAGAAATCTTTTTTTCTGATTTTTACCGTAAAAGATAGATATCTGAAAATTGCAGCGCCGAAGTAACTTTACGATACCAACATTTTGGAATTATGGTGTTGTGCTGTGGAGATTCACTATACTTACCATCTTCTTTGGCCTTCGACTTAAAATATTCAGTTATTATATCGATTAGCCTTAAATATTACTGTGATTTTTATCTACATTTAACTTATACCTAGTTGAATACTTAATATTGTATTTTTACATGCAAAAATCGTTAAAGATCCATCTCGCCAGAAGTGCAATAAATCTTAATTCAATATCACAATGTTGATATCAAATTGTTAATGTAATCTAACCAATGAGACAGCATTTTTATCGTTTGCTGGTGTGAAATATTAAACATCAATGAATCAATTGAGAAATTCAATGGTTAAATTTGTACCCCTGATGTCGTAAGAAGTGAATGAAAGATATGTAAAAACCGTCTATGCAGTCTTTCTATTTACTTTGAACTCAGTTTCATAATCCCAGAGAAGAGAGAATCTTTTTCTAATAAAATCTGAACGACTATTTTTAGACAAAAGTAAAGCAAAAAAGAAAAACTTGTATTTGTTTAGTGAACACAATAGCAGCATTGTCAACAATTTGTTTACAATATTTCTTTATTTAAATTTATCCATCTCAGTCAACAGTTGGCAAAGCCAAATTGAAATATTGGCTTATAATTTTACAGTACATCACAGTGTCATGTTCAAGGAGCTTTCCGATGTAAGCCAATCAACTCACAAAAGTTGCTAGATATTTGTTTAAACAAATCGAGCTATAAATAAAAATATGTATGTATGTATATGTATGCTTCTATGTAAGTTTAATTGTAGTAAGCAATTTACAAAAAAAAAAAAAAACGCCGATTGTTTTCAAATTCTAATGCTTTTAAAAATTTTAAAACTCTAATTAATTATAAAAAGTTCTTTAACCATTTGGCAGATTCTCGATTGGACGCTGAAGGTTATCAATAGACTTTGAAAAATCATTTGTTGAACTTCCAATATTCTTTATTTACCTTAACATTGTTATTGGTTTTTTGTCTGTAAAGTATGCGTTGTTATTTTTATTAAAATTACTACTTTGGTCTTATTGACATAAAAGCAGTATATAATTATAATTGTAGAATTAATTCTTTAATTCGTTTACAATAAGGTAAGGTAATATGTTTTTTGCGTAAGGTACCTAACAGAAAAAGATGCGGGCGCAAATGGGAATATCTCACTTCCCATATGGGTTACTCTTCTTCTTCTTCTTCTTAATTGGTATGGGCAGCGCTTACGCGATTATAGCCGAATCCATTCCTTCCTTCTCTTTGCTGCTTGGCGTCAGTTGGAAATTTCAAGTCGCTCTCAACTTGATCCTTCCAACAAAGTGGAGGTCTTCCTCTTTTCTTGCTTCAAAATTCTGACTGACCTTCTGGTGTAAATTTTGCGGGGATACCAAATTCAGGCATAGCGGCGTAGAGCCAGCTCCTTACTGTGCTGCCGAAGGAGCTTTAAAATCGATGAAAAGGTGATGTATATCTATGCTTTCCTCACGGGTATTTTAGAAAGATTTGACGCATGTATAGTTTCTGGTGGATTTACCTCATCAGTTAGCTGATTGTGGGCTAATCTCATGATAATTGACACAAACCGTGGTGTCCTTTTGTGGTGCCTTTAGGGATTGGACAGAGCACACTTAGGCTCCAATCATCGGGCATGCTTTTGCGCGACTATATCAGCACTTGATCGCTATGTTTGAATAGCCCTGCCGACAAGCCATCAGCTCCAGCCGTTTTTTTTTCTTTAAAAGGGCAATCGCTATCCTTGGGTGTAGTAATTTCACTGTCACTCGAAAGGCTGGAGAAGAGATCCATTTAGCAAGTACGCTCTCGATCTCGGCCATCAGATTACCACCTTAGTTCCTACATGAATATGGGCTGTCGCACTCTTTTATTCCAATAATATAGAAAATTAAAAGTTGTAATTTTTCTTATTTCTGTCTCAAGTCCTCGCACCGATAAAAACTTTATTTTTGTCACTAATATTTAAAAATTGATTTGAAGCTTCCTCAAAAAAGAAAAAGAAAAAAAAATATTGTTATTTTTAAATTTTTTCTACTCGCATTGTTTCTTTCACACACTCACCCAGCGTGCATTTAAATAAGTAATCCAAAGGCAATTTGCAAAGAGATCACAACAAAAGTAGTGTCAATTATTTATTTATTGTACGAGTATGTATATCTTGCTAATTTTTCGCTAATTGCAAAATGATAATTGTAAGTGGTTTTGTTGTTTTTATTGCAACGGTGCTATTATTCAATTTAATTAATCCGCTACTTGGAGTTGCCATAATGGATTTGTGAGACGAACTCCTATGCTGCCAGTATTGCTATCGATTAACTGACAGGCAAGCAGAAAAAAAATAAAATAAAACAAAAACAAAAACAAAAACAATAAGAAATAACAACAATATTAGGACCACCACTATTTGTTTGGCTTGTACGAAGTTTAATGCGTCTCTTTTGTATTGCTGTTGCTGCTACCGCTGCCGCTGTCGCTGTCGCTACTATTGCTATGTCAATGCTCTAATAGCTATTGTTATTTCCATTGTTGCCGCTATCATATACCCTCGATCGGTGTTGCTGACATCGGGACGGTGTTACATGCATATGTACATACATAACAATCAATGCGTATTGACATACGTATACGTATATGTACATATATAGATTTGCATACATATATTCGTAGTACATATGTATGCATGTATATCCATAGGCAAATATTGTGCGGGTACAATACTCGACTCGGTTCAATGCTCTAACTTTCTTGCGACTGCCACTGCCGCCGCACCGCTGTTGCTATTTGCATTTGCTGTTGTTGTAATCCGATTTATTTATTCATACATATTTATGTGTTTTGTCTTCTTCTTAGTTTGATTCGTATCAATGGCAATTTTTATTTACACTCACCTTTTTTGCTAATAATTTTTTTCCTTCATTTTATATTTTCTTTTACTACATAAATTCTGTCATTTCAATAGCATTTTTGGCATGCTAATTTATTAATTTTATTATACTTTGTCAAATTTTGATTTTACTTAATTAACAATCTTTATTTAAAATATAGCCTTATTTGTCACTTATCAATTTTGGTCTGCATCTTTTAAGTTCTGTTTTGCTTTACCTAAATGAATTTCATTGCCACGGTCATTGTAACAGGTGTCATCTTTAATGGACCTGTTGAGATGTTGATGAATGACCATGATTATTTGTGAGAGTGAAATATGTAAATAAACCGTTTTTTTTTTGTTAAAATCGTAAGTGTAGTTTTTTGGGATTGTTTTTTCAACACTTTGTTATCAATTTCCATATTCATAATAGACAAATAAATTCAATTGACTTACATATTTCGTTTCATTCCAGTACTTAATTATCTTAAAATTGAAGAAAATTAAGAACATAAAAATTATGTAAATAATATAGAAAAAATAATAACATGTATATATATATTATATATTTTTATTTTCGATAAATGCATTATAAAAGAAAATGTATAAATACCTTCTTACTCAATATAGATCGCTGGAGTCCCCTTTTGCGAATATTTACAGCTTTCTCTTTGCAATTTTCATCCTAAAATCCTAAATATTAAATATATGCTTCATTGAAGTTTTATTTCTATTGCATTTTTTTTTAAGTAACAATTGCATAGGCGGCCGCAATAGCCAAGTGGTTAGCATTGTGTACTTCTATTCGGAAGACCAGGGTTCGAGTCTTGGTTCTACCAGTTTCATTTTTTTCCAACAAATGGGGGGACCTACAGTTTATACTAAGCCGCCTCCGAACGGCTGATGGTTTTTTTTACGAGGAGCCTTAATTTCATGTCCGAAATACACTCGGAGGGATGGACATTCCCTGACGAGAGTCGACCGCAATTAATTTTTTACTTAAATTAATTTTCCATAACTTTTTTTTTTGGATGTTGGTGGCACTGGTGGCTTATAATAAACTGTTAGAAAATCATCAAGACGCATACCACAAATTGGAAGAGGTACTCGGCCAAAAACCGCTTCATCAAGTTCAAAGCGCTAAATACATATAATTGCAATTATTTCAAGGATTACTAGGGAAATTTGGAAGTGTTTATTACCACACAATTTTCATATAAAAATGTTTCAATTTGGCAAATTTTGGTCTGAAGAGGTAAGTTCAAATTGAAATGTATAATGTAGGACCTTGCAAATAAGTTTGACACCATTTGTTTTCTAAAAGTTTATATCCTATGGATCTGAAATATTTCGTTGACCTGCATTGAGTGAAAAAAGTTATGATCCAAAGAAAATTGTTACTTTTTCCAAAAAAGTAAATTTTTTTTTTAGAAATTTGAACGCTAAGCCAAAAAATCCGTTAATAAAAAAAAGTTAATTTTAAAATAGCTGCCTGCTATGATTTTTCAAATTAAAATTTATTAAGTAAAAAGTAAAAGTAAAAACTCAGTTACATTCTTAAGGGGTTATATACGTGTACAGTTAATGGGCCAAAAAAAAATTTAGAATTTATTGATTCAAAAAGTTTACATACTTATTATGGTATTATTCAACAATATTTTAATCCTTATAACTAGTAAAAATATTTCTCTGGAGAAGAGCTACAGCTGATCTCCAGGAGGTCCTCTGAAAAAAGACGTCTTGCGGTGACCACTCTATCTCTGAACTGGAACATCTGAAATTAAAAAACCAAACAGATTTCATTAAAGTAATGTTAAATCTAGTGATTAATCACAAAGGAATAAGCAAAAAAAAATTTTTTTGTCAAAATGGCGCTTCTCAAAAAAAAGTCGGTTTTTCAGCGAAATTTCGATTTTAAATCGCTTATAAAAAAAAAGTATTTATCAGAAAAGTAAAACCTTAGTTTAATCACTGGAAAATATTCAAGAAGCTTGTGTTAAAATTTTAGACAAATCAGTTCAGCCGTTTTCGAGTTATAGTGGTCACCGACTTTGAAAACACCATTCTGAGAAAAACGCGTTTAAAGTTATACTTATACTTCCAAGCGCTCCGCAACGTCTTTACAAATGTGCGTGTAACTTCGAAAATACAGATAATACAGATACAAGATAGAGAAAATAAAATAAAAAAATCGATTTGCTGAAAATCATATCTGTATATAACCCCTTAACTTAAGTGTTGCATAATTCACAGAATTTTGTTCGAAAATTTTCGAGCTTGAGTTCGAGCAATTCGACCTTTTTAGAGTATTTTTTGAGCATTTTGAATAAAAAATTTGCCTTTTTTCCCTAAACTGCTTTCTATAGTTTTAATTTTATTTATGCAAAGTGAAAACTCATTGGAATACTGTAGAAATTTTGACAAAAAAAAATTGAAATTTGAAAAATTTCAAATTATCATTTGAGCAGTTGAGCACCGAACGAGTATGGAGCGATTATCGATACCCGGGTATCTGGAGCTCTAGTATGTAACCTTAATTCTATAATATGTTTATTCTGATTATCACAGATTTTCTTATATTTTATGATAAGTAATTTCAGAGAAAAAGTCTACTATATTAAAATCTTCTGCTATAAGCTTAAGAGTTATGTTTGTGTTTTAAGAAAAGTGTGTATATATATAATACACAGTGTAGATTAAAACCTAATGGGTTTTCTCGCATAACACAATGAATCTTGAACCTGTACGTGACTATTTGAATGTGATCTGGTATGGGTTTCATATTTGGAATACTATGAAGTACATATTTAAAAGAGAATAGTCCTAGAGAAGCCCGAGCAACACTTTTAAATTTTTATCTTGTCATATCTGCAGTTTATTTAAATATGATTTAGCAACAGTATTCCATGCTGGAGAAACATATAAAATTGTGGCTCGAAAAATTGTTTGGTATATTATCAATTTGTTTTCTTTGCTCATACTGGTCCGCCTGTTAATAAGTGGGTATAAATTTTTTTTTGCAATACTAACCATGTGTTATGTGCTCATTTTATGCAATTTTTTTTATCAAAAACTGCTCCAAGGTACTTGATAGAGGTAGCCCATGGCACTTCATAATTATCTAGCTTTATCCTTGAGCTTGGTAGATAAGAAGAATTTCTTTTTCTAGTAAAAAAGATTCCTTGTGTTTTATTTTCGTTTAGCTTAATATTCTATTTTTTCATTTTATGACGATATTATTAGCCGATTCATGTGAATAAAATGTGTCAGTGTCGTCAGCAAACATAGCGTTGTGACAGTTTTTACAATAAAGTGTCTATAGTAAGAGGCCCAATACGGATGCCTGAGGAACTCCAGCCGATGTTTGATTTTTTCGTGGATCAAAAATCGTGTCGGACGGTGTTATTTATTAACCTCAGTAGGTCAGACAGACCGCTTATCATATGTGTCTCTGTAAGCTCGGATTAGTAAGAAGCCTCTATGAGCGAAAAAAAACTTACGGTCCCTTACCATATAAAGGGTGGTTAAATTTTCAAGGGCCGATGTTGATTTTGAATAAAACACAAACTATTTAGGAAACTATTGAAATTTTATTTTATTATGATATATTGGTATTACTCAATTATGTATGTAACAAAATATCGGCCAAATGAGCGCCGCGACCTCGGCGGCACACCTCCATACGATGGTCCAAATTTTCGATGACGCTGAGGCATAATGGAGTTTCTATGCCGTTAATGTGCCGAATTATCTCATCCTTTAGCTCTTGAATTGTTGCTGGCTTATCGACGTACACCTTTTCTTTCAAATAACCCCAGAGAAAAAAGTCCAACGGTGTCAAATCACATGATCTTGGGGGCCAATTGACATCGCCATTACGTGAGATAACACGGCCATTGAATTTGTTGCGCAAAAGAGCCATTGTTTCGTTAGCTGTGTGGCAAGTGGCACCGTCCTGCTGAAACCATATATCGTCCACATCCATATCTTCCAATTGTGGCCATAAAAAATTCGTTATCATCTCACGATAGCGAACACCATTCACAGTAACTGCCTGACCGGCCTCATTTTGGAAAAAATACGGCCCGATGATGCCGCCAGCCCATAAACCGCACCAAACAGTCACTCTTTGTGGGTGCATTGGTTTTTCGACAATCACTCTTGGATTCTCATTCGCCCAAAAGTGGCAATTCTGTTTATTGACGAATCCACTGAGGTGAAAATGTGCCTCATCACTGAAGATGATTTTCTTCGAAAATTTTCATAATAAGTCTGGATAACTTTAACACGTTGTTGGATTGTGTATCTCTCCATGGTTCAAATTGAGTAAGTCTGAAATAGAGAAATGTCAAATTAAATTCGGAAAAAAACTTGGCGTTTAGGTGTGGTTCACATTCAACATCGGCCCTTACAATTTAACCACCCTTTACTCCCTCTTAACCAGATTTCACTGCATGTAACAAAAATCATACATTGTCATAGTGCTAATAAAAAGATTTTTTTTGTATTTATTCAATCAACAAAATTACGAAACATGCTTTTAGAATACATAAAATTTGTTCTTAAATAAATTACCATCATATTAATTTTAATCTTCACATCTTCGCCTTTTTCAGGGATACTCAAGTTATCGAGTGTGGGCATTGCGCTCATAACCGTGGCAGCGCTGATGATCGCCGTCGATCCATTACAGATTCTTATCGATAATGTAAGTACATGAAAAGCAATCAAAATTAAGACTATACGTATAATTACACTTTAAGTGAGTTGTTAGCTTAATATCGCTTTATTTTTTCTCTCTCTTTTGTTAATAACCAATTAACCATATTTTTATTTTGTTTACAGCAATTGACCCTGAAAACTGGCACGCTACTGTATAATTTGTGGCTGAAGCCGCCGCTTGAGGTGTTAATCAGTGTTCATATGTTCAATGTCACCAATGTGGAAGCGTTCATGAGCGGACGCGATACCAAATTGAAAGTGGCGGAGGTGGGTCCTTACGTATATCAGGAGGTGTTGGAGAATCACAATGTATTATTTAACGAAAATAAAACTGTCACTTTTACACCCCAACGAAGTGTGCGATTTATACGCGAACGTTCCATTGGCGATCCGAAGGTTGATAGGATCATCGCGCCAAATATACCCTACTTGGGTGTAATGTCTGCGGCCTCAGCATATTCGATTTTTGCCACAATGGCAGTGAATGCTTTGACGAAGAAGTTCCACTCGCGACCGATGTTGCAGTTAACCGTACACGACTATTTGTGGGGCTATGAGGATCCATTGGTTCATTTGGCGTCGAAGGTGGTGCCGAGTGTTATACACTTTCAACGTTTCGGTTTAATGGAGCGGGTGAGTGATTATACCATAGTTTCTGTAAAGTTGTGTGTTTACTATTGAAATAATTATACCGATAATTCATACAGATGTTTGATGAAGGTCATAATGTTGTTACAATGAAATTGCCCAAAACGGTTGGCAGCAACAACGACGCCCTTGTGGAGGAATCAGATCGAGATTTTTCTATTGACAATTGGAACGGTCAGACGGGTTTCAGAAACTGGGATTACCGTGAGGATAGAAAGTAAGTATAAAAAGTTTTAACATTTTTTTTTTAAGCCGAGTTAAAAATGACTTATTTCTTCGTAATCCGCAGCACGACCAGAACTCCTTGTAATACACTGCGTGGCACATACGATGGCACTTTGTTTCCACGTAATATTCATGAAGGTGAAACATTTCGTGTATACCGTAAAGCTTTCTGTCGCAGTTTACCAATACAATATTCTCATCCCGAGACCGTTAACGGTTTTAAAGGTTATAAATTCAAATTGAAAGAAAATGCTTTTGATAGTGATCTTGGCGATGCGGAAACGTCTTGTTATTGCAAGAAGAAGCGTTGCTTGAAGAAGGGTCTTGGAAATATTGCTCCTTGCTACTACAGTGAGTTGAAATGGCATACATATGTATCTAAATTTTTTAAGCGTTAATGATTATTTTGCATCTTAGATATTCCGCTGGCAGTTTCATTTCCACACTTCTTCAACGGCGACCCTACTTTATTGGAGACTATTGAAGGTTTGAAACCGGATAAGGATAGACATGGTACTGACATCATTATACAACCAGTGAGTAAGAAATAAAGAAACAAGCTGCTAACACGGCTAAATTTGATAGATACACTTTTTTAAATGCGTTTTCAGAACCCACTTGTACAAAAACTGTGGACTCTGTGTCAAACCACATAGGTTCCAAACGCCGGGCAGGCTTTCACCAGGCCGTACTTTGCAAAAAAGCTGACCTTAACAGTTCTTCACCGCCGTATTTGAATAGCTCGGCCGGTAATCCATCGCCCCCACCGGTTTGTTATTTTTCTAGCGGGCAAACGCTATTTGAACTTCTTCATAGTCGGGCAATGAAACATTTATTCCATTATCATCGCTTGGCAAATCGGGTTCACCATCTCCTGGTGTTATACTTTCACTGCCATTCAGCAGGCTGGAGAAGTGTTCCCTCGATAAATTCAGCATAATCTGGGCATCAGTCACTAGAACACATCTTTGTGTCCTACAAGAGTCTGCTCTGGTCTTGAAACCTTCAGTAAGGCGTTGTATCTTTTCATGGAATTTTTGAGCATTACCCTTGTCAGCCAGCTTCTCAAACTTTTCATACTCACGCATTTCGGAGACTTTCTTTTTTTGTGTGTAGATACGTCTTGCTTCCCTCTTCAGCTCTCGGTATCTATCCCATCCCGCACGTGTAGTGGTCGATCACAACGTTGCGAAGTAGGCAATCTGTTTTCTCTCCACTGTGACACGGTAGTCCTCATAGTACCAGCTGTTTTTGCGACATTTCCAAAATCCAATAGTTTCGTTTGCAGCTGTACGCAGGGAGTTTTCAATGCCGACCCACAGTTCCCTTATGCCGCGTTGCTGATGAGTGCTCTCAGAGAGCAGGTGTGTAAGTCGAGTAGAAAACCGGTCGGCAGTGTGGTGTGATTGCAGCTTTTCAACGTCCAACCTTCCTAGTGTTTGTAGACGGTCGTTCTTTGATACACATACGCGGGTGCGTATCTTCACTGCAACAAGATAAAGATCCGAGCCGATGTTGGGTCCTCGGAATGTACGCACGTCAAGAACACTGGATAAATGTCGACCATCTAGCATAACATGATCGATCAGCCTTACATCATTTTAATTGTTGTTTGTGTTGTGGAGCCAGAATTTTCCGACAGTTTTGCCGAATCACAGGGCATTCCAAGTGCATACCCTCAAATCGAGATCAGAAGGGCATTATTAATTTTTTCATTGGATTTGGTTTCTACGTGGCGGACCCCGAACCCAGTGTACAACCTCGCTAGGCGAGTAAGTTTTTTGCTTACTACAATAAAAACAAGAACAACAACAGGCGAATAAGTCGGACTGGCTCCACTGAAGCTTCATCTCTTTCAGCCGTGACCCTAGGCTCCACGCGGGTTGATTACCGCATCTTGCACAAGAGTTGCTCACGTTTCCAGGGTGCGCGACGCGAACGCAAGAGTAGGAATTGAGTATAGCCGTGGGTACTCAGAAGCTTAGATAAATTTATTCATTGAACCTTGTAGCTCTTAAAGTTGGACCATTCCTAGTTTTTATAAAATTAATTTTACGGGTGTAGCCCGAGGGATATCAAAGAGATAATGTGAGGATAATTTGTTATTAAGCCAATCATAAGGGCTGGTCTCAAACAATTTTCACAAAAAAACTTTTGAGTTTAGCATTAAAAAAAATTAATAGGAAAATCATTAAAATCTGTCAGCTTTTCAATAATTAAAATAATATCTTTGTTTTTACATTTCAGCAATTGGGCATACCGATGAGAGTACGTTCTCGCTTTCAAATAAATTTACTAATGGGCGACGTGAATTACAATAGAGATGTATCGCAGCTGAAAAATATGGCTTTACCAATATTCTGGATTGAAATGGTAGATCTTTGTGAACTAAATAATAAAACAAAATACTGATGTTCTTAATTTAATTTAATTTTTTTACTTCGCTCACAGGGCGTTGAGGACCTTACGCCGGGCGTGAAAATGTTGCTAACGCTACTATTCCGTGTCTGCCCTTGTCTACAGTGGGGACTTGTAATAACGCTCATTCTTATCGGCATATATTTGATGAGCAGTGCATTACTGTACTGTTTCTGGGTGCCACAGTCATGGACCAACACGCTCAATGCGACCAAAGAACAAGTAATCAATGCGGAGGCCGGCATTAAGCCGAATGTGGCTTTTCTACCATTGCTGAAGCAGCCAACAATAGTAGAATTGAAAAAATTACCACAACAAACGAAATCGGCTAATCATACGAAATATGATTACGATGTAACGTTACTGCCACTGCGTGGTAACCCGGCGACGTAGTGCATTATGTGCTTGAGTACGGGGTGATCACAAAATACCCAACTGTGATATTACGAACTAAGTTTAATATTTACATTATTTCTTTTTATTTTACAAATTATGAATTTCGGGCGAAATCCGGCAGAAAAAGTTTGATAAATATTAAGTTTATACCATTTTTCTATTTATACTACGTTAACTGTAATTAGACTATTTAACAATTTTGTATTCGACGACTTTTTATGTACATAAATTATTGTATAAATAATTAAGTTTAAAAATATATCTTAGTTAATTAAGTGCAATAATAATTTTTATACGAAAAAAAAATTACAGAATTTTGCGTTTTTTTTTAAATTTTTTTTTATGTTAAGTTTATATGAATTAAACTCTACTATTTACATATAAACATTTTTACATTGCCGATTACTCGTTGGTTATTGTGTCTTGAATCCATTTCATGTAGTATGAAATGCGCACATAGACATCGGGAAAGCCCTCCATGGCACAACCAGAGCCGAAGGATGTAATGCCGGCTAAGAGCCAGGGCCCGTTTTTGCTTAGCCTACACTGCAACGGTCCACCGGAGTCCCCCTAACGCAGAGTTAACACGAAGAAATTGTTTGTACATATATACATCATTTCAAAGATATTTAAAATTTACCACACAAGTACCGCCTTTGCCATTCAGCTTGCCAGCACACAAGTGGCCACGATGGATTTTTACGAAACTGCCATACGCTGCTCGGCATCTGAAAATCAAATTTCATTTTTCATTCCATTTCTTTTTTTTTAACGCCAACTCATTACTACGACCTACCTTTCGCTATTATGCAGCGGCACACGTGTTTTTAACAGAACATCTGTCAGATCACTGCTGACGTTCGACTTGCCCCAACCCGTTGCCACACAGTCGCTATAAGGCAGATCTTTGTAGTCCTCTAGTTCCTCTTCGTTCTTCCAATAGTGCTTGCGTGGATCCATCAGTCCTTCGTAATCGCGATAATTCCCCTGTACTTTCATTAGTTTATCGTTGCGTCGTCGCGTCGATTGTAGCATGCGTGCCTGTCGCTGCTGCATTTCTGTTTGTTTCAAACGGCTAAGTATTTTCGTGTTCATTAACTCACGCATACTGGGTAGGGTAACATTTCGATTGCGTCGTACTTTTTGTACGCTACGCAGAAAATTGTCACTTAGATCGGGCAGGCCGGATATGCCCGGCTCTAGTAGATCTTCAGATTCGCCTTCAGCAACTATCTCTTCGTCGCTGCTTGGTGAATTGATATCCGAAAGTGACTGCTCGTTGAATACAAAGGGCAGGCAGATTACGCGTATATTGGGATTTCTGGCCAAATTGGCTGGGTTGGAGAGCTTTAGTAGCGCGAGATCGTGGCGGAAATTGTTATAGCGCTTGTGTAAAATGATTTTATCGACCGGCACACGTTGCTCATAGCCGGATTCTTCATAACGATTGTGTTCGCCAAGCACAACGGTCCACAGCAAGGGTATGGGCAGATTAAAGAGATCACTGCAAGGTGTTGAAAAAGAGTTATACATTTTAGTTAGATATGTCTTTGAAAAATAGTACACTCACTTGTGTATGCAATGTGCGGCGGAAAGTATCCAATAACGATGGATGAGTACGCCTCCACACCAGTGTCCTAAAAAACCCATAGAAGGATGTAAAAGTTCAAGCGATGCTTGCCATGGATACTGGCCGTCTTTAGTCGGAGCTCCAGCTATTATGCGTGGTGTACGATTAGTTTGTTGTTGTGCTGTTTGTGTGCTGGCAATCACCTCGCGTGGTTCTCGACGACTGGAACGCGAACCGCAGCCTGAAAATGAAATTAATTTTACATATGTAGATGTGGCTACATATTAAAAGAAGACGAAAAGAGTAACGAGTACGAGAATCACTTTTTAAACGGGCTCGAAATTTTAGACGTTATATCTTAATCCTTACTGTGGCATTTCTCCGAGACTTTGGTCCCTGGAGCTGACATATGGTCATCTTGTATAAGAAATAACTCTTACCATCTCTAAGACTTTCGGCGATTTAAATGATTAAAGGTTTTAGAGAAACATGATTTCTAATCTTGTTAAAATGGATTTTTGATTTAGGTCGACAATAATTTTAAAAATTTATTAAATTAAAATAGGTCTGCATAACTCGAAGCTTACGAAGAATTTTAATAAAAGAAAACTTTGATATGCAGATAATGTGGCAACCGCGCTCTCCCTAAGAAACCTTAAATGAGCTATAAAGAAGTTAAATAAAAATATATTTTTATCCTACTTCAATTCATATTTAGTATGCGGCCGCTGTAGCCAGGCCGACATCCAAATTTATGGCAAAGATTTTTTTTAAATACCTTCATACCTCGCCTTGGAACGTCAAGCACTCCGAGTGTATTTCTGATACGAAATACATTTGTACGAAATATGTACATCAAGAAGCACACCACCAATTGGTAGAGGAGATCAGGCCAAGATTGCTTAAGTGTTAAATTATGATATGAAATAATTTAAAATTTTCGAGATGATTGAACGAGTATTTTTCATTATTAATGGAGATGAAGATGAATGTTTGCAATTGGATTCTTTTTGAGGAAGTGGCAGATACTCATTGTAAGCGTAAATCGATTTCCCTTGGATGGTTTAAAATGGAATGAGAATCAATAAAAAAAAAAAATAGCCACAATAGCCGAGCCGTTCGGAGGCGGCTGTAGGTCCCTCCATTTCTTGGAAAAGCATCAAAAATTGGAGGAGAAGCTCCGCCGAAAACCGCTTCAGCGGCTACAAAGCGCCAATTATTAGCTGATTGTCGGCACTTTAAAGGATACAACAAGGACTATTCATAAGTTTTTTGAACTTTTACTTTGAGTAAACTCATATAGTTACCAAATACAATAAATTAACTAAAGGTGTTAGTCAGAGGTTTATTTTGACTTGCCACTAGTCAGAAAGTCGCTGTTCAAGTTTCACGAAAATTTTTCGATCATATGAGGATTCGATCAACTGGATATTTCGCCTTTGGGAATCGAAATTTTTGGAATCTCTTATAACCTATTTCATTTCATGTGGTAAGGAAGTGCTACAAATTAGTATATCGGCTTTTAAAACCTTCTGTGTTCATCTTGAACAATTTGGTTTTGAAATACGCTTAAGCTCTGAGCAAAAATACTACAAAAAAGTTCGAATTTTTCCAAAAAGGAAAAGGGGATCCCCAGTGAGTTTGATGAATTATTTTTGTAGATAAAATTTGTAAGCGCTACCCGCTGTGATCGGTTTTGGTTTCAGAGCAGTCCGGATTGTCACTGCTTTTCGATTACCGGCCTGTTGGATTTGTTTTGTTTTGGAATATCACTACTACTTATATTATTAACATCAAATTCTATAAAATCTAAGAAATTTCTACTGTGATTAAAGAAAGACTCTAACGCTGATCCCTTCATGCCCTTTGACAATGTTTTCGTCAAAAAATAAACACAAATGGCCACAGAGAGAACTCCAAAAGGACTAAAATGTAAGCAAGAATTTCATAAAATTTTCCTATAGAAATTGTTTTTAGAGCTTGTCTTCTTAAGTATTTCAATAAAACAGAGTTTTCCAATAAGATGTTTTATTTTTTATATTCAAAGGAGAATTAATTTTTTTTGATAAATGAACGGATGTTTATTTCAATGTCAAGAGGAAGATATACCATTAAAAATGATAAGCAATAACGCCAAAATTAACGCCTTATCTTTTAGATGACATCTTCCATTACCAAATCGCAAAGTAGTTGCTGTATACCTTATCTTTTATGGTACGGGCCTCAAAGGAAAAAGTAGCAAAGTGTTACATCACAAGATCTTGGTGGCCGACTGCAATCACCTCTTCGAGAGATAACACGGTTCGAAAACTTTTCCCTTAAAAAATCGATATTTTCGTTGCTTGCGTAGCACATAGAGTCGTCTTGTTGAAAGTGAACGTTGTCCAGATCATTATCATCTAATTCCATAAAAAATCATTAATCATATCTCGGTAGCGCAGTTTTGCTCATTGATGTAGCCAGTCAAGATGATTTTTCGATGAATTTCTGCATCAATTTCATGCATTTCGAAGACCCAATCAGCAAAAACACGACATTTTCGAAGATCGGCCGGCTTGAGTTCTTGTGTTAACTGAAATTTTTAAGTCTTAAGACCCAAGTCTTTATGGAAAACACGGTGTAAAATACTTTTGCGGAATGTCCAATTCGAAAGAACGACAAGGAATTGACGAACCTGGGTTTTCTTCAACACTTTGGGCTATAGCAGCAATATCCTCAATTTGTTTATTTATTATTATCACTAGCTTGTTCCATTTTTTCTATCAGTTTCTATATTGCGATCCGAAGAGGTGCTTCCCGACGACCAAATAATGGTTTAGTTTTACGAACGTTGTTGAAGCGTTTTTCGCTCTATTTTTATTACTGGCGTAGTAAAAAGTCAAAAAATTATAGTTTGGAAAGTGACTCCTCGCCTTATTGAATAGCGGGCTATTCAATATAATACCTCTTATTGGAAAACCCTTTATTTTACACAAATAGATATCTGTTTAAAGTAAATCCTTTCATATTTCATTTTACCTGCACTAAACTGTTGATATTTGAAGTTTTGCGTTGCTGTTGCTGCTATTGGCACGAAAATCATGAGGCATAGCAACAATGAGCGATGCAAAAAACACATCTTTAATCACATCATTCAATGCTTGTTGCATGGACGACAGCACGTTGCTTGTACACACATACACTGGACAACATTTCCGTGAAAAAATGAAATTTTTTCAAATTTTTGATTTTTATTTTTGCTTAAACTTTTCAAATGACACCCACACCAGGACGGACTTTACGGCATTTACAAGGCCATTCACAGTTAATACAGTCTGGTGTCCAGTAGGCGCACTTAACACTCAATTCACCAGTTTTATTAGGCGCGTATTATTAAACAGTTAATGGTCATATGATCGTGTGGTGTCAAAACAATCCTTATTTACACAATTTGTATGCTTTTTATTATCACTGCGATTGCGCCATTGATAACAGTACATGTACTCGTATGTACATATGAACAAATGGATATGTTGGACACCGGTATGTGCGCGAGGAATTTCCACTTTCACGTGTTGAGCCAACGAAACCGTTAAACGATGAAGCTGCGAGGCGCACTCCAGGCCGACTGGTAGAAATGGCGCATGGCATGCACAGTACTTTTCTTTTCGTTTTCAACTTTGTATTATTACCTTTATTTCGGCGTATTTCGTATTTTTCACTTCATTATTATAATCTTCTTGTTTGCTAAGCGGCAGTTTTATTTTTAATTTTTATTTTTAATTTTCGTTTATATGAAGGGAACATACACGTAGGTATGTATATATGATTGTCAGTGTTTATTTGTTATTATTCGGGGTATATGTTTAATTATTGCCCTGGCTCACTGCCTTAATTGGCGAGCAGCAATGCTAATTTGCTTCTGTGTATAAATCACTAAAAAATCCATTAATCACTCGAACCGCAGCGCTCGAAAAGCAGAGCAAGCAGCAAGCAGCACGTGGCATGCGGCATGCGGCAGCGCAAACACACAAGTGAAGACAGAACTGAAAGAGTTTCGGTTTCGGAAAAGTGAACGCATTGATTACAGGCACTGTTAAACAGTGGAAACGTGCATATTTAAGTAAAACTCGCTTTCGGTTACGGTGAGCGGCGATTTTGTTATGTAATGCTACTGGTCAGTCTACAGGTGCAGAAATTGTTTATGTGTGCTTTTCTTTAGTTTTTTAGATTTTTAGATTTTCTTTTTTCTTTGTCACTTAGCGGCTTTTCCTTTTAGTCTGAGCCTTTTCCACAGCCGTCCTACACGCAACTACATACATAAGTATGTACATAAGTCTGTAGACGATTTGATATCACAAAAGCGTCGTACCGTGATATACGACGCGCACACTGTCACTACTCAAATGCAACTGCATTGAGCTCCTGTCGCTAATGCGGCCTCTACTTCAGCCCCAACAGCCGCCACAGCCGCGTTGCTGTCGCTACTAACGCTGCCACCAGTGCGCGTTGCAGCTTCCCCTTCCAGTGGGGGCATGGCTTTGGTGTTGTGAGTGCGCCTCACAAGGCCAGCGAGATGCGAAGCTGCTGCAGCAGGCCAACTGTGTGCATATGTATCAACTAACACCAGGCGCCGCCACCTCCAACTTCAACTATTATATTGTACATACATATTATTATGGTATATATTATGTATGAACGCAACAGCGGTGGCGCGCGGTCGTTATGTGCGCGTGTAAATGAAATGAATGTTGGGAATGGAAATTTTCAATGAAAATAAAAGTGAATCAAGCAAAAATGAAAATAAAAAATAAACTTTTTGTATGATGAAAACTAATGGTGGAGCAGAACAAAAACAAAACAACAACACAACAGTCGTAAGTCGTCGAACATTGTGCTAGTGCCTAACTAACAACAATAAGACTTTGCGGTAGTCAGGCAACCACCCAAGCGCGCCGCTTCGCCGTAACTAAGTTGGCCAGACTAACTGTGTACGACGCACAGTGGTGTTTGGTTCAACGAAAATTGTTGTTAAAAGATAGAATAGAAAAAAATCTAGAGATGAAAACTTAAAAAGAGAGGCAAAGTTGTCAGGGGCCTCTGGATTTGTTAACTGGCTTTTCTTTGCGGACCAAATAAAAAAGGATTTATTTGATGAGCTTAAACCCGATTTCGAGGTAGTCGAATAATCTATAAATATTGTTAACGTAATGTTTTAGCCAAGTTAATATGAAAGTAAAGGGTCTTTCATTTGTGACTTGACAACTTCAAACTGTGACTGTGAACGCAATTCCGAGTCGGTGATCGTAACTTTAAGAGCGTTAACGCCAAAAATTTTCTTCAGCGATGAAGCACTTTTCTGGTCAAACAGCTTCGTAAATTAAAATAATATGCGTTATTGGACTGGTGAGTACCCTAATGTGCTTCATGAAACATCCTTTAATCTGGAAAAAATTACAGTTTGGTACAGATTTCATGCCGGTGGCGTCAATTTTCCGTTTTTTTTTTCGTCGATGAAAATGACCATCACCTTACCGTGATTGGCATTCGCTAGAGAGACATGTTGGAACTATATTTTTTTTGAGAAACTGCATGAATTGGACGTCAGTGATATGTGGTTTCAACAAGGCGTTTTCACAACCCACATATCGGGTGTAACAATCGAGTTATTAAAGTCTCAGTTCTGTGAACGTGTTATTTCGAGAAATGGACTTGTTGATTGGCCGCTGAGATCGTGAAACTTGACACCTTTAGACTTTTTTTATGGCGCTACATTAAATCATTGGTCTGTGCCAACACACCGGCGACACTAAAAGAGCTCAGAGCGAGAAAAAACGATCGTATCGGTCGAAATGTGCGGCCAAGCCATCAAAAATTAGACTTAACGAATCCACCGCTGCGAACGTGCATATGAACGAAATCGAAATCCTTTCATAAATGTTTTGATGGTACTTCAAATGGTTCGCATTGTATTTAAAAAAGAAGTACTCAAGTCGCTAATGATAGACCCTTTAAACTTGTAAAAAAAGGAAGTACGTCGTAAGAAATTTTTTGAGAGCTGTCAACGGCTCTTCAAGACTCTGCCCCTTGGGTTCGGCTGTTTCAACAAGGAAGAGAGATCTGTGAAGATGACCCCCGGCCGTGGCGCCCGGTGACGGTTGTGACCGAAGAAAATGTTCAGAAATTCGAAAAATTAGTACTGGCTAATAGAAGAATTAAATTGTGGTAGATAGCAGAAGGATTACAGATAAGCAAAGAATGAGCTGAAGAGATTTTGCTTGAACATTTGAATAGGAAAAAATAATGCGAGTTGGGTACCGTGAATGCTCAAGCCGCTCGACAAACAGCGACGATTGGAGAGTTGTAAAGATTTCCTGGAGTTGTGCCATGATGATTTGGTTGAAATTTACAACCGCATTATAACAGTTGATTGAACTTGGACTCGTCAGTATGATACCGAGCCCAAACAGGAGTCGATACCATGGAAAAAGAAAAGGAGAAAGATCGCCGAAAAAATTCATAGTGGAAAAGTTGGCGTAGAAGATTATGGCTACATTTTTCTTACATTGGATTTACTTGGGAACTACAACGAATGTACAATATTATGCTAATTTGTTAAGTCAGGCGCGTGTGGCAGTCGTATAGAAGAGATGTGGCAAGTTAGCGCATTATTATATTTATTATTATATGCATTTCAAAGGCCAAATTTAACTTAGGCTGGCCATTTATTAATTGTTTCAATTTATTCCTTTTTCTGTTCGTTATATACATATTATTTTTTTTAAATGTAGCTTTAAGTGTAATACTTACTTATTTTTTACCCAATTTCTGTTGTACTAAAAAAGATATGGAAATCATTATATCAATATTGTACTAATGCTTTCTTTTTGATAAATGAATATCACTAAGAAGAACAACTAACCAACTTGTTAGAAAAAAAAACAAATTCATTACTTTCGGAGTACTGCTTAAATATTTGGCAAAAAATATTGCCATTTTACACCACTGTGCGGTGAAGTGTTGAGTGGCGCTTTGTGGTTAGTCGATTACTTTCGTTTTCATTTGTAACGTTGTGATTGCCGTCTCGTCAACTGCAGGCTAATATGTATGTACGTGTATGTAGATAGATTGCAACTCAAAACGCAGCCACATCTTTGAAAGCGTCTAATTGCTTTTGTTGTTGATGTTGTTGCTATCATTGCAGCATTACACTGGCCTTCTAGCAAGCTGACTCTTACTCGATTGTTTGTTGCAGCATAAACGAGCATTCAATGCAATTCAGCTAACTGCTCATCTCTCCCCTCTGGGCTCACCTACAGCCTCATTAACAACTAACGGCCAACAACGATCACTTCCACTCTCACTCTCTTTTTAGCGCATGCCAGCTATACCATAAATCGCATCCGCTTGATCATTGAATGCAACAATGCAACTTAAACCGGGAAGTTGTTGTTAGTGTGCGCTTTTTATAGTCACACGAATATATATATGTATGGATGTATGTACAGTGTTTGTATTGTCATATAGGCGTATTGCTGCATCCGTGAGCATCAAGTGGTATCAAAGAGTCTTATTTTTATAGGCGCCCAACTTGAGTTTTTTGGTACGACCTTTTGTTGTTGTTGTTGTTGTTGCTACTTAAGCGAATGTAATCTTGTTGGAAGTTATTACCGTTGTTATGTGCACGTAATTGCCATTGTTTATTTATGCCTTTTGTTGTTGCCATTTTGGTGTTTACTTTTGTTGCGCTGAGCTCTACGAGCGTTGTTGCTATTGCTGTTGTTAGTAATGACAGTCACGATGATGTTGTAGTTTTAAATGTTTGATGGCGAAGATGATTCCACTGTATTTCGTCTTGTTACTGTTATTTGCTTTAACGGTATTGCGCTGCTGGTTGCCGAAGTGTTGAAAATCTCACTGAAAATACAAATATTGCGAAATGTGTTGATGTTCATGTAATACCTGATACACTTCCACACTCATATACTCATACATAATCATATACAATACAAATTAGTGCAAGGGATTCGGACGTTTTTCCTATGAACGTGTGATTTATGGGCGCCTATTAATTCACTGGAGATAATTAAATTTAACGCCTTTATAGTTTTATATACCATAAACACATCCATATACTTAAAGTTGTATAACTATCAAAAGTTGCAAAATCTATATAAGCAAAATAATAATAATAATAATAATTAATAACGGTTACAAAAAGGAGATAAAAGTAAATAAAGCAGAAAATTGTCGAAATGCTTGAGTATGAAGAGCTTGAGACGCTGACCGACAAATGTGTAACGCTCGAAAATTCGAAGAAAAAATGCGGCGGCACACTCATGTAGGACAAAGAAATGTTATGTGACTGATGCCAAGAGTATTGGATTTCCAGTCTGCTGAATGACAGATAAAATGCTACGTCCGGAGATGGCAAAACCGATACCCCATTCAATGATGACGTATTACTTTCCGACTATGACGAAGTTCGAATAGGCATTACCCGCTTATAGAACAATAAAGCGGCTAGAGCCGATGGCTTACCGGCAGAGCTATTTAAAAATGGCAGTGAAGAGCTGACAAGGTGCATTCATCAGCTACTTTGCAGAATATGTTCGGACAAAAGTTTGCCCGACGATTGGATCCGAAATGTGCTCTATTCAATCCATGGAAGGGGGGATCTCATGGTCTGCGCCAATGTCCGTGGGGTAAGCGTCATAAAAATCGCATATAAGGTTCTAACGGGCGTATTGTATAAAACACTACCATATACTAGACTAGGCTAAAAATTCATAATGCGACAAATCTTTGGACTTACCTGTGCTACATATCACATTTTCATCGATTTTAAAGCTATCTTCGAAAGCACGGTAAGGAGCTGCCCCTACGTCGCTATGTCTGAGTTTGGTAATCCAGCAAATCTTATACGGGTGTGTAAAATAACGTTAAGCAATCTCAAAAGCTTCGTCAGGATCAGGAAGGACCTCTCCGAGCCGTTCGATACCAAACGAGGTTTCAGACAGCATGACTTATTATCGTGCGTTTTCTTCAATTTGCACTAGAGAAATTAATAAGAGCTGCAGAGGTAAATAGAAAAGGCACAACTTACTCAAGAGTGTACAATCGATGTCGTAAGCTAATGACATTAATATCAAAGGTCTTAAGAATCGTGCTCTTATTTTCACTTTCCCCAGACTTTGATAAAAAAGCGATGTGAATGGGTCTGGTAATGAACGAGGACAAGACGAAATATCTCCTGCAATCAAACAAACAGTCGGCGTTTGGCTCCCACGCCACTTTTGACAGTCATAACTTTGAAGTCATTATCTACGACTAGTCCATCTTGGAACCAGTATTAACACCAACTACATTGCCAGCTTAGAAATCTAACGCAGAATCACTCTTGCTACTCATCAGTAGAGACGAAGAAGCTAAGACAGTTTGTTTGACAACAAGAGATATTTCGCCTTGTGCTCGTTCACCACCAAAAACGTTCACCTTTACTTCCAGTCTGGAGGTAGCAGAGCTAACGTGGCGGCTGTTGAGGCCAACGATATCAACATCACGATCACTCGTACATTTTCACGGAGCTCAGCGATAGTTTATTCACGCGATTAAGTTTTGCAAGAATACCAAATACACTGATTGCAGAAAGCTGTCCACGAAGGCGTTGTATCTACTTGAGAGCTTCACAGTTTCAGTATACAAATTTGTTAATAAGCGCATTCAGAGAGTGAAAGAGCAAATAGAGGTAAAAACTCCTTGGGGTGGAATTATCCTCGTTAAGTTGATGCTCGTTTCTCGCTACACAGAGGAGATTGCGTGCCATGACCACGTAAAGATATTCGTTACGATGATGTTACGAAGTATAAATATCTAAAATACTGGATCGTGTCTGCCGTGTATCACAACATAATCGATAAGATTTCGACTTTTTCGATCCATTTGAAATACGCTTGATCGGTTATAAAGCTTCAATTTTCTATTAATTAATTATTTACAGTAAATTATACCTACATCAAATCACTGCTTACCTCAAGCATCTAGCCTGCAGGGAAAAATGCTAGTTGTTAACTAGAATCCAACTAGTTTACATTTTTACATATAAGGAATTGGTATTTTTATCACGGCGATGTCCTACGAACTGTCAATATTCAGTCTATGAATCAGCTTCATACTAGTTGAATACTAGTTCATTTATATCAGTTAAAATACTAGTTGTTTCATACCAGTTGATATGTAGTTCACCTCCGATATTCCAAACACTTGAACCGATCTTCAAGAAATTTATGCGGCTTGGTAACGCGTGCCTATACATATATATAATATATAATACACATGTATATACAGTAAGTACTTACGCACTCTTCCTTTGTTTCATAATCGATATAACCCAAATGACTGGGTCAACAGCAAATTACTTTGCAATGATCAATAATATTTATTTACTGCTGTCGGAAACTCCTTTTGATGGCTCATTAGCGCAGTGGCGATGTAATCGTCGCAGCGGGTAGCCAAATATAAAAAATCCAACTACATTGGGAGACAACAATGCAAGTCAGTGCTGCACCCAGGAGATGAATTTTGCACCCAACGTACATATCAAGCGCAAGGCAAATAAATAGTAAAAATGGTACGAGAAATAGCAGTTCATAGTTCAATAGTTAAAATAAAAAAATAAGACTAAAAACATAAAAACGTACAAATAAGTGTAAGCTTACTGATACGAATAAGTAGACATGAATTTTATTGCTGAGCCACATGTGTATGTGTAGTTAACATAACATACGTATGCACATACAAATATATCTACATGGGTGAAAAGCTCAAAAGTCACAGAGAAATCGAAGATCAGTTTGAGATCTTAGACAACCTTGATGCGTCTGGGGAAAATGACTAAAACATGACAGGGAACGAGGAGTGAAATATTCAAACAACAACAAAAATTGTGGTAGAAAACGAGCACAAAATTAAAATAAATACAAACGATGTGTGCGAATAGTTTTTGCTAAGGAAGTTGTTATTATGTCTACCTATGTACGAGTACAAGTATACCCTAAATAACAAATAAAGGTGAGTAAATAAATAAATATTTTTGTAAACAGACATTCAACCATTATGTGGCAGGGTAGGTTTGTTGAAAAGTATACAAAATTTAAAAAAATGTTCAAAAATAACTCTCAATATCCCCTTTTGTATATTAGAATGGTAATCACTCGACTGTGACTTACTCGTTTAAAGAGAGTAATTCTTGTAAAAATCTATAAATTTCTCTCATACTTACTACATACTTCGGACAAAAGTTAATAAAACATACCTTACGCTGGTATTTCTTACTATTTTTCTGTCGCTTATTAGCCATGGGATGGGATCATGTGTTGAAGTTGACGAAAATGAGGAAAGACTTTGACTGTCACTCACCTGGGAGTGGCCAGAAACGATTCGTTTGCATATGGTTCAAGCAGTTCACGACTTTCGGTCTTAGACCAAGTGTACTCTGGGAAGCCAACAAACATCCGTATGGAGGCGAGCTAAAGTGAGAAATAGAAGAATTCCCCAGCGGTTGTGCGTAGTGCTTGGGATCCTTCACATGAACAAGTTTATATAATTGGCGCATTCTAACCACTGAAGCAATTTGCGGCCGAGCTCCTCCTCCAATTTGTGGTTTTGCATCTTGATGTTTTTCCTACAAAATAGAGGTACCTATAGTTTATACTAAACCGCCTCTGAACGTCTGATGTTTTTTATGAGGAGCTCTTTTGATGTCAGAGATACACTCGGAGGGGCTGACAATCAGAGCCGAGGGGCGATCGCAATTAAAAAATTTAACTTAATCTTTTATTTAAATTAATTTTCTATAACTTTTGGATGTTGGTGGTAGGGAGGGTCTCTTGTGATGACGATCACCGCAAATGTTTTAAAGATCGCGATTTGAGGGCATTCAACTGTAATGTTCGGTCCCTTAATTAGGAAGGTGCCGTTGCCCTACTCGTCACTGCCGTCCAAAGAGTGCGATGGACGGGACAAGGACGGAAAAAGGTGGCTCCTTATGGCATTTACTACAGCGGCCATATAAAGAAGCGCAGATTTGGTATTTGATTTGTGGTGGGAGAGAAACTCCGTCGCCGAGGATTGGCATTCACTTCCCCATCAAAGCAAAATTTTTTATCATGTCGCTTTTACGCCGACGCCCCACAGGGAAGGAAAGGATGATGTGACCAAAAACCTCCCAAATTGAAAAAATTGTGCTTGCCGACTTTAACACCAGGGTGGGCAAAGAAGATATTTTTTGCACAACAGTCTGGAAATTCAGCCTCCATGACGAGATATCTCCAAACGGCCTGTGGCTAACCGACTTCACTGAGATGGCCGAAGCATGGTTGTCCCTAGTACAACATTTCTGCGCAATAAGAAAATATATATCAAGTTAGGTGACTATCACTGGATTGAAAATCATGGTGTGATTGACGGGAGGCTTGTCTCCGTATCTTTTAGATGTGCGTACGTTCTGAGGACCTAATATCGTCTTAATGTAAAGGGGTGTATGGTAGACTGTGGTATAATGAAAACTTTCAATTTCGACCACGATCATAAAGTTTTTAATATATGCTTCTGATATTTCCCGATACTTTTGGTGTATGGGCTATAATTTAAAACTCTTTAATTGCAGTAAGTTAACACGTCATTCGTCGGTGTACGCTTGTTTACCATATACAATATGTGTGGTTTTCACAACTTTGCTATCGACGCAGACCGGTGACTGTTACTCAATTGTTGCAATTGCATCATCGATTTTCTTATGCAGAAAACTTCACGAACAAAAACCAAAAAAGGAACAAAAATCTCTTTGAACAAATAAATAACAATGCAAATAATAACAATAGAGGCCGAAAAGTTAAAACCGCTCAAAGTGAAAAACATGATGTTGAAGCGTCGCAGATAACGTAGGCAGAAGTGCGATCAGCTGTGCAGAAGCAACAGGTCGAAAAACTCTGATATGAAATCGGAGATGATGACGATGATGCTGTAAGCCGTGGAAGTCGGCTCTTGGCCTGTTTGGTCTATGTGAAGAGAGGTAGAGGAGGAGGAGGAGGAGGGGATGCCCACAAGCGGAACGTGGCGAAACCCCTTTTCATCTCTGTGATTTGTTTTCATTTTATATTTATGCCTTTTCCGAGGCATTGTTTGTCTCATTGTATGTATGGTAAGTGTGAATGTAGTATGTATGCGCAATGTGTGTTGATGATGTAGCTGCTACGTTGGTTGGCGATGCAGTGTGGTATATATATACCATACATATTTGAATATTTACCCATATGTATATGTATGTACATATATATTATCACACATACGTGTATGTAAGTTTGCTTAAAGCTGATCGGTATCATGGCGTCGCAATGGCATTGGCAGTGGCAATCGTGGTGCGGTAACAATGACATTTGGTGGCGTTTAGTTACTCTTTACGTCCATATGCCACTTTGAACTCGAGGTATATTTAGTTTGTTCATATAACTGACGCTTGTGTTTGAACGAAATTTCAGATTTCACGTTAATAAAAAAGAAATTCTATCGTTTCGGTTGAAACACTTGCAAATGTTATCGTTACAGCTGTTATCAAAAAAAAAAAACGCCAAAATCGTGAAACAAGGATTACATATCTATGTACAAATACTGTTACTACAATAAAAATTGAAACAAAATTTTACTCTCACCATTTTCACATTGATATATTGGTATCCTTTGTGGTTGGCATAGCTTTCTTTATGATTTCCGTGGCTGATGATTCACACATGAGTGTAATCCATAGGTCCAATCCTGCCTCCAACAAATAGTGACGAAATGAAAATCATGTGGCAAAAATTTCCTTTGCAGCTTGCCACTCTACGTAGGCTGCTATATATATGTCTGGCCAAATAATGAAAACACGAATATTTATCAACGAAAATGGTTTTATTGTTTTTCAAAATATTCTCCATCAAGATTTATACACTTTTGCATGCGCTCAAACCAATTTTCGAAGCACTTCTTCCACTCCGATTGAGACACCTCCAAAACATGGTTTTTGAATGCTTCAACAGCATTCAACAGCAGCAACGAAAATCGTTGACCACGCCGGTCAAAAAGGCGCTGGTTTGAGCCGATATGTGAGAGCTCGCATTGTCATGGTGCACAATGATTCGTCTTGTCTTGTTCGTTTTTCGAATTTCTCCGAAGACTTCAGGCAAACAAATGGTGGTGTACCACTCAGAATTGACCGTCCTACGTTGTTCAAGCGAAACAGTCGCCACATGACCAGTTTTGCCGAAGAAAAAGGCGACCATTTGCTTCGAAGTGTTTCTTCCACGAACAACTTTCGTTGGATTTGGCTCGTCTTGGAAGACCCACACGGTCGATTGCTGTTTTGTTTCGGGCTCATATGCATAGATCCATGATTCGTCACCTGTGACGATCTTATAAACGTCTTTTGAAGCACCGCGATCGTATTTTTTCAGCATTTCTTTACACCAATCCACACGAGCCTTTTTTTGAGCGATTGTCAAATTGTGCGGGATCCAGCAAGAACAAACCTTTTTTACGGCCAGGTGTTCATGCAATATCGAATGTATGCTGGTGGGAGAGACAGGCATAGGCATGCCTCTATCTGAAGGTATGTTACATGACGGTCTTGCACTATCAGTTCACGTACGGCATCGATGTTTTCTGGCTCAACGGCTGTTTTTGGATGACCTTCCCGGAATTCGTCTTTGAGCGAGCGTCGGCCACGATTGAATTCGTTGTACCAGTTTTTCACAGTGCTATAGGATGGTGCTTCATAGCCATACAAAGATTTTATTTCATCGATGCACTCTTGCCGTGATAATCCACGTCGAAAGTTGTGAAAAAAGATCGCACGAAAATGTTCACGAGTTAATTCCATTTTTTGGCCGAGATGAATTTTTTAATTCCCTGTAAATAAAACAATTCACGATTAAATGACAAAACGTTCTGAGTGATGTTATGCTAGAAAATATCAAACTTTCCAATGGAAATGTCAGATTGCACCTGGCAACACTTAGTGTTGCCTAGGCCAGACCTATATTCACGTATAGTAGCCTACGTGGATATGAAAAACTGGTAAAACACGCTCCGTTGATGGGAGATGACTTGCGGGAGATGAGATGCGAAATATAGCTTGGATATATTTTTTAAAGAAAGCAATGTCGTCTCTAATTCGATTATCACTTGAAAAAATTTCCTAATTTGACCAAAGTTTGTGGTTTTTTCGAATTTATCGCGTATAAATAAAATTCATAAATCCGCTGGAACACTCATAGGTACTTTGCAACGAAATTGCTCTGTACGGACGTCGTGGGAAGTAAATAACCATTCTTTTAACTTTTGTCAAATTTTAATTCGAGAGGTGGCTACGGATGTGAAAAGGCCCCTCAGTAAGGCCTAAATTTCGTTATATGCGCTCGGTAGCTACAAAATATGGATTGGTGAGTCATCAGATCTCTAAGCGATTAAACCTGCCATTTTTTCTAGTTGACGAAGTTCAGCTTTGCATATTTTTAATTCAAACGAAAATATTATAAGAAAGTAGGTAGAAAACTGTCAAAGTTGTAATTAAAGGTAAAAAGCCACCGGAAATCGCTAAGTTGCGAATGATTTTGCAAAAATTAGGTCGCTCGGTACACTTTAGATAACCTTCATACATTTACATACTTTAGACAAAAATGAAACTGCTTACATTTGATTAGAAAGCTAGATGAAAAAATATCAGAGATATCACTGATAATAAGCACATCGGTGCCCCACTGAATCCATCTTATATCTTGCATTTTATATTTTATTCTTTTCTGAAAATTTGTTAACAATAATTTCCGACCGACTGGTTAGCATTGCGTACTGCCATTCGGAAGACCAGGGTACAAATTCTGGTACTACCAACTTCCTAAAGTTATAGAAAATTAATTTAAAACAAAAAATGAAGTTAAATTTTCTATTGTGGTCGCTCCTCGGCAGGGAATGTCAACCCCCCGAGTGTATTTCTGACATGAAATAAAAGCTCCTCATAAAAAACCATGAGCATGATACAAGCAAAACTCTTTGCAATCATGGAAGCTCAAATCTACATCAGCAATACAATCAAATACGGTATATTCTAACGGTCAAACTGGCATCAGATCTCTACAATGTAACAGTACTACTTTAAAGGTGGCTATTCAATGTAGAAGCAATCTGAACAAGCTATCGACTAAATGCAACACTGCAGTGGTTTGGGTATCCGTACACAGTGGCATCCCATACAATTGCATGGCAGACGAACCAGCGAGAGAAGGAACAATTCTATCAGGTTTAACTTTTTCCATGTCAAAGTATATGCTTAAACTGACCTTTGTCAAAGAAGCAGACTCAAGATGGCTGAATGAGACCAAGTGCAACGTTACCAGACAAAGTTGAACGTGAAAAAATCAAAACATCTTAACATTGTATACCGGTTCTCCATTAACATAACGACAGGTGTAATAACAGGCTACTGTTTAATCGCGCTACACGGGAAAGAGTGGCCTACCACTCCTACGAAGAAGAGAAGAAGTCTATGGAACATTACCTCTGCCACTATCCAGCCTAGAAATATGCGCGACACAAATTCCTCGAGAAACACTTCTTCGACTGTCTCGCTGAGCTGACTTTAACGAAAATTGGTAATCTAGTTTTTTATAAAAGGTACACGATCACTTGAGAAGGTGAAGATAGGAGCCCCACAGCGGTATCACAAAGGGCTTATCGGCCTGACTGTGCTGGTAATGACCAGCAGCCGCTGATACTTAACTCAACTCAACCAAACTGAACTCAACCTAACTCAACTTAACTCACCCATAGGGTTGAAAGTACTCCAGAATCACAAGTTTTTGTTGTGTCACTCGTTTGGTAGAATTAGAACAATCTAGATTGAAATGGGCAAGTGGAGATGGACTTGGCTTCACTTGGTATCTCTGGAAATTACTAACATTTTTAAAACTCAGAATGGCTTATAATATTATATTTAGTTCCAACCGTGCTCAGCACGTCCCTACTCGTTGAATTTGTACAATTCCCAGCATTTGCTGTTATCAAATACCCAGTAGCAATTTTTTTGTTTTTTTTATTTTGTTTTGTTTCTCTATGATTTTCTTCTATAAAAGAGTTACAATATGTTATGCACATGCCAAGATAGTTCACCTTCCACTTACTTGGCAACTCGCGTGACGCTCGAACGAAAACGAAAGTGAAGTTGAATGCCGCCTTTTGTTTCCTGCATTAACAACTTTTGTGCAGATGCCTGGCGCTCCAATGCCAAGTGACAAGCTGGAAGCTGCAAATATCGTTAGATGTACACGTATGTACATAACTATTACACACATGTCTACATGTACACGTATGTGTACAAGCACACAAAATAGTGAGCACGCCACTTTAGTTCGCTAACTCATTCACCTGGTGGCGCTTAAGTTTGCTTATATACATACACGTTTACATACATACATACATACATACATACATACATACATACATATATGTATATATATGTATATCTGTTTTGTTTTTGGTGTTTCTTCTGTTTTGTTCGGAAATTTATTTAAGTGGCGCATTTTCTCGGTTTTGTTGCATGCAACCACACAGCGTATTTAATTAATTCAATGTTATAAATTGCCGTTGATTTTATTTTGTGTTGAAATTATAAAACAAACAAACAAATGCAGGTAAAAAGAAAAATGAAAATAAAAACATTGAATATTGAAAAGGAAAAATCAGTCAGTGAACGTGTTTTCGATTGGCGCCGACTTGAACTCACGATCATTTCCATGTTTTTTCTGCATTTTATTGAGGCAAAAAAAAAAAAAAAAATTATTTCTCCACAAATTTCGTCTTCATTTTTTCATAATATCCACTTTGACTGTTATTTCAATTGCTTCCCATAGTTGCAGTTTGTATTCGTTATGCAAATATTTGCAAATATTTATTTATTTATACATTTCATTTTGCTGTATTTACTTTTGATTATCGTAAACATTTATAGCGCTTGGGTTACTGCATAAAATTTGCAACAATAATACTTGGATTTATTTACACCGGTGATGTACGGTTATAATTTGTACAATTTCAACTTGTATGCATACATAGATACCCGTATAAATATCTGCCATTTAGTCCAATCAAACATTTTATTAAGCAGTATTTATGTATACGAGTATGTGAAAGTATTTAAATGCATTTGGAATGAACTAAAAAAATTTAAATTAATTTGTCAGCTTTTTCGGATGGTTGTCAACAACAATTGGAGTGTTTTTTATTAATTATGTTTTACTTTATTTTAGGAAAAATAGTAATACTCTTTGTTCATAATGAACTTATTGAGCGAACACTTATCCAGCCTGCTGAATGGCAGTGAAAATGGAACACCCGCAGATGTATTCCAAGGCCTGAATCGGAGCGGGGTTGTCCGCATAGACTTTAGACTTTATATATCTCCCCACGAAAAAGTCTAACGGTGTGATAGCACACTATCTTGGTGGCCAAATTTTCTGCTCACCAAAATGTTCTCTCAATAAACCCGATGTGTGGGAAGTGGCGCCGACTTGTTGAAACCAAATGTTGACGTGATCACGAGCTTCAATCTCAGGCATCAAATAGTCGGTTAACATGGCGCGATAACGGTCGCGGTCCATACGTCAGTCCGAGTAGCTGCGAACGGCGCCGAACCACTATCCACGTTCTTCGTGTAAACTCTCAGCTACGGCCGCTATATTTTCTTCACTGCCCGCTGGACGTTGTCTATTCGGTCGAATATTATCCAATAATAAATCTTGGATATCCAGATAGCTGATGGTAGTAAGTCTTTCCATGATCAAATGCCAACAATATTGAACAAAAATAACATGACAGCTTGACACGACATATGCGTGATCTGCCAAGAAAAAGCTAATGAAAAAAGTTCGTCTACTTGGATAACCCGTTAAAAGACAGATTTTTTAAATTTTGATTCGTAAATGCGTCAGAAAATGAGTGAAATTTGATATTGTACACACTTATAATGAATTACTCGTTGGTATTGAAAATTATCGAAATCGGACGACTTTAACATATAGCTCCTTAGAAATAAGGTTCTGATCAAAACTCCAAGTTTCTGCTTTATATCATTGTAACATTGTACCAGGTGTGTTAGTTGAAATTTGCCGGTTTTTTTCAATAAAGAAAACACTTAATTTTCAGAGGAATTTCAAAATTTTTTTTTTCAAAGTATTGACCATTGGTTTCTACACATTTCGACCATCTCTCAGGCCAATTATGGATACCATTCCAAAAAAACTTTTTCTCTTTCGAGGCAAACCATTCGACGAGCCATTTTTCGACTTCTTCAAAATTAGCGAAGCACTGCTCTGCAAGGGAGTGTCCCATCGATGCGAAAAGGTGATAGTCGGACGGGGCGATGTCTGGAGAGTACGGCGGGTGCGATAATATTTCCCAATTAAGTGTTTTTAATGTGTCTTTCACCAGTTTAGCGGTATGAGACGGCGCGTTGTCATGTTCAAGATAACTTCGGGCTTAATCCGACCGTTTTTCGATCAACGCATGATTCAAATTGATCATTTGTTGTCGGTAGCGATCCGTGTTCACCGTTTCACCAGGTTTAAACAACTCGAAGTACACCACACCACACTGGTCCCATTAAACACAGAGCATTGTCTTGCGGCCTTGCAGCCGAAATCTCCACTTTTAAATTGACAAAACCATGTCTCACATGTTCTTATCACTGGAGCATGTTCACCATAAGTTTCTACCAGCAACCGGTGAGCTTCAGCTGCTTTTTTCTTTTGATGAAATAAGAAAAGCAACGAATGCCGCAAATGCGATTTACTTGGAACGAACCTCGACATATTCACTGAGGTAAACAAATATGACGCTATTATTTTGGCGGAATGTGACTTGCGTATTTTTGTAGGTTAATGTCAATAGAAAAAAATTACATATACGGTGTGTCCCAAAAATAACCGAATTTTTTGGATATAAAATAGTAAAATACACATTAGTTTATCTTTGAAAGTTATTATTTATTCAAAATAGGTTCCATTTGACTCAACACAACGTTTGGAACGATCAACCAGCGCATGCATATATTTTTTTATGTCATTTATAGAAATGTTTTTCAGTACCTCGGTTACGGCTGCTTCATTTTTTTAAATTTTTTTTTAATTTTTTAAACTTCAATTTCAATTTTTTTTCAAGTTTGACACAAAATTTTATATTTGCTCTTTGTTCCATTTTTTTTGGAACCATTAGCAAACTTTTGGTTTTATTGAAATGGCTGTCACTTTTACATCTGTCATCCGACTTACATGAAGTTAGGTGCGTTTGAAAGAGGATGAATGTATCTTTTTAATGTTACAAATTTTCAATACATGGCGCTGTATGTTGTAGGTATGATTTAAATATAAAGTTCGGTTATTTTTGGGACACACCGTGTACATGCCAAATCATAGAAATTTATACATATTGCTAGCGACATCTACTAGTAAAACCGGCACACTTCAACAAACACATCTGGTAACTGAAAGTATAAATTATTTTTATTTTTGAGTTTCGGTATCCAATTAGTTTTTGAGTTTTTGTCACTAAAAAAAATCGAAGAAAATTAGTTATTTTTAATAATTTTTATTAAATTTCCTACAATAAAAAAATTCTGTAACTGGAGATGCGGGGCATCGATCCCCGTACCTCTCACATGCTAAGCGAGCGCTCTACCATCTGAGCTACATCCCCAACTGGCAGCAAAGTCTTCAAAAAGCATATGTAAACCATGTTACGCTGTCTGGTATGACTATAAATAGTCTTTGTAGGTCAAAGAGGGCAGTCAATGGTAATTGCAATGTATCGAAGAGTTTTTGCCCAAAACGACGGATAATTAAAATGCAAGTAACGCCCGTTAAGGCTTATTGTACTCGTTGTTTGTTAGCTATATGCAATTACTAGGGCAACGCACATACATATGTACATATGAGCACACATACATATGCATGTATTTATGTATTTACTCTTAATTTGTTTAACAAAAATTTAAATCGCAGAAGTACCATGTACCCGTAGCCCAAAGGGCCTACAACTGCAACTAAACTGGTGAAGTTAATTTTAACCTTCAAAGTTGATTAATTTTACTATTATAAAGGTAAATAGATAAATTCTATAGTATTTGGAATAAGCTTCACTTATACTCTTTGATTGGCAGTTTTGCATAGAAAATCGAAAAAATGTTTAATTATTCGAAATTTATAAGAACTTTAACTTGGGATGCATCAAGGTAATTCTGAAAATCTGCCCTTTGGTTGGGGTTGCTTATATTACACTTTGTAAACCCATCTCATCGGACGGAAGTCGTTTAAGCGGCTACTGGGGACCAGTGCATCATTTTCGACAATACTAGTCTACTCTCCTCGATTGAGGTACTAACATTATCAATAATATTGTGGTTGTGTTTACAAAGCGCATGTGAAGCAACAAGGCAATAAGCAGTGTGTATACAAAGCAATTGAATTGAAAGCAATTGAAAAAAAATTCTTTTTGTATTTATTTGTAATCTTTGTCCCTTTTTATCTTCTCTACATCATCGCCAGGGATTTCAATGGATTTTCTAAATATCTAAATATTGAAAATGAAATTTCAATATTTTCAACAGCTTCTTAGCTAATAATAATTCCACGACGCCTCTCACCACATAGAAAGTATATAGATGAAACGGCAAGTGAAAAGTTGGGACCAAAGCCCAGTGCGACCTCAACGCACCATTCAAACTTAACGCTCATTTACTGGTCTCGGTTTGTCGGATGTTGTGAGCTGTATAACGATCAAATCCGTGACATAAGTAAATGCCGCAAGAACCACCATAGCGAAAAATCCCCAGAAGAACGGATTCATTACGCCTGGATTTTCGGTGAGTTTAATGCTGGAACCTTTATGAGCTCTGCCTGCTGCGTATCTTAAGCTTATAGATCCACTTCTGAAAACAGTCTTCAAAATCTTGCCTTTTAGGCGTGTCAAGTTCAGCATTAACCGCATTAATTATGCCCTTGTTGCTATTAAAGACCTTTCTGTTTAAATTTTGTTAATTTTTGGGAATAACCAGAAATCACAAGGCGCTATATCCGGGGAATATGGGGCTGGACGTATTTCTTCGATCCTAGAGATCACAATAAAATTACTGCTGATTGGTTTCCAAGATTCTGCACCAGTTACGACTTCACTAAAGTTGCTAGACTGACCATTTTTGAATTTGTTTAGGAAAAAGTAAACAAAATAGACTCGCGCCTCTTTTTGAGCCTCATTTAAAATTGGTGATACCCATTGAGCAAATTACGTCGTGTATCCCAGATGGTTATTTCATATTCGAGATACAGCATTGGAATTCAAGCCCAATTCATTAGCAATCATTTCTTGTGCCAATCGTAAGTCTTCTTCAATTTTGGATTTCACCAGAGCTATAGTGACGTCATCATCGGAAGATTTTGGGCTCGTTCTCTACGGAAAAATGTCCGGTTTGGAATCTTTGGAGCCACTTAGAAATAGTCTTTAAAGATGGTGCAATCGTTCCATATGCAATTTGGCATTCACTGAATATTTGTATTGGCTATAGATTACACCGAAACCCGAAAGAGAATCACATGGGGAGTTTTTATTTGCATTGGTGGTGGAATTTCGTCTGACCTATCCTCACCTTTCTTGCGTTTCTCTCCAAATTTTTGAAAGAAAGAGTGATAAAGTAATTGCAAATGATTTATTATTTTTTATATTTAATAAAAATAAATTGAAAGTCACCAACTGACCGAACTTTTGGTAATACGTTTTCGGTAAAATATTAATTTAGCTGTGACGCGATCCCAATATGAAATATAATATATAAAATGCGAAACGTTGCATACATCGTGGCGTTGCAATTAACAAAATACTCCTAGAAACAGGGTGATATGTAAAGTGCATTCAGTATTTCAAAGGAACTGCGTGTAGATGTCGCTAAGTTGAAATCAATTAGTCCAAAGTAGAGTTACAAACTGACAGACAGACAGACATACAAGTGAAGCTAATATAAGCGTGTTAATAAAATAAAACTGTGATATATTTTTATGAAAGCGAATTCCCTATGGCAATATTTCTGTGTTATTTTACCGTGGGATGCTAAAATCAACGAGCTATTCTGTGAGCTTCTGGCTTAAGAGTTTTGCCTTGAGCTTTGTTTATGGCAAAGGCGAAGCATACTTTGAAGGGAAATCGCACTCTCTTGTATTTGAAGGAATAATTTGATGGTATGAGACAAATTCTAGGAATAAGTACAGTTTCTCCCTGAAAACAACATGTTAGTACAGTAGCCTCGATTACATTTCAATGCAATTTTGGTGGACTTATATTGCGCAGTAACATAAATGGCGCTCCAACTCTTAACTTTAATATGTGATTTAGGAGTCCGCCAGGCTTATGAACTCTACCAAATTGTGAACGTGGCCACGTTGGTGTTTATTTTGAGTTCATGCTTTTATAATGTGATACTCGAATAGTTTCAAAAGTATTTCACTAATGATTAAGGCTTGTTTATTTTTTGGTGTTAAGATGGAACGTTTGCATAACCATTCTGAGGGTTTATCGTGAATATTACTTACGCTTGGATAGATTTTAGCTGTAACCTCTTCTACAGTGGAAACAATTGTTCATTCTTCTTTTTCTCTAAAACGGATTCTCATATTTTTGGTGAGGTTGAGGTTCTTCACTGAAGGTCATAAATAAGTCCGTTTCAAGAAGGCTTTAACTTCGTCCGCTCGCATTCCATTGGGCACTATTACTACAATTCAGTAATTCCTCCCATTTGACAATTATTATTTCTAATATTTTGTATTGATCTATCTATTAAATTAAATATTTCCAGAACATATACTCCCAGTTATAGATCTCTACGATCAGTGGTTTAGGCTGTGGGTTGATCCGTCAGTCATTCAAGACAAATCCAATTTAGTTACATTTAGTTATACACATTGTTTTCTCAATCAAAAAGCTTCGGATTCACTTGAAACTCAATGAGCCGGTGTTTTGGAGTCGCTGATTACGAAACCAAAATCCTTTTCTTCAAAAATTCAAAACGGCGGATCTAATATCACGGTGAAATTTTTAAAATCTATCAAAATCACTTGAAGCACGCAACTCGGCGGGTTTTCGAGGTCGCTAATTAGGAATTATAATTAATTTACTGATTTTGCAGCGAAAAGACGGTAGCCTCACGGGCGGGGCACCACAAAATTGTATTCTTATGAAGTCATGATTCTTCGGTAGGATCGTCTTCACTGTGAAATTTTTTGGTCCTCTCGGTCGGATTGTAAGTGTGGATATGCGATTTCGCCAATTTTTAATAATAATCTAGGGTAAATGCGAAATTCCTAATTAGACTTTATGTTATGCTGTTACACGCAACCGTTAGCTGAGGAAAGTTAATCCACCTTGAGTACTCAGTACTGTCGAGTATAATGAACATTTTGTAGTAAATTAGTGTAGGAGTGCATGTGTTGTTACATAAATATTCATAAGCAAAATAATAGTATTATTCAATCTTCTATGCATTTGTCTTATGTGCAGTTACATCGCATTGCAATAATACAAGTATAACAGTACCGAGAAACTTATGAAAGCAATAGAAATTGAAAACCCTATAAAAAAAAAAACGTAAGAGAAATACGTATAGAAGAGATAACGAGAGACAAACGTAATTGACGATTACTAATTGCATTTTAATTGCCGGCACAAAGCGGCAGCAATCACTGCAGCGTGCAGCATAGACGTTGGCAGAGCAATGACTGGATCAACCTCATCCTCAATTACAATGCGCCACACACAAAGCAAATTAAAGAAAATTTTATAAACACAGACACACACACAGACACACACACACAAATACATATAAGACAAACAATTATGACAACAACAATCGGAGCGCCCTGCGTTAGCTGATTTTATGCAACATTTGCAATTTTATTTGCATTTCCTGTCATTTGTCCGCATTCACCGAGACTTACAATAAATACTTTTACCTCTAAAAAATCAACTGAAGTGGTTACACATAAAAGCATTTGCATACATTCATACACATACCTATATTCGTATGTTTGCAAATTAAGTAGTATGGCGCCCGCAATAGCCGAGTGGTTAGCATTGCGTACTGCTATTCGGAAGGCCAGAGTTCGTGTCCTGGTTTGACCGACATGCAATATTATAGCAAATTAATATATCTGTTTGCGGTCGTGCTCATAAAAAAATATCAGCCATTCGTAGGCAGCCTAGAATAAACTAAAGGTCCCTCCATTTGTTGGAAAAACATCAAGACTCACACCACAAATTGGAGGAGGAGCTCGGCCAAAAATCATATCGGCGGTTGTAAAGCGCCAAATATATATAAATTATGTAGAAACATATATGTATTTGTACAAATGTATCTGTGTATATTAGAGCGGTACACAATTTTTCTTGCATTGAAAGTTCGTAAACTTGTTACGTCCACTTTTTAAAGAGATTAAAAATATTAAAAAGAAAAGCAATTTTCTGTTTTTGCCTCAATGAGAATTTACCTACCTAAATATGTTATATACTCATATATAAATATATATATATAATTGGCGCTTTGTAACCGCTGAATATATTAAGTAAATATGTATATACATGTGCGCTACTTGCAGAGAAAATGATCAACATTTACATAGAGCAAACAGTCACGCGTGATGACAACTCTGAGATAAAACTCCGGCAGAGAGCTTAAAGCTTTACTGAAAATATGTTTATGTTTGAACAGTAAAAAAACTTATTTACTAAATTACTCCACTTATAAACCAGCGCCCTTTCACACGGTGTCTTCAGTGCAGACGGAGATCCTTCATCTGATACCACCATTGATCAGATTAGGTTAGTTGAAAAACACTTATTCCGGCATTTTTTTCCTAGTTTAAAGGAAACTTTTGGCTTTGTTCAAGTTTTTTCACACACAAATTAGTGACGTAAGAATAACAACAAATTCAGGCGTAGCAGCGTAAGTTTTTGTCGAAGGCGTCTTAAAATCTACTTGTCGTTAGTACTGTCGATCTGTTTCTTTCGAGTCTTTTCTATGGCATATTGTGGACTAAAGTCGCTGACAAGTTTTTGCGCACAAAGCCATTGTTTTTTTTTTTTAATTTTTCCAAAAAGTATTTATTTATTCATCAATAATAGATATATTGCACTTATGCCAGCGTTTTTCCCAATTCTAGAAACATTTCTGAAACGCGTTTTTTGGTATCGCCAATAGCTCCTGTTTCGATTTTTCTTTGATCTCCTCAATCGTAGCAAAACGCTTTCCTTTCATCGGTGTCTTCAGTTTTAGGAAGAGGACAAAGTCAGCGGGAGCCAAGCCCGGTGAACACGGCGGTTGAGGCATGATAACGGTTTTGTTTTGGGCCAAAAACTCACGAACAAGCATCGATGTGTGAGCTGGTTCGTTATCATGGTGCAAAATCCATGATTGTTTTTTTCACAATTTTGTGCGTTTCTGACGAGTTGCTTCGCGAAAACGTGCATCACTTCTAGGTAACATTCCTTATTAACCATACGACCTTGTGGCTGGAATTCATGATGCACCACGTCATTATAGTCAAAGAAAACATTGACCGAACTTGACGTGCCTTTTTCGATCTTGACTCTTCTTGACGCTTCTATTGGGATGATTGGGCTTTGGTTTCAATGTCATAGCTATACACCCATGATTCGTGACCAGTTACGACCTTTTTGAGGTAATCTGGAGTGCCTGTGACGATGTTCAACATTTCCTGAGCGATGTCCATGCGATGTTGTTTTTGATAAAATTTTAGCAATTTTGGAACACTCTTCACTGCCGCACGTTTCATATCTAAAACATTCGTAAAAATTGCTTGACATGAGCCGAACGATATGCCAATATCATCAGCAACCTCTCTGATATTGATTCCACGATTATCCAAAATCATTTTCTTCACTGCTCAATGTTCTCATCGGTTGTTGACGTGCTCGGGCGACCAGGACGAGCATTGCCATATTGCCATTGACATATTCTCGGCCTGCCTTAAACCGGTTATATCACAATTGAACTTGTGTTCTGCTCACAGTAGATTCGCCAAACGCCACTGTCAACATTTCAAATCTCCTTGCGCATTTAATTTCATTTTTTAAAGAAGACTTAATACAGTTCCTTTGATCCATTTTTTCGAATAGTAAAAAATCGAAAAGCACACCAAAACACGACTAACCTTCTTATCTGTCAAAAACAAACTGACACTCCAAAATGGCTGATATTGCCAACATATATAATAGACATACATATGTACCAACATAACAGGAAAAAAGCGAAAATCGAACATACATAACTCGTGAAATATGAAAATAATGGATATTTTCTGATCGAACCTGGTATAGGCTTATGTACCATATATACGACTGCCACAATCTAAATCTAAACCATAAATTAAGGAGGTATTTGGCGGAAAATTGCTTTAGCGCCAATTATATATATGGTATAGGTATATAATTTTTTTATCAGGTAATAACTGAACCGAAGTGCTATTGCTGCTGTAGGGCAGAGCGTCGAAGAAGATCCATTTTATGGAAAATTTTGAGGAAGGATCTCGCCTTGTGGGCTTAAAAAACCCTATTCGTGCAAGAAGTGGAGCCGAATGACAGTCAAGTCCGTCGCATGTTCGGTGAATAAGCCCATAACGAGATAGTCACCGATCAGAATTTCACCAGAAAATTTTGTTCGGTAATGAAGCTCACGTCTGGTTGAGTAGGTAAGTTAATAAATAAAACAATCGCTTTTGGAGGTTTCATGGGCTTTATGGGCAGAGGAAAGCATTGATTTTCAAAATTGTAGCAAACCATAATGGTAAGGCCAACAGGGAACGCTAGAGAGCCATGATTAAAGACTTTTTCCTGCGAGGAGGATTTTGATGTGAACGACCTTTGGTTCCAACAAGACAGTGCTGCATGCCGTACAGCCGCCAACAAGACAATCAATTTATTGAAGGATCACTCCGTTGGAAGGATCAGGTGGAGAGTGACCTGGTTTCACTTGGTAATTCCAATGCAGAATAACACTTGCCAACGGGTACTACTTTGGACTGAATAGGCTATTGAAAAGTAAAGTCCTCTCTTGACGAATAAAAATCAAACCCTACAGAACGGGAATGTACTGCTTTATGCAGCGGAGTCATGGACGATGACAACATCTGATAAATCGGCGTTAGGTTTTTTCCAGTGAAAGGATTTGCCTAAGATTTAAGGTTCTTTACGAGTTGGCGGCGAGCACCACAGCCGATGGAATAATGAGCTGTACGAGATATACGATTGATATAGTTCAGCGAATCAAGAAACAGTAGTTACGCTGGCTAAGTTATTTGGTCCGGATGGATAAGAATACTCCAATTCCGAAAGTTTTCGATGCAGTACGAGGTGTGATCAAAAAATATCCATTATTTTCAAATTTCATGAGTTATGTATGATGTTCTATTTTCGCTTTTTGTTTCTGTTATGTTGGTAAACATGTCTGTTATATATGTTGGCAATATCAGCCATTTTGGAGTGTCAGTTTGTTTTTGACAGATAAGAAGGTTAGTCGTGTTTTGGTGTGCTTTTCGATTTTTTACTATTCGAAAAAATGGATCAAAGGAACTGTATTAAGTCTTTTTTAAAAAATGAAGTTAAATGCGCAAGGAGATTTGAAATGTTGACTGTGGCGTTTGGCGAGTCTACTGTGAGCAGTACACAAGTTCAATTGTGATATAACCGGTTTAGGGAGACCGAGAAGATGTCAATGGCAATGCTCGTCCTGGTCGCCCGAGCACGTCAACAACCGATGAAAACTTTGAGCAGTGAAGAAAATGATTTTGGATAATCGTCGAATCAATATCAGAGAGGTTGCTGATGATGTTGGCATATCGTTCGGCTCATGTCAAGTAATTTTTACGGGTGTTTTAGGCATGAAACGTCAGAAACACACAGAATTGTGGAAAAAACAATCATGTGTTTTACACCATGATAACGCACCAGCTCTGAGGGCGATTACTTTGAAGGGGACAAGATAGTTATTAATGGTTATTTTCTGAGCACACCTCGTATCTGCCGGTGGAAATAGAGAAATAGGAAAACCTCCACTCCGTAGACCTCGCTACACTTGGTTTTTCCAAATGGCGTCAAACACCGAAAAGAAGGAATTAATGGTGCAATGCTGTTTACTCGGCTATAATCGCGTATGCGGTGTCTACGCAAGTAAAGAAAAATAATAATGAATTTTTAACCGCTGAAGCGATATACGGCTGAGCTCCTTCCTCAATTTGTGGTTTTGCATCTTGATGATTTCTCAACAAATGGAGGGACCCACAGTTTATACTAAGCCGCCTCCGAACGGCTGATGTTTTTTATGATTAGCTTTTTATTCAGGGTCAGAAATACACTTGGAGCGCTTGAGATTCCCTGCTGAGGGGCGACCGCAATTAGAAAAAAATTGGTCGGTTCAGTATGTGACAGTATGCGTTGCTAATCGCTTGTCTATTTCGGCTTTATTTAGATTATATTGTAGCGAATACCATTACCCACAAATAGTTTTTAATGACGTCATTATCATTGCGTTAACAATCTATATATAAATTTTAAAGTTTTTATGATACTCCATGAAATCTTCTATAAGACATTTGTTGTGCCACTGCGTTCAGCTTATCAGCGAAATATATATGGACATACATACATACATATATAAATACATATGTACATACAAATATGCACATTAATTTTTATATGAATAAAAATAAACAGTTTTTATTTTATCAAAAGGCAAAGAATAAATACCGATTTTAAGATACTAATGCGGTAGTTGTTGATGACATTCGGTACACAGCACAGAGAAAAAGACAAACATACGAGTACATTTGTACAGAAAGGTCAACAAAATTCCGCAACTGTGACACTGCTGCCGCCGTTGCTACTGCTAGCGGCTAAATAATATGGAACGCCAGAGCGAAGTACTAATAGAAGAAGCAGCAGCGTTGTGCTGCTCTTTGCTACATAAATTCATTGCCAATTTTCAGCTGATTTTTTGCTTATTTATTGTACCGCTACTTTCATAATATGAGTATGACTCCCTGCCCTAACCGGCGGCCTTCCGCTGCTTTTATTTCAAAAGATAATTTTTTATTTCAAAACTCGGTCGCTGTAGTCGCTATGCGTGGTAATGCCTGCTACGAGCCAATCGGCTTGAGTTCAAATCTCAATCAGATTAGTCTGTTATAAATTGATTGGTAAATGCAATATTCACACGGCAGGATAAATTCATACCGATGAGTGTATTTTTGTCATTTCAAAAAGGTCTTCATAAAAATCTATCAGCCATTTAGAAATATCAAAATGAATAAGAGAAGTTTGGCCGAAAACAACTTAGGCAGTTACAATTACGTGTAAGAATGCATGTATGTATAAGTACATATGTACTTGTTTGTATATACGTTATAGCTTTAATTATATAAAGGGTTTTACAATAAGAGATGTTATTTTGAATACGTAGGCTGCTATATATAGGTCTGGCCTAGGCAACACTAAGTGTTGCCAAATGCAATCTGACATTTCCATTGGAAGTTTGACATTTTTTAGCATAACATCACTCAGAACGTTTTGTCATTTAATCGTGAATTGTTTTATTTACAGGGAATTAAAAAATTCATCTCGGCCAAAAAGTGGAATTAACTCGTGAACATTTTCGTGCGATCATTTTTCACAACTTTCGACGTGGATTATCACGACAAGAGTGCATCGATGAACTAAAATCTTTGTATGGCTATGAAGCACCATCCTATAGCACTGTGAAAAACTGGTACAACGAATTCAATCGCGGCCGACACTCGCTCAAAGACGAATTCCGTGAAGGTCGTCCCAAAACAGCCGTTGTGCTAGAAAACATCGATGCCGTACGGGAAATGATAATGCAAGACCGTCATGTAACATACCTTCAGATAGAGGCATGCCTATGCATTTCTCCCACCTGATACATTCGATATTGCATGAACCCCTGGCCGTAAAAAAGGTTTGTTCTCGTTGGATCCCGCACAATTTGAAAATGCTGAAAAAATACGTTCGCGGTGCTTCAAAAGACGTTTATAAGATCGTCACAGATGACGAATCATGGATCTATGCGTATGAGCCCGAAACAAAACAGCAATCGACCGTGTGGGCCTTCCAAGACGAACCAAATCCAACGAAAGTTGTTCGTAGAAGAAGCACTTCGAAGCGAATGGTCGCCTGTTTCTTCGGCAAAACTGGTCATGTGGCGACTGTTCCGCTTGAGCAACGTAGGACGGTCAATTCTGAGTGGTACACCACCATTTGTTTGCCTGAAGTCTTCGGAGAAACTCGAAAAACGAACAAGACAAGACGAATCATTGTGCACCATGACAATGCGAGCTCTCTCACATCGGCTCAAACCAGCGCCTTTTTGACCGGCCGAAACGTCGAATTGATGGGTCATCCGCCGTACAGCCCTGACTTGACACCCAATGACTTCTTTTTATTCCCACACATCAAGAAAATAATGCGTGGTCAACGATTTTCGTCGCCAGAAGATGCTGTTGAAGCATTCAAAAACCATGTTTTGGAGGCGTCTCAATCGGAGTGGAAAAAGTGCTTCGAAAATTGGTTTGAGCGCATGCAAAAGTGTATAAATCTTGATGGAGAATATTTTGAAAAACAATTAAACGATTTTCGTTGATAAATATTCGTGTTTTCATTATTTGGCCAGACATATATATAGCAGCCTACGTAGGCTTGCAATTCTGATAGATCTTACTTTTGAAGTTGTAATTTTTTAACATTTGACCAGACGGACGGTCTGAAAAAATAAAACATTTTTTGGTCGTGGTGAAGCACTTTGTTGGACCGCAATACAGAAATTGGTGGAAAAATGGAGCTGTTAAGACAAGTTAGTAATGTGAGGAATAAAACACGTGCACGCCGTTAAATAATAACTGAGAATTTTGTTGCTGTTGCACAAGGTGTTGTCCATTCTACGTCATTTGAATAAAGACTTGAGTCTTAAGACTTAAGAAGTTTAGTTAACATAAGAATTCAAGTTGGCCGGTCATCAAAAACGTCATTTCTTTGCTGACTGAAATGAGTGAAAGTGATCTGGAATTTTATTGAAAAATTATCTTGACTGGCTACATCAATAAGCAAAACTGTCGGATCTGAGGCTTGGAAAATCCAAGATTTATTGTTGAAAAGCCTCGTCATCCTCAACGAGTAAGTGTTTGGTGCGTTTTGTAGACCAGCGGGTTAATTGGATCATACTTTTTCGAAAACGAGGCTGGAACAACAATTACGATGAATAAATTGCGCTATCGAGAGTTGATTAATGATTTTTAATGTCTGAAATTGGATGATAATGATCTGGACAACGTTCACTTTCAACAAGACGGCACTACGTGCTACACAAGCAACGAAACCATTGGTATTTTAAGGGGAAAGTTTGGGAATCATGTTATCTGTCAAATAGATGATCGCAATTGGCCACCGAGATCTTGTGATTTAATACCTTGCGACTTCTTACTTTCGGGTCATGTGAAAGATAAGGCCAACGTTGTTTCAGGACGTCAAAGATGGAATTATTGAAGCTACTGAGAGCATACAGCAGCCACTTTGCATGTTGGTGATGGAAAATTTCCTAAAATGGATACGGTCCTGTATGCGGATATTATTGTTTTTTATTTTTATATTTTATATTTTATAAACATCTGACCATTTGTCACAAAAACATCATTTTTCTTGGAATATAAAAATAACACCTCTTTTTGGAAGACCCTATACCTATGTATGTACGATTGAATGCTCCAATAATACTTGTAAGTAGCCAGCCAAATTTATATGCGATCCACTACGTCGTCTAGTTGGCCTCAGTGACCCAGTAAGTAATTGGGTACAAATATAGAAATAAATAAAATCATTCTTGCATATTATATATACTTATACATATACGAGTGTATGTATGTAGTATAACTAATTGTATGTTACATGGCGCTGACTTCTAATTTAATAGATACATACATACGTACTTTGTATTTATTGGTGTGCACTTGCGGCGATTTCTCGTAAACTATTACAAAAAGTGTTATGCCAACAACACAACAACAACAATAAAAACAAAAACAATATGCTAACATTTAGGAAATGTCATTTTAGGCGCAAACGCCCGCTTGGCTGGCTTTAAAGTTCAGCTTCACATTCATACATATGGTACAACAAATATGTATGCATTTATTCAATGTCGTTCGTGACCAAAAGTCGGACACATACCACACATATCTACATGCATATGTGCATACATATAGTACGCCTCTGGCTATTTATGCCAGTTTTTTAATGCAATTTTCTTTGTGCTTTTCGTTTAATTTTTTCATACAATCTTGTATGTACGAGTATGTTCATATAGTTATAAATATGTATATCTACATATTTGAAATATTAAGCATTTGCCTTTGACGCTCCGCTTGTTTCGCTTGCCAAAATCAATGCATCATTTTTAGGCTGTTTTTTTCAGTCTCGAATTTTATGCTCATTTTGCAACAAAACATTTGTTGTTTTCTCCCTTGTACAGTGTCATCGCATTAGCAAAGAGTTTTTCACGTCTTAAAACTACTATTTGTGCATATGAATGTACCATAGATACAAGTGTGTGTGTGTGTTTAGTTGTGAAATACAGGAAATATTTCTATATTGTCTTATACATAGATATATTAATACGAATAGGTAGATGAATTTATTTTGATATATGTACATACATACACGTATATATATATTTATATGATGGTTGTAAATGCTGAGAATGTGTTGGACGTATGTATGTAGGTATGAGTGTGTATATGTATATGAAAAAGCGCATGATTTGTTGGCAGCCATTTTGATTTATTCGCAAATGTTGCACTTTCATATCTGTTCGAAGGTTTCTTTTCGGTCAGAAAACGTGTATTTTTGGTTTTTTTTTTTGTAGTCCAAGGAAGGATTATGCATTAAATTTCCTTGCACAAATATTCACACCTGCATTCAATTATTCTAATCTAAGCTTGTTGTTGTTGTTGTAGTAACCGCAAAAATATTTCGCAAATTTTCGTCCTTTTACTTCTATCGTCTGCAAATGCGTCTTGCGTTCCTCTTCAGCTCTCTGTATCTTTCCCACCCCGCACATGTTGTTGCTGAACGTAAGGTTTGGAGGCAGACGGTCTGCTTTCTCGTACCAACTCTCTTTCTGAGTTTGAGATACTCTCTTCCACAGTTCCCTTATATCGAGTTGCTGACGAGTACTCTCAGAAAGCAGGTGTGCAAGTCCAGCAGAAAACCAGTCGGCTGTCTGTTGTCATTGCAGCTTATCGCTGTCAAACCTTCCTTTTGTGGGTGCATATTATGTTGCGCTGCAACATGATAGTGATCCGGGTCGATGCTAGGTCCTCGGATCGTACTCGCATCTAGAACACTGGAAATATGTCGTCTGGTTGAAAACTTTTCAATTTGGCGACAGGCAAGTAGTTTGTTGAATTTTCTTGTGATGGAATCTAGTACTGCAGACAACCGTATTTCTTGCCACGGTGAAATTGTTCAGCCTTTACCTATTTGGGAATGTTTCGTTAGGGAGGCTGAATTTTCCTACAGTTGCGGTGTGTCGTTCATTCACCGAAGTGAATACCAGTAATTGGCGACAAAGTCTCTCTCCCACTACCAATCCGACGCCAAATTTGCGATCTTTTATATGACTGTGTCAGTATATTTCATTTCTTTCCATCCGTGTTCCGTCCATCGTACTTCTTGAACGGTGGTGATGTCAGCATTTAATTTAGTCAAGTCACCAGCCACATTCCCAATTAAGGGACTAGATATTACAGGTGCATGTCCTCAAATCGTGATCGTTAAAACATTTCTGTGCCCCAAACCCTACGCATAAACGAATGGGATTATCCTTCTCACTGTAGCTCGTTTTTTGGCCACCCAGAGGATACTTGGTCTCAGATCGCAAGACATGTGCAAAAGAATCATTCCACTTGTTGGAAAACATCCAAACGCTCAACACAAATTGGAGGACAGCTCGGCCGAAAATCGCTTCCGCTACTGTAGGTATATTCTGTGCGTGTAGGCCGACAGATATGTGAGGATCACCAATGCACTTGTTGAATTTATTGTTGCTAGAAAGTAGTTTCCCTAATTTAACTCAACTCTTTAAAATATCACCGCGCATATAACCACTTTCACTTTCTGCCTGTAAAGTTTTCTAATGCTACTCTTAGGTTCTTCGTATGGAAGAGACGGTGCAACATTTGTGATGACAAATCCACGATTAATATTTTCTACTTAGAATTTTCTTAAGTCTGACAAATTACGAATTCCCCATTTGTTTCCGCGCTGTGCTGAGTGTGAGAATTGAGCAGTGCGAAAAGAGAATGCGACCAGAAGTTTTCAATAGCAAACAGACAAGCTACAAACATGCAAGTCATCACGTCAATCCCGTCGTGAAACCAATATATGACGTGCAATTGCAGTAAGCAGAGGAAGAAATGGAAGGACACAACATGACATCAACCAAGTTACCAACTTTAACGGTTAAAGTTTTGAGCTAAACGTTGAATGTTGCGTTCAAATAAAGGGAAGGAATTAAAGGGAAACGAAAGTAGGAGATAAATTCAACATTTCATATATAAATACAATATACTGAAGTATGTATGGATGTACATACGCATGTATGATCGCGAGTTTAAGTTATACGCACACATATGTATGTATGTACGTTCATATTCTGTTTGCTGTTGTTGCAATGGATTCTGCAGAAAGAATAATAATAAATTAGTAGTAGCACGTTTGGGGTTGAGAGAAGTGTAAGCACACATACGTGTACATATGTGCACACGTACATACCCAGAACCAGGTGCATCTTTATATGCATATGTATGTGTATTGTAGCTTATATTGTCCTGGTATGAGCTCACTCTCATGCCATGCTTTGAACACCCAACAAACAAACAAGTGAGTTTGACTTCAAGATGAAAATAAATTGAAATCTAGGCATATTCATAGAGGTGAGAGCAGAAGAACAAATACAACAATTACCGTATATTTTGTTTTTTTTTCTTATGCCCAATGAATGAAAAAACTTGATTTCGCTGGTGTAGTGACTCCAGCTTGTTGAATTCACCTTGATTGAAGTCGAATTTGTTATAAAAAAATTATTTTCTAGAGTAATAATTAAGTTTCTTACCATGAATTTGAAAATCTATACCGAAAACAATCTTAGTCTTCTTCTTCTTCATGGTGGTGAGCATCGCTTGCGCGATTATAGCCGAATCAACAATAGCTTGGCATTCATCCCCTCTTTTCGTGAAACCAGGACGCCCTATACCTGATGCTTTACACGTATTGAAGGTCTTCTCGTTCCTTCGCTTCCACCGGCGGGTACTGCATCGAATACTTTCAAAGCTTGTGCTTTCATCTGTGCTGGTAACGACCAGAGGCCGCATCAACGGTCATCAATGTCACTGTATAACTCGTACAGCTCATCGTTCCATCGTCTGTTAATGCACAAGGACCATAAATCGTTCGTCGATCTTTTAACCCGAATAATCCATTCGAATGTCGATATCGTCCACGCGCCTGTACGTTATTGTAGGACGGGAATGATGAGGGAGTTGTAGAGTTTAGTTTTGGCTCGTCGAGAAAAGGCTTTACTTTTTAATTGTCTACTCAGTACAAAGTAGCAACTGTTGGCAAGGTTGACACTGCTATTGGTGTCAACCTTGATAGATAGACCAAATTATTGTATCTAAGGCCTCGAAGTTATGACTGTCAACAGCACGTGGGAGCCGAGTCGCGAATGTGATGACATTTTTTCCTGATGACAAGAGATATTTTTTCTTGTCCTCGTACACTACCAGACCCATTCGCTTTTTTATCAAGTCTGTAGAAAGTAGAACTAATCCAATAAGTAAGATAGAGTATTGAGAGTGTAGGAGACAGTAGAGCAGGTTTGTGCACAAACAGATAGACAGTTAAGCTTGGCATTCCGATCGCATCGTTATAAATTTTGAAGGGTATGCTTCTCCTCCTTCTGGTTCTTACACACTTCGGACCAAAGTTGATAAACCAGATTTTTGTTCACAAAAGGCATAAAAATCAAAATCTTCTTCGGGCAGAATTGTTTGTCATTTTGTGTAAATTAAGATTTTCTGAGCATAATTTCAATCTGCAATGGAAATGCTTTGTCGGCTAAATGGATAATACCTAATTCTATTTTTACACGATAGGTGTAAATCTTGGTACACCCGGAGATGTCTAAACCGAAACTCCGATTGATTATGATGGAATAGATATTTCATTTCCCGACTATGAAGAGTTTCCAATAGTGGTTGTCCTCTTAATGTACAACACCACCGTCAGCGAACTGATTCGAAAAGACCCATGAAAAAAGATAGAACATCCAATTTCCATCGAACTTAAAGCTGCTTTCGACATCTACGCCACTATGTCTGAATTTGGTTTTCCTGCAAAACTTATAACATTGTACAAAATGACGCCGGGCAATACCAAATGAGACAAAGCGACTCTTTGATGGGCATTTTCTTCAATTTAATGCTGGAGAAAATAATAAGAGCTAAACAGACAAGGTACAAACTTTTACAAGAGTGTATATCTGCTAGCGTATGTCGATGACATTTACCTTATATCATAGGCCTTAACAACCACGCCGTTAGTTCTGACTTCTCCAAGTTAGACAAAGAAGCGAATCGAATGGATTGAAATTCAACGCAGAATCACACTTGCCAAAAGTTGGTACTTTGGACTGAGTAGGCAATTGAAAAGTAAAGTCCTCTCTCGGCGAACGAAAACCAAACTCCACAATTGGCTCAGAGCTGTGGACGATGTCATCAACTGATAAGTCGACTTTGGGATTTATGGTCCTTTTGATCCTTTGATTGATATACAATAGTTCAGCGAATGTAGAGACAGCGGCTACGCTGATTAGGTCATGTCGTCCGAATGGATGAAAGCACTCCAACTTTTAAAATATTCGATGCTGTACCCGCTGGTGGAGAGTGAACTGGTTTCACTGGGTGTTTCCAAATGGCCCCTAAACAGCAAAGATAACAACCGGATGGTTCGGAACAAATTGATTCGGCTCTAATATAGTAAGCGCGTCCCACCACAAGGAAGAAGAAGAGGTTTACACCTTGATAAAGATATTCATTAGGTACAACTTTTCATTCAATTTGTTCTCGATAGGATTTTTTGCACGTTTGCCAGAATTTTAAATTTTTTGGTAAGCTCGTTGTCGTGAATGTCCACGAATAACTTTTCAACAACAAAGGTCGACCATTATTTATATTTTGTTGAAGTTAACTCATGAAAAGAATCACATGTGATCTTCCATTATTTTCTCAAAGGTGGCTGACATGTATTTTCGAAGTTCGCTGGGCACTCACATGTGGTTTTCACAACATTAACCATTCTCAAACACAAATACATATTTTCCAGATGGTACGAACATCCAACAGAAGTAGTAGAAGCCGCCACCCCAGCCGCATGCGAGACTGTGATTGCGTCTGCAGCAGCAGCTGATTTAATCCTTTGAAGGATGAGCGAAATGAAAACAATAGAAATCCATGTGAAATTCGGTTAAAGCATATAAAATGAAACGGAATTGTTGTTGTAGCACGTGAGGGATGCGTTTGAAGCGAAAAGTGCAGAGCAGCATGTTATTTGAGGGAAGCGCGAAACAAGTGCCAGTGCAACCCACCGCATTGAACCTCAGCTCAGGTGGGTGGCGCTTAGTGGGAGAAATTGTGCCACAAATCAGCACAAAAAGTACATCAAGAACACACACACAAATTTAAAATGAAATGCAATGAAACGGTAAAAAGAATGTGGTAACAACTGAAACAACAGTCGTAGAATTTCTAATTTAGAATAGTTAGACGGAGTATAAAAAATGAACAGACGAAAGGACGCTCAAACGCCACAATTGAATGGCAAGTGGTGAAACATAAACGAAGATGGCATGGCAGCCTGGCAGCACGGCAGCACGGCAGTAGCGCCCACCTGCTCGCCAGTATTTGTGGCAACGGAATTGAATGAAATACCTGAGGAAAAAAGGAAAGTTGAAAAAAAATTAAAAAAAAAAAATGTAGAAATTATAAAAAGAAGGGCGTCAACTGAAAGTAGACAAGGAAGCCTTCACGAAGATAAATGTACTGCCTACTTCATACAACCAAGCGACTACCCGCCTGCCCGACCGACGGTCCGACTTTTGCTGGAATAAATTCAACCATGGAGAATTCTAAGTCATTTCGCAATTTCTAAATTTCTACTGCGCGCCGGCAGTCCAGCTCGTTCGTTCATTGCTGCTGCCAAGTCTAATAAAGTTGTCAAGAATTTTTTCTCTCTCACTTGGCGTTCTGTTATACGTAGACACTGCATGCCACAATTATCACTGTGGCAAGGTAAGCATTGGTTATTGTTATTACCATTTGCCTGGCGATGCGGCACAAAATGCACTTTTGAGTGTGTTGGTAGTTAAGCTCTTGCGTTGTTAGTCGCAGCGTGGCATACAACAATCAGAAAATTCTGTGAACAAAATGGAAGGCGAAAACAGTAGGAGCTCGAGCTTAGAAAAGCTGGCGTTTAGCGGCGTTGTTTGTCCGTGCCATCGAGTTTTTAACTAAATGAGTAAACATACATACACGTATATTATATGCATATGTATACATGTGTACGTGTATGCTAGTGTCTGTGTAGATAAGTTGCGTGCTGAAGGTCCTGCAAGCGTACATTTGGATTTCGCAAAATATTAATGAAATTAAAAGGAATCGCCTTGAAATTAATTTAATTTGCACAATTTTAGCACTTTAATCTGAGTTTATTTTCTACAGTTAAGCGCTTAAGTTTCATGTTTTAAGTAAATAAACTCCCGATGGTATCCGTTTTTAACTTAGGAAAAGTAAGCAGGGTTAATATTTAAGTTTTTCAAAATTAAGAAAAGTGAAGAGCTTTTCTGATATTAAACAGTTCGAGAAGTTAATTATATTATAATAAAAGGTTAAATGTCACAGTCATCGAAAAATAACTGCTTCTTCTTTACTAGCGTAGACACCGCTCAGGAGATTATAGCCGAGTTAACAATAGCCCGCCATTAAACCCTTCTTTTCGATGTTTGGCACAAGATTGTACCTTTCTAAAAAAGTACAGCTGCTGGCATATGTCGGTGATATTAACATTATCGGATAAGGAAGCGAAGCGCATGAGTTTGGCAGTGAACAAGGCAAGACGAAATATCTCTGGCCATCAAACAGTCCACACATTTACGGCTTGGCCCCCACGTCACTGTTGACAGTCATAACTTTGAAGTCGTAGATAACTTCGCCTAACAGGTGCTACTTTGGGCTGAGTAGGCAATAAAAACATCTGATGGGGTCGTAGGGAGAATAGATTTTCGTAAAATTTATGGTCCTTTATGATGGAACGGTGAGCTGTACGAGATATACGGCGACATTGACAAAGTTCAGCGAATCAAAAGATAGTAACTACGCTGGCTAAGTCGTATGGTCCGGAGGGCTAGAGATACTCCAGCTTTGAAGGTTTTCGATGCAGTACCCGTCGGTGAAAACAGAGGAAGAGGAATACCTCTACTGCGTTGGAAAGAACAGGTAGAGAAGGACCTGACTGTATTTGGGGTTTCCAAATGGAGTTTTATGGGGATACCGAATTCAGATATAGCGGCGTAGAGGCAGCTCCTTTTCTTAAAATTTGCAAAGAGATGGTGTGTGTCGATCCTCTTTTCTGTAGTCTTTTCCGAAACTTGATGCTTACGAATAAGTGGCGCAGACTGTGAGATCGCTCTTTTTGTGGATTGGGCATACAACACTTACTTTCCAGTCGTCGAGCATTCTTTTAACTTACCATATTTTGCAAAGAAGCTGATGTATACACCTAGTTAGCTCTTCTCCGCCATGTTTAAGTGGCTCAACCGATAAGTCATGGGCTTCTGCCGTTTTGTTGTTCTTTAAGCTGGTAATCGCCAACCTCGTCATAGTAAGGCAATAGCACGTCTTTGCAATCGTCATCAATTGGGGTTTCGGGTTCACCGTTTCCGGGTGTTCCATTTTCATTACCATTCAGCAGGCTGGAGAAGTGTTCCCTCCATAAATTCAATATACTCTAGGCATCGGTCACTAGATCAGCTCTTTGTGTTCTGCAAGAGTCTGCTTCGCACGTGTTGTGTTCGATCGCCAGGTTGCAAGGTAGGCAGCTTGTTTTCTCATCACTGCGACACAGTAGGTAATAGTTTCGTTTGCAGCTGTACATAGGGAGTTTGAAATTCCGTTCCACAGTTCTCTTATACCGAGTAGCTGATGAGTGCTCTCAGAGAGCAGGAGTGTAGGCTGAAAATATCTGGCTCAAAAATACACGTTAGTTCTTTGTACTTTATGCTGTTGGGGATCAAATAAAGATGTGAAGTGAGTTAAGGTCCCTCTCCATTCGATCTTTGTTGCTATATCGATGTCGTACTATATACACTGATGAGGTCTGACAATTTGGTTGGATACGCGCTTTTGTCTTTCCCTAACACGCTAAATAAAATAATATCTCTTTGGGGTCCGTTTAGGTCTCTAGCTTGACTAGTTACTGTAGGCATGGCCATGAGCAAGTGAGCAAAGTTTTCGTCTGTTGTTTACCTTACCAGTGCCAGTGCCCAGAAACGATACGTATACATATGACCTCGAGTTTCGGACTTAGATCAAGTATCTTCGGGGTAGCCAATAAAAATTCGCTTGGAGCAAGCTAAAGTGAGAACGATTACTTCCGGTAGTTCCACATATGGACATAATAAACCCACTGCAATGAAACATCAAAACAGGCTGTAAATAATTTATGGATCACGATTTGATTGCTTCGCCTAACAGGTGCTACTTTGGGCTGAGTAGGCAATAAAAACATCTGATGGGGTCGTAGGGAGAATAGATTTTCGTAAAATTTATGGTCCTTTATGATGGAACGGTGAGCTGTACGAGATATACGGCGACATTGACAAAGTTCAGCGAATCAAAAGATAGTAACTACGCTGGCTAAGTCGTATGGTCCGGAGGGCTAGAGATACTCCAGCTTTGAAGGTTTTCGATGCAGTACCCGTCGGTGAAAACAGAGGAAGAGGAATACCTCTACTGCGTTGGAAAGAACAGGTAGAGAAGGACCTGACTGTATTTGGGGTTTCCAAATGGAGTTTTATGGGGATACCGAATTCAGATATAGCGGCGTAGAGGCAGCTCCTTTTCTTAAAATTTGCAAAGAGATGGTGTGTGTCGATCCTCTTTTCTGTAGTCTTTTCCGAAACTTGATGCTTACGAATAAGTGGCGCAGACTGTGAGATCGCTCTTTTTGTGGATTGGGCATACAACACTTACTTTCCAGTCGTCGAGCATTCTTTTAACTTACCATATTTTGCAAAGAAGCTGATGTATACACCTAGTTAGCTCTTCTCCGCCATGTTTAAGTGGCTCAACCGATAAGTCATGGGCTTCTGCCGTTTTGTTGTTCTTTAAGCTGGTAATCGCCAACCTCGTCATAGTAAGGCAATAGCACGTCTTTGCAATCGTCATCAATTGGGGTTTCGGGTTCACCGTTTCCGGGTGTTCCATTTTCATTACCATTCAGCAGGCTGGAGAAGTGTTCCCTCCATAAATTCAATATACTCTAGGCATCGGTCACTAGATCAGCTCTTTGTGTTCTGCAAGAGTCTGCTTCGCACGTGTTGTGTTCGATCGCCAGGTTGCAAGGTAGGCAGCTTGTTTTCTCATCACTGCGACACAGTAGGTAATAGTTTCGTTTGCAGCTGTACATAGGGAGTTTGAAATTCCGTTCCACAGTTCTCTTATACCGAGTAGCTGATGAGTGCTCTCAGAGAGCAGGAGTGTAGGCTGAAAATATCTGGCTCAAAAATACACGTTAGTTCTTTGTACTTTATGCTGTTGGGGATCAAATAAAGATGTGAAGTGAGTTAAGGTCCCTCTCCATTCGATCTTTGTTGCTATATCGATGTCGTACTATATACACTGATGAGGTCTGACAATTTGGTTGGATACGCGCTTTTGTCTTTCCCTAACACGCTAAATAAAATAATATCTCTTTGGGGTCCGTTTAGGTCTCTAGCTTGACTAGTTACTGTAGGCATGGCCATGAGCAAGTGAGCAAAGTTTTCGTCTGTTGTTTACCTTACCAGTGCCAGTGCCCAGAAACGATACGTATACATATGACCTCGAGTTTCGGACTTAGATCAAGTATCTTCGGGGTAGCCAATAAAAATTCGCTTGGAGCAAGCTAAAGTGAGAACGATTACTTCCGGTAGTTCCACATATGGACATAATAAACCCACTGCAATGAAACATCAAAACAGGCTGTAAATAATTTATGGATCACGATTTGATTGCTTGCACCTGGAGTTTTCAGTTAAATATTTAAGAAGTAGCCACCGACCAGCTGGCTGAAGTCCTCGTACGACTAAAGGCTGATATCACCGGTCATATAATGGAGCACACATTTGAGGCTGGATTTGTGCGGGATGCGCCGATTATGTCAACATCCGATGAGTTGGCACTAGGAGTTCTTGAGAAAAAGGTAATCGCGATACCACAGATTTTGGGTTGCAATAAGTCGATCGAGGTCGTTGCAGTACCCGCTGATGGAAGCAGACGAAGGGAAGGATCACGCGTAGGTCCACCCTGTTTCACTGGGTATACATCGTTCATCGCTGTGAACTTTTCGATTTGGAGACAGCTAAATACCTTGGGGATTTTTCTTGTGCTGGAATCTTGTACTACAAACAACCATATTTCGTGCCACGGGAAGTCGCTCAGTCTCAACCTCAAACCATTTGAGGATGTTTCATCGTGGAGGTTGATTTTTCCTAAAGTTGTGCCAAAAATATCTTCTTTGACCACTCTGGGCCCACTCTGCCACTGCAAATACCAACTTTGCGCTGCTTTATAGTATGGCCGCGGTAGGAGATTTCACAGGACCTCCACCTTTTTCTGTCCTTGTCTCGTACTTCGCAGTTCTAGAACGGCGATGATGTCAGAATTTATTCGTTCGAGGACATCTTCCTATTTAAGAGTCCGTAGCTGCAAGGTGCATGCCCTCAAAATCTGATCATTTAAACATTTGTGAGAGGTCGTCATCTTCTTTGAGTCTTATTTGATTTTTTCATTAGAGTTTAGGTTTCATGTGGTGGATCCTAAGCGCTACGCACAATCGCATAGGATTCGCCTTTTCACTATAGCTCACTTCCAAGCGGAAGTCGTTAGCTGCTTTAGGTGAATGACAGTCAAAGACTTTCCTCACTTGCGTGAATTTCTACACATAGCCAATAATTTAATAATTTCCAAATATTTTTCAAATTTTAAAAAAATTCCTGTAAAACTGTAAAGCTTTACATTGTTCGCAGACGATGCACATGCAATCAACTCTTTTCCTAATCTTACTATAACAATATATAATCTTTCTAACATTTCAAAAGCAATGCCCACACTTGAGTTCATATTCCACCTGCAATATATATAAGAGATATTGCGATGCATATAAATAATAACTGAATATGTCTGATTTTGAAGTTTGGAAGGAAAGCTCTGTACAACGAAAATTTTCCTACAATCCCATGCAGGTGTCTTCGGCGCTTCTTGCTACAAAGAATATAAATCTGAGTGTATGTACGTGCATACCACACAGATATTTTGTACTGAATGTTATGTTGAAGTAAGTCATTTTGGTCATAATTCGACTTAGGCGGTTATTACTTGTGATTGGGAAAGAATGAAAGTATTTGCTTTTGCGCTTGCAGATGGCACTTTCAACCAGAGCAATATAATGAAAATGGCATTGGCACACATGTTCCAAGGGGTACAATTAAACCAGATATTATGTTGATAGTGCTTTTAAAGTTAAGTTACCAAATTTTTAGTTTAGTTTAGTTTTAGTTAATAACTGATACCTTACACTACTTACCATCTTACATTACCACAACCGATTACATTGATGAATTCTTGCAACAATTTCTCCAAAAATTGGCGAACAAGGTGAACTAGAACACAATGGGAACACGATTTGAAGGCAAAAAACTCGATGCATTCTTCGCAGAAATATTTTGGTTGTCAAGTAAATTAAGCAGTTATGAAGGTAACAGTGAAGAAGATATTTCATTGAATCCTTTATATAACTCAAATGACGGTAATGATGATGGTGATAATTACAGCCACTCATATTCCTTCTGCTTAGTATTAAAAAATTGAAAAACATTAGTTTGATTAGAAATTTGTTTTATTTATTTGTATGAAAAATAATTATGAATAATTACATTACAATATAATAAAACAAAATTGGTGAGAGTTATTAACCAAAAATGGTGATAAATTCACTTTTTGGGCGCTAGAGGGACTATTTGCGGGTTAGTTGGTATTGTGTTTTTCCTTCTCAATCAAAACCTACACCAAAACAGTATTCCTAGCCATATCGACTTTAAGCCATCAAATGAATGAGGTGATAAAATCCGAACGGCAGCAAACTGGAAAAAATAATGAAACATAAACTCTTGTTCTGATAATAACCCATGTTAACCATCGGCATTTATGGTATAACACGGCGATGTCATCTAAGCTGTTACATATGTTGCACCAACTTCCAAAAATTATTGAAAAATATTTTAAATAAAAAATTCAATAATTTTTCCTGACATGAAATTAAAACTCTTTATGGAATAACCATCAGACATTCGGAAGTGGTTTAATATAAATAGTAGGTCCCTCCATTTGTTGGGAAAAAATTGTTTCAAAGGTTACAAAGCGCTAATTATATGCGTACACGGTGTGTCCCAAAAATAACCGAACTTTTTGGATATAAAATAGTAAAATACACATTATATTATCTTTGAAAGTTATTATTTATTCAAAATAGGTTCCATTTGACTCAACACAACGTTTGGAACGATCAACCAGCGCATGCATATATTTTTTTATGTCATTTATAGAAATGTTCTTCAGTACCTCGGTTACGGCTGCTTCATTTTTTTCAATTTTTTTTAATTTTTTAAACTTCAATTTCAATTTTTTTTTCAAATTTGACACAAAATTTTATATTTGCTCTTTTGTTTTTTTTTTGGAACCATTAGCACACTTTTGGTTTTATTGAAATGGCTGTCACTTTTACATCTGTCATCCGACTTACATGAAGTTAGGTGCGTTTGAAAGAGGATGAATGTATCTTTTTAATGTTGCAAATTTTCAATAGATGGCGCTGTATGTTGTATGATTTAAATATAAAATTCGGTTATTTTTGGGACACATTGTGTATGTGATGAATTTCAACTTAACAAAAATAAAGATAACAAGAAACAAGAGCTGTCTTCGACCATGCAGAAATCTTTATACCTTTCACGACCATATCCAATTTATGGTATTCCATTTTAAGACTAAATATAATATTAATTCTCATATTTGAAAATTTGGTTGGAGGAGATCATATGATAATGTTCTTTTTAACCCAAATCTGAACAAATCGGTTAAATGGGGGCTACGTGATATAGTCCTCCGCTTCCGATGATTTTCGGTGACATTACTTATTTAGATATGGATTGTAAAGGGTCATCTGTTTCGAGGTTTTCTAATTTTTTTAAAGAAAAAAACACAAAAAATTGAAATTTAGTGGATAATGTTTATTATCATTCGAAATAACATTCTTTGGCATTTATTTTTTGAAGATTATTTCTTTCAAATGTTTTTGAGTTCAATTTCGTTCCAGCATTTCGATTTGTAACGAATGACGCAGGTGATATTTTTCTCCAAGGCCTAAATCGAATCGTTATTATTCGCATAGACTTTCCTTTTCCTCACAGGAAATGGTCTAACAGTGTGATATCATACGGTCTTGCTGGCCAGTCGCTTGTTAAAACCAAATGTCGCCGAGATCATCAGCTTCAACCGTTGCTTTCTCTGAATGAAATGGCAGCTCTTGAATCTTTTCATGTTGCTCTGCGTCACAAATGCGGCAATTTTTGCTTGATTACATACACTTTGAGCCGAAAATGAACCTCCTCGCTGAACAAAATTTGGCTAGAAAACGTCGGATCTTCTTGGAACTTTGGAAAAAGAGCCCATAGATCGAAGCGATATCGCTTGGGAAGGGCGAGTGGCTTCAGTTCTTGCAAAAGCTGTATTTTGTACAATCGAACGCTTTCAATTTAAGATATCGACGTATAATGCGCCAAGTCGTTCCTTACGGTAGTGCTGCGGACGGCACCGAAACGACTCTACACGGTCTTCGTCACACTCTCAGCTACGTCTGCTATTTTTTCTTCACTGCGTGTTGGACGTGGTCTACTCGGTCGCCCCTCCTAATAAAAAACCATCAGCCGTTTCGAGACTGAGTCCCGCAATGTGTTGTAAAAACATCGAGACGCATCGGGACGCACAAATTGAAGCAAGAGCTCGGGGCTTTGCAATCTCTGATGCGACTTTGGCTGAGCTCCTACTCCAATTTGTGATATGCGTGATATACCTATATATAATGGCGGTACATGATGGTTTGCTTGTATGTTTGGAGGCTTAGATCTTCGCTCAGTGATACCCCAAGTGAATAATTGAATAGTGATTGCCCATTATCTCCCGCAGCTCACCCTCGTGCTCCACCCAATGAATGTATTTCTTCTACCTCTTACCTCTTCAAGCTTAGACAAAAGTTTTATTTTAATTATTGGAATCCTGCATCACGATATTGTTGGCCTAGTGCAACCATAATTGACTTTTTTGTCTTAATCAAAATACAACCGCATTTGGAATATGAAACCAAACAAGAATGTTTTCCGTTTATCCCAAAATATGGAACGAAACATTGGTCTAAAAACGAAATTAGTGAACTGCAGAAAACGGTCATCTGCAATCGGTAGCAGCATTTAAGGCGTTGTAGCATGTAAGCAGCATAACAGCAGCGCCGTTAGCGTCAATATTGTAAAGTGAAACGAAATGGAAAGAGAACACACGTGCACATTATTTCAATGTTTACAAACATTTACAGCTTTGCACGCTATCAGAGTGGGAGGACCACCGGTGAGAGAGTAAACGAGAGCATAACTTTTTGCCTAAACGAATTGATTGCTGTTTGTTCATTTCAACTTTTATGTTAATATGAGTAGTAATATATATGTAGATATGTATGTATGTATGTTAGTAAGTGAATATACCTATACCAACTTGAGAAGAAAAATATTTTTTTGATTACATTCAATGCAATGAGAGCACGCAAAATCTTCCTGCTGCATGTTTATTCTGCACAAAATTTTAACATTGCATTGGATTATGGTTGCAATTTTACAGCGGTTCTTCACCGCACCTTATGCAGCGCCCTTGTCATGCTATGGGTTTAAATTAATTGTTAACATGGGAATGTGCAGCGGCAGCGAGTTAAGCAAGGCCAAACCAAATTCCACTGGATAACATGGCTGATTGTACATGCAGAAGACATTTGTCAGCGGTTTATGCTATGTTTACACCAAACCGTAAGTATGTATGTATATATGTATATATGGATGTATTTATATATGTATGTATTTATGTATGCTGCAGAATATAATCGCAGTTAAGCTCAAATATGCAAAAAGTTATTAAAAACATTTTTGTAAAATTTTTTCTTTGTCCCAACAAAAACATATAATTCCCCAAACCTTGAATTTTTTACCATGAATTTAAACACAGTTGTGCTGTGAAATAAGAAAAAAAAATAAAAATAAAAAATGCAAATATTATGTTTGTTTTTAAATATTTAGCATAAATTATTTGACACAAAAGTGATATTCACGTGATGATATCATACGCCCTTGCGACATATTTACTTACTAATTTATTGTATTTATTTACGAATGTATGTATGTATGTGTTTATGCATAGGCTCAATGTGACAAAATGTACGCAAAATCTCGCACGTACCCGCAAATGAGGCGCTAGAACTTCAACCTTGCATGCGATTGCGAAAGTGCTCTTCACTCAATGTTGATTTAATCTTCACCATTGGTGATTTACCATAGATGTCATTTGCTCTAGTAATTTATTAACATATGCCCATATTGTGGGTTAAATAATATATTTAATTTGTGAACTTGGGTAGCTTTTAGTTTTGCTATTTTCCTAAATATTAAATTTCTCTAACAATTTTTTTAATTTAATGACATAGAGTTTTGCCAAGAGCAGCAATTGCGGATACCAAGTGTAGATAGATCCTTCGCCATCTGATCTGTTGCCCTTGTACTGTTTCACCGGCAGGTACTCTGATGACAACGTTTAAAATTGGGACCACATGACTTAGTCCGCATAGACACTGACTCTGTGTCAATATCGGCGTACATCTCATTTTTCCTTTGTCTGCGATAGTCACATAAGCTTTCACTCTAAAACTCCTAGCGCCGATTCATCAGATTTGTTCGCCACACTGATAAGGTCCAATCAGCAGTAGGTTGACAGTAAGCTTTAGTCTTCCACACAGTATGATCGATACCTTATATGCTTACCCCACGATAATTCGATCAGATTGTGGGGCCTCCTTTTTGCGGATTGGGCAGAGAATATTTAGGTTGATGAATTTGATGCTGAATTTCATGTTTTGGCAGTTCTTCGCCAAGTAGGTCATCGGCACTCGCCCCTTGTTTGTTCTTCGGGCGGGCAATTGCTTTCGGACTTCTTCATATTCGGCGGGAGCAAAGTAAAAATTAAATTATTTATTAATTTTGAGTTTCACAGACATTTCTTTTTCTAATTCACTACAGAAACGCAAAGACTTCAAAGAACTGTTGGTCTGACTCAACCGTTGTTTTATTGTAGCTAAAGGAGGCGTATAAAAGAGAGAAAGTTTCAATGAAACCACTCCGACTTATTCGGGTTAAGGATTCACTGAAGTCTAAATGCAGCGTCTGTTCACCAGAGATGCGGCTGCGTGCAGGCGTCGGTCTTGAAGCAAGCGGCTCGCTGTATAAATGTGTGTAAAAAATTCAAACTTATTCGGCTAGCGAGGTTGGGTGCTGGGTTTGGAACCCACCACGTAGAAACTAGCTGCAATGTAATTAAAAAAAAAACGCCTCGGACGAGATACCTCTTTTTTGATGAAGACCTCAGCAAACGAATCAAGGATTACGATTTGAGGGAGTGCATCTGGAATGTCCAGTTCCTTAATTGGGAAGGTGCCGCTGCCCAGCTGGTTGATGTCATCGAAATATGAAAGTCTATTGTACATCACCTCCTTTCAAAAAGTTAGAAGGACGGGACCAGGACGGAAGCGAGTAGGTCCTTGTGGCATTTTCTACAGCGGCGATATGAAAAAGCGCAAGCGGATTAGTGGTGGATGAACGTCTCCCCACAATCCGCACCTAAGCGACATTTCTTAAAATATCGTTGATTTGCGCCCCCACGGAAGAGAAGGACGATTTGGTCAAAGATGCCTTTTATGAGCGCCTGAAGCATACTTATGAATGCTGCCCCGCCAAGATGTGGAAATCGTGCTTGGCGATTTTAATGCCAGATTGAGCAAAGAAGGTATTTTGGTACGACTGTCGGAAAATTCACCCTCCACAACGAAACATCGCCTAGTATGTTGCTGAAGATCGACTTTGCCGGGTCCCGAAATATGGTTGTCTGTACCACTACACTACTACTACTGTACATCAAGCTACTAGGCTGTCCCCTGTACGCAAAACTCAGAACCAGATCAATCATGTTGTTGTAGACGGAAGACATGTCTCCAGCGTTCTTGACGTGCATACACTCCGAGGACCTAGCATCGACTCGGACCACTATCTTATTGAAGCGAAGATACACATGCGTCTCTGTGTATCGAAGAAACGCAAGAATGGTTCGACGTTGAAAAGCTGCAATCACAACAGACTGCCGAACGGTTTTCTACTCGACTTGCACTACTGCTCTCTGAGAGCACTCATCTGCAGGTCGGCATAAAGAAACTTTGGCACGGAGCTATTGGATTTCGGAAAGGTGGCAAAAAGAGCTGGTACGATGAGGATTGCCGTGTCGCAGTGGTAAGAAAGCAGACTGCCTACCTCGCAAAATTGAGATCGACCACAACACGTGCGGGATGGGTTAGATCTCAAGAGCTGAAGCAAGACGCATTTGCCGACAAAAAAGAAAAAAGCCGAGATGAGTGGTATATGCATTAGCTACTTTGCAGAATATGGTTGGTTAAAAGCATGCCCGACGATTGGAATCTAATAGTGTGATCTATCTATGGATCAGTATTAACACCAACAGCAATTGAAAGGTAAAGTCCTCTCCCGATGAACGATGACCAAACTTTATAAGTCCCTCATCGTTCCCGTCCTGCTATTTGGTGCAGAAGCCTGGACGATGTCGACATCTGATGTGTCGGCGTTAAGAGTTTTCGGGAGAAAGGTTTTGCGTAAAGTTTTTGGTCCTCTTAGTGTTGGTAACGTGAAGACTGCAGGCGATGGAACGATGAACTGCATGAGTTTTACAGTGACATTCATATATGAGTACAATAGTTCAGCGAATCAAGAAACAGCGGCTGCGCAGGCAGAATATGAAAATTTTGAAAGTACTCGATGCAATACCCGCTGGTGGAAGCAAAGGTAGACGAAGAACACCACTCCGTTGGGAAGACCAGGTAGAGAGGGACCTGGCTCTACCTGGTATTTCTATTTGGCGCTAAACAGCGAAAAGAAGAAATTAATGACGCAAGTAAAGAAGAGCAATCCATAAAACACAGCAAAATTAACTGAAATTTAGTATAATTTTCTAAAATGACAAAGTTGGCTTTTTTTTATAAACGCACAGATCAATTTGTTAAAATATTCATACACGGCGTGTCCCAAAAATAACTGAACTTTATATTTAAATCATACAACATACAGCGCCATGTATTGAAAATTTGCAACATTAAAAAGATACATTCATCCTCTTTCAAACGCACCTAACTTCATGTAAGTCGGATGACAGATGTAAAAGTGACAGCCATTTCAATAAAACCAAAAGTGTGCTAATGGTTCCAAAAAAAAACACAAAAGAGCAAATATAAAATTTTGTGTCAAACTTGAAAGAAAAATTGAAATTGAAGTTTAAAAAATTAAAAAAAAATTGAAAAAAATGAAGCAGCCGTAACCGAGGTACTGAAGAACATTTCTATAAATGACATAAAAAAATCTATGCATGCGCTGGTTGATCGTTCCAAACGTTGTGTTGAGTAAAATGGAACATATTTTGAATAAATAATAACTTTCAAAGATAATATAATATGTATTTTACTATTTTATATCCAAAAAGTTCGGTTATTTTTGGGACACACCGTGTATTTCAGGATGAAAATACATGTTTGTATTGGATAATAATGTAAAATTCGGCTTAAAACTAACACAATAAGCCAAGCAATTCAAAAAAAAAAATTTTTTTTGACATTATTACTAGAGTATGTATGTATATTATGTTTTGACAACCACAAGTGCGGAGGATTAAGTTATTGATTACATTCAAATACATTTTTTTGGGCTCCAAAACGATTTATTAACTCCCCTTAGGTGCATATTGTGCAGCATACAACAAATAATGATAGATGAGTCAAGGAGTTAACAACATTTGTTAATTCGATTAAAAGATAACCCACAAGCGATGTACGAGTACATACAAAAAACTCGCTTTGAAATACCAGATTTTACAAAATTTGCATACAAGTACCAATACAGCAGCGACTACGACGTCGACGGCGACGGCGAAAGCGAGGAAAAAGACGAATACCAGAAACCAAACCAAATCGGACCAAATCTAAGCAGTCGAAAAGCGTACGTAAGAACTTTCAAAAGTAAAAGCGCAAAACGAATCGGTGTGTAAAGCAAATTAGCGTAAACCAGTTGGCCGAAATACTGAATTACCGCAAAACTAAGCATGCACGTGGTTAAGCTTTCATCATACATACACACACACACACACACGCGCGCACACGGACAGACACCCTCATCAACTGCACGGCAACGTCACTCCGCCACTTGCTTGCGGTGTTGATTTGACTGAAATGACACAACAACAAACAACAAACAAACAAAAAATGGCACATACTCGTACATACATACATACGTACACACATACACACACATACATATGTGTTTGTATTTACATTGATATCAGAATAAATACAAACAAGTGCCGACTTGGCAGCGGAACAAGAGAACGAATTATCTACTGCAGTGGGATGTACCGAACGAAATGTCGCAGCCAAGAGCCTCAAATACGAGCAGTTGTAAACTAAGCTTGTCAGCTGAGATAAGATAGCGTCGACTGCGTACGATAACAGCAGCAGCCAGTAGAGGCAGCAGTGACAGCGCTGTACCGCAACGCTACAATGAGAATGGAACAAGAATCCCAGCAGCGGCAACAGCGACAGCAACCACCCCACCCGCTTGAAGAGCATCGTTGAGGCTACACGAACGAATTCACCAACACGAATGTATGCCAACACACACACACACACACACACACACACACACACACATCCGCATTCGCTTACTGCGCGTATAAAAGCGGCAGACCGTACTTGCGGCAATATCATAAACGTTTCGCACGCGCAACCAGCAACTTGCAACAAACGCAAATTCAGTTGGCCCGTCGTAAGGCAAAGTGTATTCTGAAGAATAACAGACAAATCGTTGTTTTTGAAAATAATAAAAAAAAAAATCACAAATAATTTAGCACTAACAGTAGGTGCCGTGCAATTAAGTGGAGGTCACAGGAGTAGCGAAAATATATATCTTAATTGCAGAAGCAATTAATAAAATTTGGTGAGTGAATGTTGTTGCAAAAACAAATAGAGAAGAGAAATTTGTTTAATGTCTTAAAAAAAAATTCAAAAAGGTATTAAATATAAAATGTACAAAGTGTATAAAAAAAAAACTAAATGGGAAATGGTAAATGGTAAATGGTAAAAGAACAAACGTTCAACTTTTCACAACAATCACAAAGTATCCAATGTCACAAAAAAGGAGAATTCATGCTTCTGGCTGGGCAATTTTTCATAGTCTAGATTTGTACTTTTTTCCCTTTTTCAAATTTGTAATTTTGCAAATGGAAGAAACAATTGTGGCGACTGAAAAGTGTTAGCAGCAAGGCAAACAATGTGCAGACCTTACTGCCTTTTTTGTTTAGAGCTTTTGCTTCTAGAGTATTTTTGTATGCCTGCCTGCCTTCCAGTGTGCCGCCAAAGTGTTTGTATGAGAATATTTGAAAAAAAAAACCACTTGCACTGCTGAAGGTGAAAAACTTACAAAATTAATTTGTGTTTCATACAAATTAAATAGACATTAAAGTGTAAATACGGTCACACTCGAATACATATATACATCTACAATATTTGAATGTAGGTATGGTATGTGCGGGTACGTGTGTAGATATTTAGACCATTGCTTGTGGCAAAAGCAATACAACAATAATCAACCACAAATTAAGATGAAGTGGACAGGAAAAGTTTGGTGGTTATTAAGAACTTTTTTTGTTTTTGTTTTGGTTTATGAAAATAAACTTTGCTACAAATATGCTTTTTGCTTGGCAGAGTACACGTATTTATTTAATATGTTTTCTTATACAATAAAGTTGGTGAAGGACTTCTCAATTAAGGGATGAACAATTACTGCCATTGGGTAGATGATTAACGATCCGAGAAATTGTTTATTTTAAATTTAAAAAAATACTTGAGCGGTATAGATAATAAATGTTTTAAAAAATTATTATTTGTTTTTTCTTTGATCGAGTCTTTAGCTTATTTAAAATCCTAATTTACAATTTCTAGCTATTTAAAAATTATGTCTTTATCTTATCTTATCCTATTCAAAAATTTCGGCAGGGAATGTCAAGTCTTCCGAGTGTATTTCTGACATAAAATAAAATCTCCTCAAAATCTCGTGGTCAGTCAACCAGTTTGTTAGCAGCAGCTGTCTTAGTGGAGATATTCCTAAAAACTCAATAAGCACTATGGGAAATAATCTGAAGGAGCGTATTGAATCTGCGGACCCGGATTTATTATGTCAGTGTTGTCTATATGTATATAAAAGGTTTTGTTCTGAGTGACTGACGGTTCAACCCACAGTCTAAACCACTAACCGTAGAGACCTGGAATTTGGATAACGTATTGTTGTTGTTGGACGATTTATCTTGAAGTAGACCTGAGGCCAATCTATTAAAAAAATAAGTTTCCTTTTAAATCGTTTGATTTACATAAAATTTGGTACATTGGTAACTCTTTGCCTAATCGATATGTGGAACAGTTTTTCTTTGAGGAAGTAGATTTGGGACCGATATATTAGACAAATTTTACTTATCGTTTGATTTACATAAAATTTCCTACATTGGTAGTTTTGAGCTCGAATTGCCGTTGGGAACACATTTTCTCTAGGGAAAAAAATCGTTTTTGGTGCAAAGCCAATTTTTTGCTCAAATTACCATTGGAATACATAAAAATACAGTTTTTGTTGACAGATGTACCAAAGATTTAAAAAAAATGATCTAATATACTATCTATGAATAACATCGATACTGCGAATAACAATTAGGCGAAAACAACTCACATTTCTAAAAACTTAAACGTAATAAATACATAGATGATTACAATATTTTAGAAATAAAAATCGCAGTATTGTTAAAGGGCGATTTACAGCAGACTTTACAAGTAGTTCCCCGGGAGGACGCGAGCGAAAACTCATCCACACCAAAAATATGAGAGCTTATTTTAAAGGAGATGTTACTGCTGAACAGTTCTCCGATCTGTTGCTTAAAATATGAAAATGGCGATCTCACGGAACTGAATAACAATATAATTTTGTTCCTCCAGCATTGTTTCGGCTGTAGAAGAGCTTATACGTGTAGCTAAAATCTATCCAAGCATAAATAATATTTACGATAAGCCCTGAGAATAATTATGCGAGTATGCCATGTTGACACCGAGAAATGAGATAAATGTCGACTCAGTGGTAAACACCAATGATGTCATTCATAATCCGGTAGAGTTCTTGAATACACTAAAGCCTCGCGGTCTCCCAACTCACATATTGAAATTAAGAGTTGGAGTGATAATTATGTTCCTGCGCAATATAAATCCACGAAATTAATAGTCAAAGTAGTGCATCGGAATGTACCATAATCGACGCTACTGTACTAACATTTTATTTTCAAGAAGAAATTATATTTATTCCCTGAAGTTCCCTCATATCATCAAATAATAATTTTAAATTAAAGAGAGTGCAGTTTTCCTTAAAAATACGCTTGGCAATAACCATAAACACAGGCCAAATTCTTAAGTTAGCTGGAGAAGACTTGACAGAAAGCTGCTACTCGCATGGTCAGTTGTATGCAGCCTGCTCAAGAACCCCACTGTGATAGGTGTAGGAGTTCATATTCATAAAAATATATTGTAATTTCATTATATTTTCTTGTTTACTAAAGTTTTAAATCTCTAAATTTTAATGAAAACTGTTAGAAATTAAAAATTAAAAAAAAAAAATAGACATTTTCATGTTCCTTGCGGCCGAAGTCGCGAGTAAATTTAGTACAGGGTTTCTTAATAAGAGATGTTATTCCGATAGATGTTACTTTTGAAGGTGTAACTTTTTGACATTTGACAAGAAAAAACTGCAATAAAAATGAAACAATACATGTTTCAACAATGCATTGATATTATTAAAATTCAAAAATTTCATCGAAAAATTATCTTGACTGATGAGGCCCATTTGCTTTTCGATGTTTACGCCAATGAGTGAAATTTTCGCATCTGGGTCAACGACAACTAGTAATTGTTTGGTTCGGTTAATGGTCGGCGGGATCATTGCATCTTACTTTTTCGAAAATGAATGAATTGCGCTATCGAGAGATGGTAATGATCTGGAAAGCCCATGTGTTTTATTCGGTGACCCCATTGGATTGCTAAAAAATATAAAATATCAACACCTCCTTATGGTATTTCAGCGTGAAAATAAAATTTTGCTCATGATACTAAAACCAAGATAAACTTTTTGCCAAATATCTTAATTTACTAACACGAAAGAAATTTTTGGAATTTTGCTTTATTTTGTGCTTTTTTCAACTTTCTAAAATTAAAAGTTTTCTATTTTAAAAAATGCAAAAAGAAAAGTAAAACGTACACACAAAAATTTCAATCCAGTTGTATTTTATTTGCTGAAATCAAATGGAAATAAAATTATTATCGTGCGTTTTAGCATTTTTTATGAGAAAAAAATGTATAGCATATTTTTAAAGTTAATATCTGGTGTCAATTTTATATTAATGTATATTATACTTTTTTTTGTATCGTGACTTCGCCTAAAAATATGATATATAATCGTTCCGACGGAACATAAAATGTAGGTCTTTCATTCACAGAAATCCTTTACTCGTATATATGTAATTTGTCTCCAAAACTGCCTAAGTCTTTTTTGCTGCGCTTTTGCGGAGTGGTAAAGACATTTTTATTTCTATGTTTGCCTTTTAATTAAGTATTTGAATACATTATGCACAGTTATTTTAATTGTTTGTACTGCATGCATTATAAAATGTGTACCAATAAATTAGGGTGCACCACCATCGACAATTTCTCTGTAGTATAAATTTAAAGTATTTAAATTTCAATTTTTTTTCTTTGAATCTAATTAGCTTTGTTTTACCAATAAATGAAGCGACCTACAGCTTATTCTAAGGGGCGAACGCAATTAGAAAAAGTAAATTTTCTATAATTTTAGATGTTAGTTGAAACAAGACTCGAAAGCAGGCAATCCGAGTGTTAGTACGCAATACTAACTACTCCCCTATGTGCTCTATGATCCTTGGTCCACATTTCTTCAAAACTAAAGCGGGTCATAATATCACAATATTATATGAAATTGATAGGTCCGAGACAATTGACGCCTTGGGAGGCAATATTCGGTGTATTATTGCCGACATACGGCCCAAATTGCTGCAAAAAGTTTGTCAAAATTGAGCCACTCGGCTGGATTTATTCGAGCCAGCTGCGGCCGCCACTTGCTCAAAACCACAATGGCAAACCCTTTTCACAAAACTGTTAAATTTTTGGCCATAACAATGAATTATGTGAATTTTATTTTGACTTGAAACCACATGGCTAATAAAGCACCCTTTGCTTTATGGTTGCTAGCTATATTATTCAGCATTTTTTTTCCAATTTTGATTTAATAGAAATTTAAAATTTAACTTTCTGATAAAAAAACACGTTTATAATAGTGTGTACCACATAATGACCTTCTATCCCTGCCTTTCCGCACACCCACAGTAGTGAGTGTGCAGCGGCATTTATTTACTTACCATTTCGAGATGTGAAAACTTTGGTTAAATGCACACAATTAGACATGAAAGCCACAAATGAACAACAATTGCAACCACCGCCAATTAGACAAATATACCTTCGGCATACAAACACACGTAAATACATGCACACAAACAAGCGTTTTATTCAAAGCCGCATACACAGTGGCAGTGGCGCTGCAGACTGTTCAGCACATGACCACCTGTATTTAGACCTGCATGGAAAACCTGTAGAAAACTAAAGTAAAGTACTGAAAGCTAAACAAATAAAAACAAATGAGTGATGTGCAAATGAGGGAAATGAAATGTCGTTGTATCTCAATTTGGTCGCCATAGTAGGACATCAAAGTAAATATGGACGCTTGTAGAATCGCATCAACAATGATGCTTGTAATTGCTTAGTGCTTACTACGTAACTATACATATATAAGTATATGTATGTATATACCCACTTGTGTATGTATGCGTGTATGGTAAATGCAAGCACGGCTTGACTGCACTGACATTTTTCATATTGCATTTACATTACAAGTGCTGCTGGCAGACACTCAAGCAATCAGTTGCATTGTTTATAATGGAAATGACAGTTTTATTGTTTATTTTTTACACTAAATTACTTTGGTGCTTGGAAAATTCAGAATTAATATAAAAATCGTTATTTAATTTAAAACTTTATATATATATATATATATATATATATATATATATATATATATATATATATTAAGCGCCTCTGAAGAATATGCATAGATACGTACGTAAATATACATGTTGATATACGTCTGTGTTTGACATGAATCAATGTAAACATGTCGTGCCGTTCTACACTGCGTATACGCGACTTTAATACCATGTAAATTTATGCATGTTGATTTAGTTCGCGATGAGTCGCTATGACTCGCGCTGTCTCATTGTGATCTGCAAACACTTTGATTTCTTTACATGCTGGTGGTAGAAAAAGCAAAAAAAAAAAATAAAAACAGACACAGGCACATTTTTACAATAGTTGCAGACACACATACAGACGAGTGTGAGTGAATCATACGAGTAGACTCATACTAAAGTTTCTTTTGTTTTATATGAGTTAGTGTGGTTTCAAATTCAGGATAACTCGAGAACTTTAAAAGATGACAGACAATCAATTCCTGTTTGTTAGGAAATGACATTTAGCGGCTTTTTTATAGTTATAAAAGTTTCGAAATTGATCTAACTTTGAGTAATGCTGATTTTTTTTCTGTATATTTGGTAGTAGAAGTAGTAGAAGCTCTCCAGATAATACGGAAAACACCAATTAGCCAAACAAATTTTTTTTTTTATTAATTTCGACTATAGAATAATAGTTCTGTTTTCTGTTGTTTTATAACTTACATGAACAGGAATAGAAAGTCAGGAGCTTTTAAGATTTTCCAGAAAAGAAAAATGTTTTGCACAATCCTAAGTTGTTCCATGATTTTGTAAACTACAAACCTGGGGTCGAATCAAGATATATCTTACGCCTTATGCTTTATTTAAATACCTTCTTATATGCAGATGGTGTAAAATTTTTTATGTCATATAACTCATTCGACGAAAAACGTTTATTACAAACATATCTTGACAATTCAGCTATTTGGTATGATAGCAACGACATGCCTTTGAATCTACAGATGTGTAAGACCATGTGCTTGCCGCGAAGGCATGTTTAATATTCTTCTTATACATTTAGTGACTATAGTCTAGAACAAGTGTATAACTTTGTTGATTTGGAGGTTATGATGGCTCCTAAGCTCAAATTCCATATTCATATCAAGATGGTCAAAGAAATTTAAAGACCCTTATGCAACTAAAGCATTTTATACGATCAAGTTTATATATTATCAAGTTCACTTTAATAAAGTAGAGTCTGTTCAGGGCACATCCGACGGAATCTTTCTCCCTATACCTACTAACCGTTTAAAGCTTTTTCGAAGCCAAACATCTTAACAGATCAATAATAATAGATCATTAATTTTGTTTGCATGAATTAGTGAGCTTGATGTAGGTTCTAGAGATCACCACATATCCTTATTAAGCACCGTATGACAGGTAGCAAAGCAAAAATGTTTCTTAACAGGCGAGTGCTCCATTATATTTGCATTAAATTGTTTTTACCATAGTTAAAATTATTTGATTTTGGTCTAACATGCATTTTTTGCTCTATAAATTTTTGCCATTGTCAAGGTAAAGTCTTTATGCCTTATTCCTAGACACCGTTGTTCTAATTGGCAAAAAATTGAGCAATCGATTTTCACCGGCTTCTCTTCATGCCAATTATTTACCAGCCAAATCATTCACCACGGACAAGAACAGATAGTAATCACTTGGTGCGAGATCCGCAATATAAGGTGGATGCATAATAACCCTCCAATCAAACTATCGGAGCTTATGGCGAGTCGCTGTAAGCTGTCTGGCGCTGTCCTGATAAACTACAATTCCTCTACTGTTGGCCAAAGCAGGGCGCTTCTAGACGATTACTTCCCTCACAGGTCCGACTTAAGAGTTTGGTCTTAAGGCAGCAGTTTATAGTGGATGATTCCTTGTCAATTCCATCAATCACACAACAAAACTTTCTTGGCACTCAATCTTAGCTTGGGGACCATTTGTGCCAGACCCCTGCTCTTCGACGTCGACAGTTTCCGCTTGACGTTGCTGTAAGGTGATCCACTATTCATTTTGTTGCGATTCAGCGCCGATTCGCAGATGTAAATCGGTCCATGCGATTTTTTCTTGCTAACTGATGTAACACTCATTCATCGAGCTTCTTTGAGTATCCAGCCTTCTGCAAGTGACTCCAAACTGTTTTTTATGTCACGCTTAGCTCCCGGGCAATGGAAACAGTGCCTCGCATGATGGTCAGACGGGATGATTTCCATTCTTTTATCGACATTTTCGACAATTGGTCTTCCACACCATGGAGCATCGTGAAAGTGAATTATTTTAAACTATTATAAATTTTAATTACTGTAAATTAAACATATACTATGCACCTATGTATGTATACAGAGAGTATATAGAAACTTTCATGTGTTCTAGATACGAATAAAATCCGACAAAAAATCACTAAAAACAAACAAAATCTCGGGATTTATTTAATTATTTTTATTATTTATCGAAATAACTTTAAATTGTGACATGAAACGAATGAAAATTTGTTTTGTACATTGATATAATAATATTGTATTCAATATATGAAAGATAACATATAAGTATATATACATATAAAATTAATAACTTAACATTTTACAAAGAAAGTAAATAGTAACTCATTTCAAGCCACGATAAATTCAATTTAAGTTCCAAATATGGTTAGAAAGTTAAAGCTGAATTTGAATATACATATTCTTTTTCTTATTTAAAGCAGTATTTATGACTCATGCATGTACCATATATTTTGTTCGTGGCCTTGCACTTGAAAGTGTTTGACCCACAAAATATTGTAATATTTTTATTGTAAATTTATATAGAAGTCTTTGATAGCTAATAAAAGTAATTAATGCGCACAAAACAATTAGCTTGCGCTTACATACTAGTAAATATTAAATTAAGGTTTCATTTCAAATAAGTTTTTTCGTTTAGTGTTAAATGAAGTCAATTTAGCGAATGACAAAGTCAACATGTAATTCTTTTATTAATTTTGGTTAAATTTTTAATTGCAAATTTAATATTATTAGAAATCGTTACAATTCACCGCAGGCAGATCAAACCTGTTCATTTACTAAAGCCACATGATTTTACTTTCTTTGTTTTACATTAGACTGCATATTTAGAACATTGAACTTAGCCCATTCGAGTTATACAGGTTTCGGTTTTTTGTGTAGCTATGCACGAGTATGGTATATAAACGAATACACAAAAATACATCATTTTAATTAATTTATAGATTTTCTGGTGTATTTGTTCTTACTTGAATTTATAATGCTAAATAAATTAATATAAATTTAAAACCACGCATTTATATATTATAATAATGGCATTTTTATAATTTTATTAAAATCATGGAAAATTATACCTGTATTTAAAATCACGATAATATTTTACCACATAAATATATTAGAATCCAAGCCCCACAGCAAATAGACCTAGAAGAATATATTTACATTGAGATATATTTAAAACATATTTGTTGGCGGCAATAATAAATATATTAGGAGTTTTGATAGTTCAGAGTTACATAACTTACTACAATGATTTTAATTATGCCAAACTTAATTACAGTTTGTATCGAAATTTATATATATATATATGAAATGGAATAAAATATCTTATAAAATTAATATTTCTATTAAATTTTAGTAAAGTTAAATAAGTTAAAGTTAAAAAGTTAAATTAGATTTCAATTGCATTTTAAAAAAATTTAAATAAAGTAAAATAACATAAAGTAATATAAAATAAAATAAATTAAAATAAAATAAAATAATCTAAAATATAACATACAATAAAAGAAAGTAATTTAAAATTAAATACGTTAAAAGAAATGATAATAGTTAATAAAATAAAATTAAATTAAACTAAATATATTAAACTAAATTAAAATAAAATAAACTAAAATAAAATAACAAATTCAAATAATATAAAATAAAATTAATTTAAATAAAACTAAATAGAATAAATTTAATTAAAATAAAAAAAATTAAAATATAATAAAACAAAAGAACATAATATAAATTAAAACAAAATAAAAAATAAATTAAAATAAAATAAAATAAAATAAAATAAAGCAAAAGAAAATAAAATGATATAAAATAAGTTAAAATAAAATAAAATAAATTAAAATAAAATTAAATAATATAAATTGAAATAAAATAAAATAAAATAAAATGAAATAACATAAATTAAAATAAAATAAAATAAAATAAATTAAAATAAAATTAAATAATATAAATTGAAATAAAATAAAATAAAATAAAATAAAATAAAATAAAATAAAATAAAATAAAATAAAATAAAATAAAATAAAATAAAATAAAATAAAAAAAAATAAAATAAAATAAAATAAAATAAAATAAAATAAAATAAAATAAAATAAAATAAAATAAAATAAAATAAAATAAAATAAACTAAAATTAAATAAAATAAAATAAATTAAAAAAAAAAATGAAATAAAATAAAATAAAATAAAATAAAATAAAATAAAATAAAATAAAATAAAATAAAATAAAATAAAATAAAATAAAATAAAATAAAATAAAATAAAATAAAATAAAATAAAATAAAATAAAATAAAATAAAATAATATAAAATAAAATAAAGTAAAAAAAATAAAACAAAATCATATATAATAAAATTATTTTAAAAACAAATGAGATAATATACAATAAAATGAAATGCAATACAAAATATAAAAAAATGAAATAAAATAAAATAAAACGAAATCAAATGAAATAATATAAATTAAAACTATATAAAGTAAGTTAAAATAATATAATATAATAAAATAAAGTAAGGTAAAATAAAATGAAGAAATAAAATATAATGAAATGAAATAAAATAAAAAAATAAAATGAAATAAAGCAAAATAAAAAAATAAAAGAAAATACAACAAATTAAAATAAATTAAAAAAAGTTAAATAAAAGAAAATATTGAAGTAAAATAAAATAAGTAAAGTAAAATAAAATAAAAAAATAAAATGAAGTTAAATAAAATAATATAAAAGATAAAGAAATTTATATGTATATATACATGTATATATAAATTTAATTAGAGTAAACAAAAAAATAGAATAGAATAGAATAAAATAAAATAAAATTAAATATTATACAATACAATAAATTAAATAAAAAATTAAATTAATTAAAATATTTGTTTGATCTTCTGAGCCGATTTTCGTCTAGCCTCCTTTCCCATTTATTGTGTGTAACTTCATGTGTTTCCTACAAATGCGGAGTCCTGCAGTTTATTTACACAATTTTGGATGTTGGCCGTGTCAGGATTCCAAACTTTTGTCCTTGCATGATACTACGCACTGCTAACCCTTATCCTGCTGATATCAAAATCGGATCGTCTGTTGTAATTTGATTATGCTTATTAAATAATGGGTGTGATTTATGATATTAATCAAACTTATATGAAACAACCACTACAAAAATTACACAAAATATGCCAAATGCTCAGTCAAACGTTTTTATTTACTAGTATATGCATACATTTATCGGCATAAACTTATTTACTAGCGAAAGGTAGAATTTCATGATTCGCTTTTTAAGTGTTTCACTCAATATATGATCAGTAAGAAAGTCATATTCATAATTTTAAAGACGTTGCCATAACTTTATATAACTACTTATCAACATATGTGGCGTAGTGGAACTTTTACTGCAGTTAATAAATAACCTACAGGGAAAATTACTAGTTGTTAACTTGAATCCAACTACAAAATACAAATATAATTCTAGTCTACGGCAAACTAGTATATTTTCGTCCTTTAAATACTAGTATAATACTGGTTTACAACAAAATTGTATGATTTCGTCTTCAAAATATTAGTATTTAACTTGAATGTTTGCATACTGTTTACCTTGTCCTTGCAGGGTATGCATACATATGTATGTATGTATGTGTACATATGTGTGCAAATTTTTGACATTTGGCAATGTTGCATGACCATTGCAATGATGTCAAGATGAGCACACTTTTTGGCGGAATTTTAGTGGCACTGTGAAAAATGCATAATCCACTCAAAATGAGCATAATCGTATTTTTCAAGCTATTCAAGAATACGCTGAAACGCTGTATGTATTCGTACATATGTATGTATGTATGCATACAAATACGTACAGGCATTGGCGGGCGTTGATTATACGCCATTGAGAAGCTGTTACTGCATTCAATGCTAGCAACAACTACCCGCGTTGGCAGCGTATGCCACTTCACTCGTAAATTCTTTTGGGTTGCACTTCTCAATGATGTTTGCGAGTGTTAAAAGCTTACAATAAATCCACTTAGTAGCGTTCTTTCTTGTAATAAAAACCAGTAGCTTCAGCTCATCGAATATGCGAGCGTTTCGACATTTCGTTCGGTGTGTGTAAATAAATATATTGTACAATATACACACTTACATATATAAAGACAAGTATATATGGTAAGCATACTCGCATAGGAATGTTCTATAGCCAAACGGGCTTGCTGACTCAATAGCTTTTTGTCCGCTTGTTTTTGATTTGCTCGAATGCGTGTACAAGTGATTTTTATATTCTGAATTTTTCTATTTATTTCAAAATGTTGCAGAAAAGTAAAATCCTAAAAGATTGCCAGTACTTTTTCAACTTTAGTGGAAAAGGAAACGCAACGAAATTTGAGAAGTGTATTTGTTTAGTTCTAGTTTAATGAAGCATGATGTAGTTTGTTATTTGAGCAATGCTTTCGCAATACGAGTATATTTCCAACTCGTATTTTACATTTCACTGTTACTTTTATCAGAGTTGTTGTTGTTAAAGGGTTTGAAAATTATTCGGAAAATAACAGTTTCTAAGCGTAAAAGCTTTTTATTATATGAAAAAAAAAAATTGATAAAACTTATTAAATTGTTCGGTATATATAGAATGCCGAAACTAATTTCAAACAGACCCAAAGCAGGACTCAATCTCTCGAGAATAAATCTGAAAGAAAAAGTTGCGAAGTATTTATCAAGTGTCTCCTAACATAGGTCTATTCTATGTGATAAGACTTGAATTAAACTCACCACGGCAGCTTTTTACGAGGGCACTGTGTGTTTATAGGCCAAAAATCAAAAGAACGCTTAAAAAATATTTAGACGAACTCTAAGCAAATTGTCTCTTCAATCTCTAATCTTCTTAGTGGCAAACCGGATTTTGCTGAAAATTTAACGGAATTTTCCAAAAATAGCACTGAATGCATGAGCACGCTACTCTTAGAAAGCTATTTTTTATTAAGTGCTCTGAAATTTTAAATTTAAATTGAATTTTAACGTTAAAGGAATATTGATGATATCCTGAATTCCTTTCGTTGAGGTCTTGAACTGACGTTGGGTTTTTGGCGTAGATCTTATCTTCCAAGTAGCCAGAAGTCGCAATGTGTCAAATCACGAGAGTTAACACGGTCCAAAAACAAACATCAAAAGTTGCTTACCTTGGACAACCAAAATTAGTTTTAATTGAGTCAAAATGACCAAACGAGGAAAATTTGCGGAGCTATCAAAACCTGACCTCAATACTTTAATGGTTTGAGATGCACCTTTTTGCCTATTTGATAGCTGCTTTCTCCCAAAGTGGTGACTACTATCCAAAATTATTAGTCGTGTCATCGTTCTTACATATTTTGGTGGCGTGCGCAGGCAAACTTTCAGTTTTTATAAAATAACCTATGTCTGGCAGCAGTGGACTATGAGTTTGGGTTGCCTGCATTAAATTTGTATACACGATTTTTTTTAATGTTTTTTCCATTTGTCGAACAGAGCAGATTTTGAAAGTTGTCCAATTTGTACACCAAAAGTGAAAACCGCTTTTCTGATGAGTATAACTAGCCAAATAGTGGAAGAAGTGGAACTTCTACTACCTTCTGTCGATAAATTTCTAGCTCTTGCTCCTGTAATAATAAGTTATGCGCTTGTTTCGATAGGAAAGTCGTCGAATGAAGCTCCTGAATCGAAAAACAGGAATATTAAGGATTTTGTCAACAGTAAAAACTTCATCTAGTAATGAAGATCTCAAGTCGACATTCCTTTTCCCAAAAGTGTATGCTACCTTAAGACTCGAGTATTTTTATTTCATTCGATACTCCATGTAATATCTGCCGCCTTTATATATATAAAAATAATTATAAATAAAAATAAAAATAATATATATTATATACCTACATAAAAATATTTTTACATATATAAACGTGTATTCATATTTAATTACAGTGTTGTTATTTCAAAATTTGGAACATATTTTATGCATAAAGAGTCTATTATGCAAAATGCCTTAATTGCCAATTTAAAATTAGTAACGCATTTAATGAGTATACATATATATTATTAATTGCTCATTGTAGACTTTTTTATATCAAATTATTGGCGATTTCATATAATTAACATATTTATGGTTTAATTCATTTAAAATTTACAAAACAAAAATCAAACCCCAAATTACTGCAGCGATTCCAACATGCATACCAATGACCGAGAAAAACCGGCAAACAACAAAGCAATTAACTACAACAATTTATAGCTTCAGTGTACTTTTATTATTTATGACCAATTAGGTTTTCACACTTCAACTTGTCGGTGTGGCCATCATTTTTGGAACACAAACATATATGTATTTAAGGAACTCAATCTTTCGAGTAAAAGTGGCATGAAAATATACCAATTTGACATTTTTGTATTCTGCATTCTACATTACTCATTTCAACAGCATTTTGTCTTCGAACATGAAAATAAAATAAATAAAATAAAACAAAATAAAATAAAATAAAATAAAATAAAATAAAATAAAATAAAATAAAATAAAATAAAATAAAATAAAATAAAATAAAATAAAATAAAATAAAATAAAATAAAATAAAATAAAATAAAATAAAATAAAATAAAATAAAATAAAATAAAATAAAATAAAATAAAATAAAATAAAATAAAATAAAATAAAATAAAACAAAATAATATAAAATAAAATAAAATAAAATAAAATAAAATAAAATAAAATAAAATAAAATAAAATAAAATAAAATAAAATAAAATAAAATAAAATAAAATAAAATAAAATAAAATAAAATAAAATAAAATAAAATAAAATAAAATAAAATAAAATAAAATAAAATAAAATAAAATAAAATAAAATAAAATAAAATAAAATAAAATAAAATAAAATAAAATAAAATAAAATAAAATAAAATAAAATAAAATAAAATAAAATAAAATAAAATAAAACAAAATAAAATAAAATAAAATAAAATAAAATAAAATAAAATAAAATAAAATAAAATAAAATAAAATAAAATAAAGTGAAATAAAATTAAAAATATAAAATAAAAGAAATAAAATAAAATATTTACAAAAAAAAAAGATGAATTGAAATAAAATAATATCAATTTGAATTAAATAAGGGAAAATAAAATAAATTTAAATCGAAATAAATAAAATTAAATTAAATTAAACAAAATGGAAAAAAATAAAATAATGTAAAACAAAACAAAATAAAATAAAATTAAATTAACACAAAATGATTATCTTTGTTTCTCTATATTAAAATTAAAATTTATAAATATAAAATATTCTGAAAAAAAATTTAAAATAAAATAAAAGGTCGAAATAAAGCAATATATGATCAAGTAGAAAAAATAAAATATATGTTTACTCCTTTGTAGATTGTGTGAGAATAAAATGGAAATATGTACCTAAATATGAAATTTCTAGACAATTAATTTGCCTTTGAACATTGCATTGCCATGTTCTGAAACTTGATTCCACCTCTTGGTGTTTCAAGCCACTTAAAAACAGCTTTGTGGATTTATCGAAAAGCGCGCATAAAAAGCAGAGTATTCCTTAGTGCAAGTCCATTAAGATTTGGCAAAGGCTTTCAGTTTATTTGTTTTACCTGCAGAAAAGACAAAAAAAATAAGGAGGCATATGTAACTCATTTCTTATCATTTAAATCCCTTTGATTGGGGTGAATACTTTTTTCAAGTATTTTTTCTTCTTCGAATTCAGAAAATATTGCATCTTATTGATTATGATATCATTCATTTTTACTCTTACTTATATTTTATCGACAACCAATTTTTTTACATTTTTTCCAACTGTTGATAGTACATTACGAAAACTAAGATCCAAATTCGAATCACTAATTTTGCAGAATTCCCAAAATAAAATGTTTACCTTTGAAAATTAATTTCATTTCTATTCCACTACTTTTCAGGATCATTAGCTTCATAATAGCTTCTGTAACAAAAAGCGTGTTTAAATCAGCAGTGAGAAAAATATTTTTTTGCCTTGCTCTGCACATTACCTTTAATTTAATATTTAATTAAGTAGATAATCATTAAATTACTCCTGCATTTGTATGCATCGTTTTTTGTTTGTATATATGTATGTATGCAAACACTCATGAATATTTATGTAAATACAATATATAAATTACATACTGCGTTTTAAACTTTCAATAATCAGAATAAAAACAACAGACAGCATTCAGAATATATCCATATGCGCAGGATATACACGTATGTATAGATATTTATTTTAAATTTACAAATTTATGTACATATACATATATATATATACATATATATATATTTTAACGCTTGCAATGGCACTCGAATTTCAGCTTTAAAAGTAAACAGCGGAAATTCTTCGTATTTCGTTGAAAAAAAATGTGTACGTGTGTATATAAAGGGTGATCCATTTTAAAGAAAAGACACAGAAAATTCAAATTTAGTGGAGAATGTTTATCATTATTCAATGCTCTTCGAATCATATATTTATTTGAGATTATTTCTTTCAAATGTAGACCGCGATTTTGTCTCATATGGTCCATTCGTTGATTCGGTGTGATATCACACGATCTTGATCTTGTGATTTGTGGGAAGTGGCGCCGTATTTTTGAAACCGAATGTCGCCGATATCAATCGGTTATCATGGCGCGAAAATGGTCGTCAGTGACGGCTAGGTTCTCACCGGCATCATGTTTGCAGATATATGGACCGATGATTCCAACGGCCCACAAATCACACCAACCGTTTCTTCTTCCTGATGAAATGACAGCTGTTGAATCTCTTCAGGTTGCTCTTCGTCCCAAATGTGGCAATTTTGTTTGCTTACATACCCATTCAACCAGAAATGGGCCTCATAGCTGAAAAAATCAGGTTCGAAAATATCGGATCTTCTTGGAACTTTTCGAGAGCCCATAAAACGAAGCGATGTCGCTTGAAGGGGTCGAACGGCTTCAGTTCTTACACAAGGTTTAAGATCTCAACGTAAATTCGCCAAGTCGTTACATATGTCAGTCCGAGTTGCTGTGAACGGCGCCGATTCGACTCTTCGCGGTCTTCGAGTACCATATATTACTGCGTGCTGGACGTGGTCTATTCGGTTGAATATTATGCAATAACGAATTCTGGGTATCAGTAGGCCGATTATGTTGACCACATTTTATAGAACGATTTGTAAACGTTGTTCAGTCGTAAGCCTTCCCATGATGAAATGCTAAGCAATACTAAACAAAAATAACATGTCAGCTTGACACGGCTCGCGCGTGATCTGTTGAAGAAAGTACATCTATTTGGATAACCCGTTACATTCATTTCACTCAATTTACCGCGCTAATAAATAGTTTAACGGTTAAATGCGCTAAAATTAAAGGCTCCAATGGACAATCAACGCTTCAAATTCTGTTTTTCTGTTTTTTCTGCTTTTTCTGCTTTTTTTAATCTAATAAAACGCAATGAAATGTAAAAATTTTCGCATTTCGCTCGAGCAAATAAATATATTTGTGAATATTGTGCAGTTCTTTTCTCAGCAGGTAAATACCATAAAATATATGTGAAGCTTTAATCTGAGTTTGTAGAATTGCAATTAGTAGGAAGGAATAAAGAGGTAATGTATATTAAAAAAAAAAGTTGGTGTAGTTTTTTTTTAAATAATTCTATAATTAAACTAGCTGTACTCAACAACGCTTCTCTGTGGCGTTGTAATCAATTAACCATAATTTTATTTACTCAATAACTGTGAGTATACAATATTTTTGGTTTTACCATCGGCCACGCAAATAAAAAGGGTGCCCGAGTTGCCAACCTTAGAGCATGCAACATACAACTGTTCATGTGCGAAGCAATCCGTATCTAAATGTAGACCATATAATTGAATAGATTAACCCTGATAACCCGATTTTAAAATTTAAGTCCAAAGAGTTCAAAAATTCTGTTGGATAATTGACAGTCTCACTAGCTTCCACAACTGGGTCTATTGACTTTTATTTAACGGATTTGCTTTCATTGTTAAACTGAATAGTATGGTTGGAATTGTAGACATTTCAGTTACAATTACTTGCAGCGAGAATAACTCGTTGACTCAGCCACTCATGATCCGTTTAATTGATTAGTATGTTTGGGAATACTTCGTGAATCAAATCTTCTTTTGATGTCACTGAATTACAGAAGTTATTGGGTAATGTAAAGTATCCGGAAGTCCAATTAATTGGTATACCCATTTCCAGTAACTGACGTGAAAATACATCGGACATATCGGTCAGTTGCAGCACAGAACTCGTTCGCCGGTGTTGATCGAGGAATGACAGCCAGTACAGTGTAAAACTTTCAGTAGGTGGGTAACTTATCGAAATATGTGCGTCGAACCTTAAATGATTTTTTTTAAATAAGTCTGTCCCTGGTACACTTCCCGGAGAGAAGATTAGTGTTCCTGTTAATCTAAGCAAAGAATCCCCTATGAAGCAATTTTAAAGTAAATCAAACATTAAGTAAAATTTGTTCGAATAGGTCAGTCTCTGGGCCACTTTATTTTTGTATAAACTTTCCAAGAACCATAGAAACAATCTAACAAAATTTAAAGCCAATCGGTACATATAAGATAATATTAATGATTTTTTTCAATTTGATTTTCTTTAATACATTTTTTTTTATTAAGGGGTAAAGCCACTCTAGGATTTTGGAAAACGCAATTTTTTTTTTGCTCAGAGGGTACCTTTGGGTCCTAGAAATGATGTGCAATTGGGTTTAAAATGAAAAAAAAAAAAAAAATACTTCAAATAGTTGAACTTTTTATTTTACGAATTATCTGAAATTTTGATGGTAGCTTCACATATACATTTTTTTTTTGAAAGTACCTAGCCGTTTTTTTTAATAATAATGCGTGTTTCTTAGTCAAAAATCAATAATTTTTAAAAAAAGTGTGCCGCTTTTACAAAAAATTAGTTAAAAAGTAAATCCGTACGCACTTCCAAAGACCATAGTTTGTAGATCATAAAACTTTTCAGTTCTAGGTCTCATCCTTTAGAATAAATCGGTCCTTCCGTGGGCGCCTTTCAAACAAACATGGATTAAATAATGTACTTTATCACCGCCATTTTGTAACAAAATAATAATTAAATAATATTTTTTTATACCTCAATATATGTATGTATGTATGTTCAATGAAATGGTTAAAGAGAAATTCTATTCCTTTTCCTATATTCCTACATACATGCAATAGATTTTTAAAAATGAGTCTATTTTTTAACCTCTTCCCCTTAATATGAATACATATCTATGTATGTATGTATGCATGTATGTATGTATATAATTTGATTTAAGAGATTATCACTTGAATAACTTATACTATGTTTCTAAGCTGTTTTTAATCTTTAATTTAAATTAGTCTCAAGCTCGCTAATATTTAAAGAATGCAAACAATATTTAAATGTTATTTATCAATTCTATATATTCAATTTGACATTTTTCTTCAGCTGACAACAATATGCAGGGTCACGCTAATATCTAAAAGTAGAAAGTTGTTTCATATTTAAATTCGTAAAGTTTTTTCACTCAAAACAAATATCTTTGAGAATTTGACAAGGTGGCAGACCCCCGCTACATTCACCGTGCTGATTACGTTTCAAGTTTAATTTCCGCAATGAAATTGTTGTTATTTTTTTTAAACTATTTCACTAAAATATGATCTAAAGATTTTGCAGACAATTTGAGCTCGGCATCAAAGAACAAAGAGTATATTCAAAAAGCGTAAACAGTAAATTTCTCAAGGCAACAGTAGCTGCTTCCATTATACCATAGACATTATGAGCGCATGTGAAAACACACACAAATACAGGTATATACTGCTTTATTTTAAAATGTGCATAGACTAAAAGCAAAACACAACATAACAAAGTCTAGTTACGAAAAAGAAATATATGCATACCAACGAAACGTGCAACAAAAGTTGCATGAAGCGTGTAGACACTATACATCCATACTCATACATACGCATTGTTTTCAAACTTTTGCTAAGTTGGCGGGAAACAACGTTTATATTTTTATTTGTTTGAAGTGAAGCAGTTGGAAGTGAGCTAGGTAATTAGAAGTATTACAATTTGGGAATTGTAGAGTTTCTTCAATTGTTCTTCAATCTGATTTGCTTGAAGAGAACTGAAAATAAAACTATTAACATATTTATATAATATTGTATATAATTGCTGATCTTGAGTGTATTTTTTATTAAAGGCATTGAGTAAAAGGTACAAAGTATAAAGTACAAACGGATAATCTGGTGAGCTACCGCCAACAAGTTCCAGAAGACGGGGCTCCGTAACCTGAGCCGAAACATAAAAAATAAATGATCCCTGTAACGATATTATTAGATCAAAATTTGTAATAATAGCTAAAACACCTTTTTCATTGGAGCTGGTTTCTACGAGGCGGATCCCTACCCACCACCCCTCTAGGCCACTAAAATTATATGGCTAAATATATCGACGTTAAGCAACACCAGAAGTTCTCTCAAGATCGGGAAGGAACTCTCCAAGCCATTCGATACCAAACGAGGTTTCAGACAAAGTAGTTTTCCATTTTGTGGGATTTCTTTAATTTATTGCTAGAGAAATGTGAGCCAGAGGGCTGAATAGAGAATATACAATCTTTTATGAGTGTATATCTGCTGGCATATGGCGATGACATTGGCATTACTGGCATCAACAACCGCAGCAGACTAGAAGAGGAAGACCAGATAAGGAAGCGAATATGCGTTATGGGTCTGATAGTGAACGAGGACAAGACGAAATATCTCCCGTTAACAAATAAACAGTCATCGCATTTGCGACTCGGTTCCCACGTCACTGTTAACAGTCATAACTTGGAAGTCGTAGATAACTTTGTCTATCTTTGAAATCAGTATTAAAATCTACAACAATGTCATCCTTGAATTCCAGCGCAGAATCACTCTTGCCAATTGATGTTACTTTGGACTGAGTATGCATGAAAATCAAACTCTAAAAGTCGTTCATCGGGCTTGGACGATTGGCTTAAGATTTATGGTCTTCTTCGACTTGGGAATGGTGAATACGGCAACCGATGGAACGCTGACTAGATCATGTGAAATATTAATTCTTCTGCCTGAACAAATCGGTTGTATGGGCTTACACGTTATAGTCTACCTCTTTGGCTGGTTCCGAAAAATCCTAAATTCTTACAATAATACACTCGCATACCGACGAACAGACAGAGAGGCGGACAGACATGATTAAATCTTGTTGGGTTTACTTCTTCTCCTTTTAGTAGTTCCTTTCTTCTGGCCAAAGTTAGTACACCATTTAATGTTCATTAGAGGCATAAAAGTTAATTTAATTTTGTATTTTAATTAGTTTTCAATAATTCTTGGTCAAGTGTAATAATCATAGAGTATGTTAAAGCCTTTTCCAAATTTTAACAAGGCTTTGATATCTATTTTAAAACTTCTAAAAACTGCGACGCTCCTATATAAGATCAGTACTAAATAGAGTCAGGCGGAAAAACAAAAAGGTGATCTAATGTCTCACTGATGCCGCCTTTCAGCTGTCTCGGTATTTTTTATTGAATAGAGTTTTTAGCGACTTTTGCATTTCATATATTGACTCCGTCGCCGGACAGACAATCTTATCAACGATTTCATTCCCCACAATACCCTTGTCAACATACTGGCGTTCTGAGACTATTTTCTAATATTAGATGATTTGAGATTATTATATATTGATATTTTCCATGTGTTTTGCTGATGTGTTAGCAAGCTCAGCGGCTTCTTTACCGGGAAGACCTGCGCCTGAAAAATACTGCAGCAATCAGGAAATCGTACGTCCGTGTAGATGCTTTAAGTTTCGCTGGTCGCTTATTCATTCTCCATTTATCCTTTACTAAGGTGCCTTGAAATCTTCTTACCAATATAAAGTGAGCTGTGCTCGAAAGTTCCAGCAGAAAATTCACCTAACACCAACAATCTTACAGGGGATTTCGCCGCAATGCTTTCCAGTGCAGGGTCACTGAAATAGCTTCAGTTATGCAGAGTGCAACGAGACACAGTATTCGTTCCAAGGATTTCCTGCAATAGATTATGGGGGAGTGGTCCACCATACGAAAACACCATAGAGTAATAAAGGCTTGAATACCGCTGTGCATCACCAATGAATACCTGAGGCCAAACAATAAGCTTACGGTAGCACCTAGCATTTTTTGCGTAATATGCGTAAATGGTACTAATGGCATTTTTCCCCTGACTTCTACATTAAGCATATACAACAGCTTGTTGCCCAAAATTATTCCTACGAGTGTGTTTATTAATTGTTAGCTCAAGCTCATGAAGTCTCGCAGGTTTCTTGTAAAAGTATATACACGTTGAATCGGCCAAAATTACACCAACGTTACTATTAGTATCTGGAAACATGGTCCTTACAAATATCTCTATGTATGCCATCTATACAATTAGCTTTAGGGAACCTTCAAAATTTATCAGAAGGAGTGTGCACTCATCATTTTCTCTACGTGCTAGCCTGTGCAGTATGATTTTATTACACTCTGCGTAAATCTCTGCGCAGCTCAATAGGCCTTTTATCCATATTAGGTTGGAAGGTTCGACTTATGTCCAAAAGGCACACAGAGTGTACTCTTTATGCTCCACAGCTGGCAATCGCTTATTTCTAACGTAAGCATCTGGAAACCTTCTTGCGTGTCTCCAGAAAGAATAAGGGATTTTTTCGGAGAAGGTGAACTTCAAAAGATACTGTCATTTTACGAGACGGCATGCACGATTCGTATTATACGCTAAAGGTACAACTCATTCGGAACCACGCAAGACAATAGGCCTACGTAACTAAAACCCTTAACTTCGGCTTCTGTAGCTTGTACTTGGCCCTACGGGACCGCCGTTAAGCACTACTTCTAAGAAATGCCTGAAGGATTATTCACTTGGTACTTCACTTCTCCGATCCGTTCTTTTTTTCTGAGCTCTTGGACTGCTATTGCGACCCATTCCTTCATTTCAGCCCACACCAACCTCGATTGCAGCATGTGACTCATAATGTTGTTGGGCGTCATCTTTCCGTTTATTAACTGCTTTATAGTAAATCTCTCCACTTCATATCTCGAGAAGGAGAAAAAGATATGCTCCGCATTTTCTGCGGAATTGCTGCAGAAGGATCATTCAGTCCTCTCATCGTGGCCGAATCTGTGGATGTATTTTCTGAAACAGACATGGCCTGACAAGAACTGTGTCAGGTAGAAGTTTGTCTCTCCGTGTTCTTTCTCAATCCAAGCTCGTAGGTTCTTAATGAGCCTATAGGTCCACCTTCCTTTTCCTGTCGTGTCCCATTTCTTTTGACATTCGTCGAGGCTCGTTTGTCTCTCTTTTTTGCGCTCGTGGGCTCCGAAGACATTATCGGCATAATTCCAGATATTACTGGCTGATTCATCTGACACCATCCTAAACGCACAGGCAACTCAAAGGGCGCTTAGCGTGAAAACTGCCTTTGCCTTATTGGCATATGGTATGCTTTTGACGCAGGGTTGCCTCAAAGATAGAAGCTCAATACATCAGTGTTAACTGGTTAACTTTCGTCAGTAGAATTCTCCTACTATGGCTAGGGCCACCTATGTTGACCATGATTCTCGCCAGGGCCACAGTCACTAAAGCCGCCCTACTACAGGCTTTTTCAATGTGCGTCTTGAAGTTGAGTCTCGCATCGATCATTACTCCAAGGTACCTGAGTGAGTTTTTCGTTGTAACGTTTTTTCCTGCTCGTGATAATCACAACTTCTGTTTTTTCTCCAGCAAGTTGTAGCCTAGATGTCATGAGCCAGTCCTTAATTTTGGCTATGGCCTCATTGCAGGTGCACTAAATTTGAGTAAGCTCTTTCTCAACAATCGTCACAGCGATTTCGTCCGCATAGCCAAACATCTTAACTTCTTTTAGTAGCGGAAGGCGTAACATCCCATCGTGTAGCACATTCCATAACAGAGGACCCAGTACCGATCCCTGCGATTCGCCTCCTGTCACCACGTATGTTTTTGGCCCTGACTCGGAATCTTACAATATCAGTCTGTCAGACAGATAGCTATCAATTATCCTCAAAATATACCCCGGTGTATTTCTTTCCAGTAATCCCCTTATAAGTGACCATACTCCATGAACCTGAAACACTTTGTAGGGTTCGGCTTTGTGTGTGTGTCAAGCAGTCGTTTTGCATTCGTCGCCGGGAAGCTGATCACTGCTGTCTACGTATTCGCGTAAGCCTATCGTATGCTTTTGATCACATTTGCACCGATTGAGGTTATCTCTTTAATTTGCGATCGGATTGCCTCGATTATAGCTTCCTTAGTTGCTGTTTCATCTAGATCGCAGATATCCACAGATATCTCATGGCTGAGGGCCCTTATCTGCGCCTGGTCGCCTAGTACCTTGCATATCTCTTTTTCATATGCACCGGTGTTCGCCATCTGCACTTTCTTCATTGTACAGTATTTTTTCATGTCTTGCTGTCTTCCTGATCTGATCTCTCCAAGCTCGTTTAGGTCATCTTTTTGACAGTCCCAAAAATATCGCTATAAGAAATGTTTTCAGCACGTGCAATAATTATTGCATCCGTTCTCGGACGTGGAACAAAAGTTGATTTCTTCTCCACGTTCTTCGCTTTGCGTTTAACTTATTCCCATCCATTTTCATTTTTGGTATCTTTATTATCATTTACAGGGATGTGACCTTCATACCTTTTCCTCGCATTGCTCACCTTTTGCTCCTTGATTGGGTTTTGTTCTCAGGTGGAGTCCTTCGTATTATCTGAATGAGGGTGAACTTATTGATTTGTGCTTTGCCCGCTTTCTCTGTCTTACACAGCTTTAAACTAAAGCACTATTGAAAACTTTTGATATTGCTGGAAAAATGCCGTGTATTCTTGGGGATTAAAACGTTTCGAAGCCATTGGTAGCCCAAAGTATTATATCCACACACTATCTCTTAAATATATTTTCTTCCAATGGCTCCGTATAAAGTCCACTCTCTATGCTTCTTGCGTATTAGCCTAGAAATAGCTTTTTTGCAACACCGTAACCGGTTATCTTGAGCAATGTGAAGAGTTCTCTTTTATTGCGTCTAAATGAGCTGAACAATTTGTACAACCCAGGTGGCTTCGTGCCACGTTTTGCAAGCTCTCTTAAAAGTACCATTACTTTTTTATCAGACCTCGTATGAGAATGTGAAAAACTATATACATAAATGTATGTAGATATATTTGTGAATAAAAATTGAGGAAAAGTTAAAACGAAAATTCTACATACACTTGTATATATACATACACGTATATATATGTATGTTCAATGTGTATTTCAAAGATAACAGCGAGAGAAGCCAACGTCGTTCAAGTTGCAATGCACTGCAGGTGCATTTCGCGTATGTAGTTGCAGCTGTAGCAAAATTGAATAATTGATCAATTTACAATAAACATCTGACGTTTGATATAAATAGCATCAAAGTTTTATCAATTTGATCATTTATGCATGTAGTTCAAGAGTCAATTCAAATCAAGCAATTTTTTTAGCATTTTGTTTAAATTAAATAACAATTTGCTAAATTCTTCTGGAATTTTTTCTACATTTTTTAAAGACTTTTTAATTCGCCGCAAATAAAGTGGAATTTGAATTTTTACACATTAGTGAATATTTATAAGAAATCAACTGTCCTTTGCACCCTTCCACATCTGTGATACTACAATAAATTATTTTCTATGTTAATTATTGAACTCCTTAATTTCCAACACTGAAGAGGATGAATGGTTGCACAATTTAATTAAGTGAAATAAATTTCAGATTTTGTGATTTTTACAAATTTACTTGTACATTTTATATTTTTCCTTATTTTCTTTTACATTTACTTAGCATTGTAGGAATTTGTTTCGCACAGTTTTTAACTTCTTCTTCTTCTTTAATCTAATTCAATTTCAGCGCAGCATACCAAAAACTTTGGTGTTACGGCATTTGTTAGTCGGTTTTTTCTTGTATTAAATCAGTTACAACAACAACAACAACTCAACCATGTCGATCTCTGACTTCCGTAAGAAGAAATTGCTCTTCCTTTTCAACGTTTTCTTTGGTGAGTAATCGAATTTAATAAGCTTTGTATAGAGCTGCCAATGTAAGATAATTACACAATTTTTTTTAAATATTATATCTTTAATAATTTTTAATTTTTTTATGTTTATTAAAATTATTTTTATACATATGTGTGTGTGTGGATAAATAACTATACTCGTACCAGTATAGCTGTGGTTTATTTAATACATATTATGTATTATATTATAAGTATTTAAGAATAAGTAAATTAAATTCAAATTAATTATAATATTTTAAGTTTTTAATATAAAAATAATCTACAGATACGAAGTTAACTAATAAGGAAAACATGTTAACTTTTATACGTTCACTCATCATCTGAACTCTTCTTCCTTCGTTCTGCTTTCGCAGTATGTTCGACCAGCCCGGATTGCTTTAGTTAGAAGGTTCATATTTATTTATGTACACATTAAGACCAGAAAGTTTCCGGAAATTGTTTTTTTTGCGATATTCGCGGTTTGTTTCATCATGAATTCGTTCCAATGGGACAGACGGTCAGTCAATAAAGAGTATTATTTAAGCGTTTAGAGGCATTTGCGCGAAAACATCCCTCGTAAACGGCCGGAATTGTGGGACAACAATTTCCGGAAATTTTTATGACGATAACGCGCCATCGCACCGAGTTGTAGTTGTGATCGATTTTAAAACCAAAACCTCGTTCAATACTCACCGAGAGATTTTTTTGCTTCCAAAACTAAAGTTACCACTCCGTGGATGCCGTTTCGACTCGATTGAGACCGTAAAAGAAAATTCGCAGAGGTAACTGAGCTCAACTGACTTGAATAGCTGTTGTAGGCATACTGGTTGACAGATCGCGCTCATTTTGGCACAGTTTGTACTAAGTCACCACCGAGTGGGCAGCTGGAATTTTATGAGAAGCTTTTATATCATGTCAGTAATGCAATCGGAGTGGTTGACTTTATTTGCTGTGAGGTGGCGGCAATTAGAAAGACTAGCTAATTTTTTTTTATTTAATTGAATTTTCCTTAACTTTAGAGGTAGGTCGTGCCAGGACTCGAACCCATGACCCCCAAGATATGGCAGTACGCACTGCTCACCAAAACTCAAAATTAAAGTAAGCTTGAAATTAAATATAAAATACAGTTTTAGTGTTTCGATTGTAATTTTTTTATTCTTTTCTCCGTTAAAGCACGCGTGGTGGTTCTTACAATAGACCTGGCCGGTCTTATGCAGTAATTGAGGTGTTTCATGACACCGTCTAGTTGAAACCACATACTGGCCATACCAATTAAACTCAGCAAAAAGAACTGGCTTATCCTATCGTGATATCGAACACCAGTAGCAGTCACTGCTTGATCAGCCTCATTTTCAAAAAAGTATGCTCTAATTATATCACCAGCACAAAATCAAACAGTGACACATCGGATGCATTTATTTTTCGACCATCACCCGTGGGTTTTTAAAACCCCAAAAGCGGTAATTTTGAAGCCTGGAAACATACTTCTTTAGTGAGAGTGTAGAGAGCTTGTTGCAAATTGCCATTCGCTTCTATATTGTAATTTGAACGATTTGTTTTTGGACGACCAGTGTACTTGTCATCTCCAACGGATCGTATCTCCTAGAATTTTTCAATTGATCTCTTCACAGTTGACGATGTTAAAACACTATTTTGATCATATTTTGTATAAACTGCGGCCGCACAGTCTTCATTATTTTTGAAATACTCTTTAAAAATGAAGACACGTTGTTTTTTTAGGGTTGTCAACACTTTACTATATACGTATAAATGGCGGCAAGTTTAATTCTTGCATTAATTTTTGGACACTCTGTATTTTTGTATTTTTTCCAATGTTATTTAATTTTTAGTTTTTACTTGTCAAATGTTAAAAAATTACAGCTTCAAAAGTGACAACTACCGGAGAGGCAGGCCATTCAGTATAACACCTCTTATTGGAAAATCCTTTATTTTAATACCAAAAATTCAGAACTAACTGATGCCAGAAAGTAATTAATAATTTCAACTGTTATCATAAATTAATTTTCATGTAACTATAAGCCAATAATAAATGCTTGTGTGTCATATTTTATAATCTATGCTCTGTACGTACATACATATAGAATTCCTCCCATTCATGCATACCTGTGCAGCTGTTATTTCACCCAATTAAAATGATCACATCACAAAAGTTATCAATTTACATTAAATTTCATGAACCCAGTTGCAGTGTTTACTATCCATTATGTAGCCAGTGGATAATGATTATTTTAATTGCTTAATGTACTGACATTTATGGCCATTGAATTTTGTAATAAAATTTTAAACTGGCTAGCCATGGTACATAGATACTCGTAGGTAAAAAATATAACTAATAAAATGGTAAATCAATTAATTGTATATTGGTAATTTATTTTATATATTCACTGCTGGCAACCCCAAATACAACACTTCGGCAGGAGATTGTTGACTGGTTAGAGCCTGGATGCTAGCTAGCCAGCCAGCGAGCTCGCGCTTCCGGAGCCGTTGCACTGACAGCGTAGTCAATGTAAACGGAATGCGGTGTGCGGAAGTGCTGACAGCTGTGTGCGTGACACTCAAAATAGAGTTTGGATTTCCGAAATGAAAGAGCGAACGAAAAACAAAATTGAACATTGAAAAGCATAAAGTTTTTTCATGTTAATGCTGAGCTGTGCTATGACACTTTTACCACCCAAATTGTAAATAACTACCATACACGCTTGCATTTGTGAGCATGACGTCAATGTAGTAAAATTTGAAAGTTGTCAGTGAAAAATTCTGTTTAGTACTGGATTAACCTAACTAAGGTCATAGCAGGCGGCGAAATACCAAACTTAATTAATAATTTACTGATTAATACTAAATATCATTCACTTCCTTAAGTTTTTGCTTAGTTTTTAATAAGACTAAAAAATAAAAAAGATTGTGCTTTAAATTTTTTACTCTTAATAAACTTAAAGGAAAGTGCTTTCATTTAATGAGCTTCGATTAGTAAATTAAATCTTTCCAATACTCAATCGATTTCAAAATTATTACTGAAAACCAAAACAGAAGATCTAAAACACTTTTTTGGTTAAAAACTAAACTCGTCATTTATGGTCCGTTTGAAACTAGTCGGAGCCTGGGATATATCAGACCGTAAACTGACATTTACCATCTCTAAGGAATTGGTAAAAGTTTCAATTGTTAGTATGGAGTAGTTAGCATTGCGTATTACTATTCCGAAAGCCTATGTTCGAGATAGAATTACAGGCCCACTTCCCAGAAGAAATATTGTTCCCGATGGTAATTTGGGCCCTAAACTACTACTGTACCATTTTTATATAAAGCAAACGATAAATAAAATTTTTTGGAATATATCTGCTTAGGGTCCGATTGCCAAAATAAAAAATGTTCTCCAGATAAATTCAGTCAAAGAGTTGCCTGTATACTAAATTTCATGTAAATCAAACGATTTAACAATAAATTCGTTTTTTTTAAATCAATCGGTCCAGAAAATCCTTTCTTATCGGAGGCATACGTCGTACACAGAATACACTCTCTATGCGATCAATGGCTTAGGCAGTGGGTTGAACCGTCAGTTAATCAAACAAACAAAGCTTTTAAATATACGTATGTGGATTATGTTGCCTTTGTAACTGCTTTGAAACTTAATTTAATACTTACTATCTTGTATAATGAAACGTCTAACACTTGCATAATAGTCCTGAAAGCTCAGAAAAGTAAGAGTCAACATTAAGCTCGCTTTGCAAAAAATGTTAGAGTTTGTAGTCTTCAGAAATTCAACGTATTTAGGGAAAAAGTTCATACAAATCTTAATGTGTGTCGATTCTCTTTTCTTTGACCCACGATAATTGGGGCAGACTGTGCGATCGTTCTTATTGTGGATTGGACAGAACACATTTAGGCTCCAACCATTGGGCATGCTTTGGTCCGATCTTATTCTGCAATGAACTTGATACATGTTCTTTGTAAGCTATACGCCACCATATTTCAATAGCTCTTCTGGTAAGCAATCAGCTCGCGTCGCTTTTTTTTCTTCAAATGGACAATTGCTATTCGAACAACTTCATGGTCGGTTAATGGAACATTTATTCCGTCATCATCGATCGAAGATTCGAGTTCATCTTTTTCGGTCTTTGCTCTTGCACTGCCATTCAGCAGGCCATACAAGTATGCAAGTGTTCCTCCTTGCATGGTAGCACAGCTAACTACTCGGCTGTTGCGGCCATCACATAATCTTAGTTTTCAGAAAATTCTATTTGATAATCCTTAGACCCTCCTATTATGTAATGAAAATTGAAATGTTACTCGTCATACAAAGGGAAAAGTTTTCAAAAGTTTTTGTTTTTTTTTTAAATCATAAGTACTCCAAGCTTCAAAGATTTTGTCGTAGCTTTTTTCAATACCTCAAATATAGGTTAGACTCTTGCAAGCACACATTATTTTGATACAGAGCAAGCAGAATATGTATGTTATAAGCGAATCACAGTGTTAATATCGGAGTGCAATAAAAAAAAAAATTAGAATGAAAAACTAGAGCTCACATCAATTAGCAACAACACGAAATAGTTCAATCTATCACCGACTAGAAATGTGACGTTTTGTAGTTAAGTTTTATTATCATACTTTTATTATTATTATTTTTATAAATTATTTAATATAAACTTCTGTCAATATATTCCCTTTATTTTAAACTTTATTAATTTTTTCTCAATTTTATGCTCAAATTAATTTTCTCTCTCTCTATTACTGGCACTCCTCTGATATACGTGTACACCATGGCGTATGAACAACCAACTGCATAACCTGACAACATAACAAACAACAAAAATTTCGGTGCACATAAACAAACGAACCACTCGCTACGTGCAACAATGTATCTTGAAACAACTTTAACAACAAACTTTCCAACTATTCACTTCATGCACACACACACACACACACACTCCCACTCACGGCTGCACACCATCAAACCGGCTGTCAACAGATGTCAATCAGAGCGGCGAAATCGACGTTAAAGACTTTGAGTTGGCCATTGAGGTAAGTGTTGGCGGACAAAAGTTTCGTTTTAAAAATTTACTTCCTCAAAGTTATTGTTCCATTTCGAGCACAGTAGAGGTAACAGCAAGGCACACACCACACACACATACGTGTATACTCGTACATGCGAGTAGAGTATCGCGAGTGTATTGTTTGGCGAAAAATGGCGCAACACTTGTGCGAAATTTATTTGCATGCAAATAATTGCCAACATATTTGTTGTACCACACTTGTCCCTTTATTTATTCGCTTTTTATTTTTTGCAAGTTTTTTATTGTAGTTGTAGTTGTTATGGTTCTTCGAGCGCGTTTTGGTTGTCTGCATATACCTACATACATAAGCGTGTAACTCAAGTACATACGTGTATGTGTGCATGCACATATGTAGATGGAAACACACAAATTTGCATATGCCTACGTGTGTTGTTGTTGCTATAAGGGTTTGCATAATTTAATTTGGCACCCAAAAAGTGGCGACATGTAATTTAGGCCAATCCTCGTGTGTGTGTGCCTCGTATGTGTGAGCGTACTCCACTTGCTGCTTTTATTCTCCATCTCTATTTAACGAATTTTTGTTATTGTTGCTTTACTGCCACTGACAACATAAATACATACGTACCTATATTCACATTTTTTCTCTATGTAATTTCTCTTTCCATTTGCTTTTTTGGTTCTGATTTGCATACGTGTATATATATATTTTTTTACAGCGCGTTTGCCAACTACGCGGCTGGGCAGAGAATACGCCAAAGAATAAAGAGATCCATGCGGTCATGCTGGAAATCTGGGAGGGACTGCGCTCCAAAGCTGACAAGGATAACGATGGACAGGTGAGTTACACATGTACCTTTGTGTATTAAAAAGACAGGTCAAAATAAATTAAGAGTAAAACGAATAAAAATGCAAATGAAAACTGAAAAACAGAAAAACAGAAAAAAGGAAAACGTTCTTGACAAAGAGCTTATTCACGTGTGTGGGTGATTTGTGGCAATTTTCTAGCAATTTGCATATAAATATTACTTAATTGAATTAGTACAAATATAGTATATTGATATATTTTGTTAAAATTGAGCTGGTTGACTATAATTCCCCATACGAAATAGCCTTTTCGATGCAAATTTCGCTCAACCAAGCATAGTTTTTGTATAGGGGCGGAGGCAAGAAAAGGGATTATCCGGGGTTCCCATATCTGCTCATTAGATTGGTTACACAATTACCATTATTTCTGTAATTTTAAAATTTTGAGTAATTTTTACAGGTAAAGGGTGGTTAAATTGTCAAGGGCCGATGTTGATTTTGAATAAAACACAAACTATTTAGGAAATTATTGAAATTTTATTTTATTATGATATATTGGTATTACTCAATTATGTATGTAACAAAATATCGGCCAAATGAGCGCCGCGACCTCGGCGGCACACCTCCATACGATGGTCCAAATTTTCGATGACGCTGAGGCATAATGGAGTTTCTATGCCGTTAATTTGCCGAATTATCTCATCCTTTAGCTCTTGAATTGTTGCTGGCTTATCGACGTACACCTTTTCTTTCAAATAACCCCAGAGAAAAAAGTCCAACGGTGTCAAATCACATGATCTTGGGGGCCAATTGACATCGCCATTACGTGAGATAACACGGCCATTGAATTTGTTGCGCAAAAGAGCCATTGTTTCGTTAGCTGTGTGGCAAGTGGCACCGTCCTGCTGAAACCACATATCGTCCACATCCATATCTTCCAATTGTGGCCATATAAAATTCGTTATCATCTCACGATAGCGAACACCATTCACAGTAACTGCCTGACCGGCCTCATTTTGGAAAAAATACAGCCCGATGATGCCGCCAGCCCATAAACCGCACCAAACAGTCACTCTTTGTGGGTGCATTGGTTTTTCGACAATCACTCTTGGATTCTCATTCGCCCAAATGCGGCAATTCTGTTTATTGACGAATCCACTGAGGTGAAAATGTGCCTCATCATAATAAGTCTGGATAACTTTAACACGTTGTTGGATTGTGTATCTCTCCATGGTTCAAATTGAGTAAGTCTGAAATAGAGAAATGTCAAATTAAATTCGGAAAAAAACTTGGCGTTTAGGTGTGGTTCACATTCAACATCGGCCCTTACAATTTAACCACCCTTTATAATCCCTACGAGGAAACAGGAAGAGCAGAAGCATCTTTTCTTTTTAGAAATTACCCGCAAATACAAGAATATACATTTACACTGTTGACTTGACCATTCTTGGAAGGGGGGGACAAACCCATAGAAGAACGAGCAGTTTTGTGTAATATATTCGTAGCCATCTTCACCGACGGCTCTAGATGGCAAAGTAGGTTGCCGAGTATACTCTGCACCACTTGCCATACAATTAAGTAAAAGACTTCCCAACCCCTAACCGCTATAATGAAAACCGCTTCATGGTTACTCATTTCTTATGGAGACCCACGGTAGAAGGATGGGCTACTTCTCAAACGGCTTCTGTCGCAGTTGTAGGAACATAAACGAGAAGGAATTGGTGGAACACTATCTCTATCGCTGCCCACCTCCGTTATAGTTTTCTTCTTCGATTACCAAGCAGAGTTCACATCGGTACGCGGCATTAATCTCATGAATTTCAGAAAATACACCAATGGTTTCGACATTTGGGAAAGTGAAAGAAATATTGGGTTCCGTGATCAAGCAACCTGTTAAACTAACTAACTAATATTGGCTTGAGTATGCATTGACAACGCGATCGATGATGAAGCAAGAAGAACCAGGCCCCAAACGGGCCTATTGTGATACCACTGAGGATCCTAATTACCCCCACCCACTAATCACACCAATGTTTAGAGTTTGTAAAACAGAGCAGTCGCCGCATTTTAGCCCCCGCTATCCCGCTCAAGTCTCCAAAGGTTTTCACCCCTAGAGACTACAAAATACTCCTCCAAAGTACGGGGCATTTGCAGAGAAAGTGCCTTAAGGTTACAGGCTCTTTTTTTCTGTAACTTCTGCAGAAGTCATTAGATTGTACGCCCAATCTCTCTGCGTGCCTGCCCAATAGAATAAGCTCTGTAAGAAGACCTATAACTGTAGATATCTCCTTTCTTTTTGGCGCGATAAGGTCACGCAGCTTTCTTCTGTTTCATTCTGGCCATACTGTTGAGACTTCTTCATCTTGGGTTAGAATCTTTGATTAATGACTTTTTTGTAATGAGCTTACAAGCAAAGATCGGCATGCATAAACTCTGCCATTATGGTGAAAGTGGAAGGGAAGTGACCTTCCTTGCAAGTGATCTGCGGCCGTTCTTTACGCTTTTCGATTTCACTGTTACAGATTCCAGGGCTCTTAATGGGGCTTGGCTATCTGAAAATATATGAATAAGATTTTCTGAGAGCACCACCGAGCTGAGACAACAAAAAGCCTCATGTACAGCTACCAATTCCAGTTGAATAACACTTCAGCAATGCTGTAAATGAAGGGATTGGCAGGAAGGTTACATGCTCTCGTATAGAAACACCATTCTTTACGGTTGATGTTGTTAAGATAGTTGCCCAATAGCAAAAATTATTTCACAATTCAGCAAGCTTCAGCAAATTTTATGTAATCTTCAATATCAAAGGCTTTATTTTGTAGTAAAAAGTATATAAACACTTTTAAATTTCTCACCGTACACCAATGCTTTCGCTCATGCCTTAGTTTTGAAGCCAATCCTTGTACGTGACTAACGCACAAGCCTACTATAGAATGATAGTTTTAAAAATATTTCCATATAAATATCAATTATAAATATAAATACGTATACATAAAAGGCGTTTTGTAACCGCTAAAGCGACCTCAATTAGAAAAATAAATTTTGGATGCTGGTCGAACTGGAATCCTGGCTTTCTGAATGGCAGTATGCCATGCGGGTATCAACCACTAGCCCTCAGAGAGTCATGGCATATTCCACTAGGATCATAACCAAGGAGCTGCTATAGAGTTCTCACGCAACTAGGCTGCTAAAAGGGGTGATAATAGAAGGATGTAGTTGGGGAAGCTACAGTCCTTACAGTATATCAGGTGAAGTGCCGTGACATACAGATGTTTCCTTTGATAATCTAATGAGACCCATAGTATGTGTGCAGTAATGGTCTGCAAAAATACCAACGTGGTTAAAATACCAATTCAGAGGGCCATGGGATGGATGTATATCACTAAGCGAATTTTCGACATTTCTCAGACATTTCGTCAGACTCAACTGAAAATCCTTCGCTCTTAGGTTGATCATACTTACTTTAAGGATATTACTCGTATTAAGGCAGTCTAGCCACCTTAGAAGGCTTTAAGCTTTGATAAAAAGAAACTAAAAATTACATATTTACTTGTATGTGTTAAGAGCATCTTATGGAGGTTTATATGGTTGGGGTATCTGAGGGATCATAGTCCTATTCAGTAATGGAGTGACTGATTTCATTGATTCGAAGCAACTACTCTTTATCAGACCACTACACGTATATATTCAGCTTTTAATCCGTAAATTAAAAAAAAAATCTTAATCCATGTTACATAAGCTTTCCCTTTTCAAAGTCGCCAGTAACAGACAAACTGGATTCCAATCTAATTCTCTCTACGCTTTTCATTTTGGCTGTAAATTTAAAAGTGTCAATAGGACGTTTTATTGCATTTCTCCGATACTGACAACATCCCAGCTCAGTTACTTCACCTTCACTTGGATTCGCACATTTCTCATTTCTAATGAAGATGTAAATATGTATGCTTGCAGGGAAAGTAGTAAGGCGAACGAGCTTCCAGTGTTTGCTTTGTTTTGGCATTTTTTATTATGATGCATGCCTTTTCCGGTTTTTTTTCGAGTGAAAAATATGAAAGGCATAGAAAGACTTGATTTATCTTTAAAGTCTTTCCGCTTCTCAAAAAATTAGAAAATTCTAAGGAAATTTAGACAGCATTGAAGAATTATCGTTTGTATATGGAGTATGGTATATACATACACGTATATACGAGTATGTATATTGCGTTTTATGTAAATAATATTCTAGGGAACAGATTTTCAAATTTTCTGCTATTTATTTTGTACTCGTCATTTCACCTGATTTTCGTTTACATATGTAAAGAAATCTGTTGGTAGCTGCATAACGCTCAATTCCATTCCCTGGTTTATTCAAGTTTGTTAGTTCAGCTCTGTTGCTCTGTTGGGGACGTGTGTTTTCCCCACTTCACTGCCAATGTCGCATAAATATTTTCTATGTCACAAACCGAAAACTCAATGTTGCATGATATTCACATACCAACGGTGTGTAACTAACAAAACGAAAATGCAGTTTTGGCGTTGAGATTTGCAAATGCAATTGTTTGAATGGATATCAATGGTTCGATACTTTTTTTTTTTTGGTATGCCGTAAACAATTTGCTAGCTCGCGTTTTCATTCCAATTGAGTGAGCAGATGGCGAATATTTGCCTCGGAGGCTTTTTTCCACTCACGCATACTCACATATACGCGTATGTATGTGTTTGTCTCTTTTATTGTTAGCACCCAATGGAGCTACCGTGCAAAATGACAAGAGACAATAAATGGTTACGGTTATATGCACTGAGTCCGCCTTGTTAGAAATTTATGGCAGCTGTTTGTTGCACAAATTCAGTCGATTGAAAAATTTTGCATGAAATAAATTATATTTACTGGATTTTCTAATATCCTATGAACTATTTTTTTTTTATTGAATTTACTTCTAAATATGTTGATGTAACCCCGCAGTAAGACATCTACTAATAGTAGACCAATGAGAATACAATGTGACCATCTAGACCAGACTCATTGAAAGGCGATTAATTTTCTCCAAATGTTTGTAAAGAAAATGTGTCCGAAAACTCTCATTTTGGAGTTGCTTTTTCAGTTTCTATATGGCATATATATTTATAAATTTTTTAACCCCTGAAGTGATTTTCGACTGAGCTCTTCCTTCAATTTGTCGGTGCGTTTTGATGATTTTCCAACAAATGGAGGGACCTACAGTTTATTCTAAGTCGGCTCCAAACGGATGTTGGATTTTTATGAGGAGTTTTTATTTTCATGGCAGAAACACACTCGGAAGGCTTGACATTCCCTACCGAGCGGCAACCGCAATTAGAAAAATTTATTTTCCAAGATTTGGATGTTGGTCAAACCTGGACTAAATCTTGGCCTTCCTTATGTTAATACGTCATATTAACCACTCGACTATATTGAAAAACTTGGCAAAATTACTTAACGTGGCTCAAGCATTCGATAAAATATGGCATGAAGGATCCATACACGAAGTTAAAATAATTTTGCCAAGAAAACTTCAATCAAATATTCATATCGTACTTTACCAACAAGCGGTTTACAGGAAGAGTAAAGGAATACTAATAAAGTAATTTGCAAAAGATATGGTATTTTTAGATTTAATAAAAACAAATTGAAAGTCACCAACTGACCGAACTTTTGTTAATCTTCTCGTAGACAGAGGGTTCGCCGAAATTTGCCTCTGTATGCAATGGCGATATCATCGGCGTAGGCAATGACTTTGCCTCTACCCTATTCCATTTGCGTTAATACCGAGTTTACTGTGAGGTTCCAGAGCGATGGTAAGAGAACTCCAGCCTGCCGTCGGGTTTGACATCACTAGCCTTTTATGGTACTCAGTGTTAAATATATCAGTAGGGGAATTCTCTATTGTATTATAACGATTTTCAGATATTTAAAATGACTTAACGATAATTTTAGCGATTTCGCTATTCTATACACATATAACAACGATTTTCGGATAGCAAATAAGACTTAGCGATAATTTTAACGGTTTTAATATTCGGTGTACTTATTTTAGCGATATTCGCTATCGCTGTTGTCGATGAATATTTTAAAGTTGTTAGCGATATCGACAAAATATTGTTATTTCATTAAGGTTAAAATAATATAAAATCAAAATAAAATAATAAACAAAAGTGGCTTTTGAATATTTGACATACGTTTTATCCCAAGATGAGGAGGTATTGTACCCTTCATCATTGAATAGAAGTTTGCTTCGAGAAGTTGAATATTGTTTCCAATTGAATGCAACTGAGTTTCTTGGTAGCCAACTAAAAACCATAAGAATAACAGCATTATCTACGGATAAACAGGTAAAAATATAACCTTTAAATATTTTTTCAGTTTTAACACTAATAAAATTTTTAATGGTTCTAACCGCCTTTCGGTTCTCTTCAACTGGATGCTACTAAGGTCCCGTCGGAGAGCAATGGGGAATAGGTATGTCTGATTCAGTCGCCATTGTATTCATCGCGTGACAGATTCATTGAACCGTTCAATGTTTCCTGCGAACGTTAGATTTCCCATTAACGGAAACGGAACGGAAAGCTCCAAAGGAAATTGGGTTATCGATTGCACTCATGTGTCCATCACGAGTGCCAGAAATTATGACGAAACCTATGTCAACCTTCATGGACACCATTCTACCATTAAATAAGTAAAGTAAAAACTGAGTTAGAGAATCGCATAATTGTTATTGCAAGCGACAAAATTCGCAAGTTTGCGATCCGACAAAACGTGTCAATAAAAGTTACAGCATTGCACAGAGGTTTTAGTAAAAATAAATCTATTATTCTTCCAATATATGGCGTTATCTGTCTGTATCTCGCGTTGTATAAGTCCGATCGGGTTCCACCTGATGGCGTTAGAAAGATGACATTTTGTACTAAAAAAGCTTTTCGGACAGTTTAGTGATTGTGATTGGTTGAATCAGTTTTCTTTGAGCGTGCGTCAAAGATGGACACCAGCAAAGAGAAAATACGCTATATTTTACAGTTTTTCTTCGATAAGGGCGAAAACGTAAGCCAGGCGGCTGAAAATGTGAATAGTGTTTATGGTCCTGATATTGTTACAGTCAAACATGGACAATTTCGGTTTCATTCCGGTAATTTTGATGTAAAATATGCTTCACGGAGTGGAAGGCCAATTGTCGAAAATGTCGATAAAATCATGGACATTATCGAATCCGACCATCATGTAAGCACTGTTTCAATTGCCCAACAGCTAAAAATTGCAAAAAAAAAACCGTTTGGAACCATTTGAATAAAACTAGATACCAAAAGTAAAAAGTTTCATATAACAATAATGGATTTCTTTTTACTACACCTAATATAAAATGAATTTCAGTAAAAATTTCGTTATACAATATTGTGGAAAGAATTTTTTTCAATATTCTACATTCTATTCTATAGTATTTGAAATCGATGAGTTATTAATGATAATTTTTTGTTCAATTTAAATGCCAAGAAAATATATTTATGCAGAATAGAGCAGTGGCAGATGCAGTTGACACCTTGAATGCAAAGAATAGAAATGAATTCATGAAATACGAGTTTAATATGCCATTTAATCTTCGCTTACAAAAGTATACGTAAATCCCAAGTGCCGTGACTAAATTGAAATTTTTGTTGGCCGGTGAAAATGTCCTCCATTTCACTTGCAGGTTTTTCATTTTCTTTTTTATTTTATTTTTTATTTATTATTTTTTTTATTTTTTCTTTGTTTGCTTATTGAAAACGCCTACCAAGCTGATTTATGAGTATTTAAAGAGAAATGCATATAATGTAAAATACATACATACGTGTATATTAATGTACAAGTATGTACGACGAGTACCTTTGAAGTACAGCGAAATACCATATCTCAACAGCTCGGCTTTGTTTGTTTGTGTGGGTAAACTATTATGCAAATAAACATATATTAATTGCGCTTGTAAGTGAAATTAAAAGTGAAAAGATTGCATGCACAGTTTGTTTTTGAGCAAATGCCAGCTAAACATGCAACACCAAAATCAGGAAAAATTCTCACTCATTGCTTTTGTATGTCTCTAGAGTGTGTGTATGTGCGTGTTTGTGTGTTTGTATTATATATAGGCGCATTTAGTGCTGTTAAATAGAGACAGCGTTTTTGCCGTTATGATTGCTCTTAGGGTGTTTTTGAGTTATGTTCTTGGGCATTGTTGGCAGCGAATATCTGTTGGCACAGCACCAACAGCGCACGCTTGACAACAGAATGCCGCAGCATAAAGGAGCATAAAAACTACAAAGTTTGTAAATTTATATGTATGTATGTACACTGCTTCATATGTATGTGTGTGTATGTGTGCATTTATGAGCATGCCACAGCAACATTTTGACTGCTGTCGATTATAGTTATTGTGCATAAATCTACAAATTGTTGTGTCGACACAACATTTTGCCACCTTTTATTTCTCTCCTTTAAATTTTAATCAACCAACATTCATGCATACACGTACATACGAGTACATACACACATACGTGTACACTTACGCTGCGATGCGGCGTTGCCTGACAAATGATAAACGTGCAACGGCAATTGCAATTTAATTTTTGTAACGTCATGGTCAGCAGATGAGCTACATGGCGGAGGCTGAAGTGATTGCAGGTTCGCAACGCTAAGTTGATGGTCAAAATATGTATATATGTATGTATGTATATGCATGTGTGGCAACATTATGCTTGCAAGTGGCAAATGGCAAATGGCAAATGGCAATGCGCAGTGAACAATAGCTGCAAATATGAGTGGCTGCAACATGCCACAATAACCTGCACGACGAGCGTTTTGAAGCGGAGACATGTGGCAGCCAGCATACCTGTTTGTGTCAGCTGCGGTATTTGTCTGTGCAGGTGATTGCTTTGGTGTTTGTAGTAGCGGTATTGTAGTTATATGTAGCTACCGCTATGTTGCCCTCTTGGTTGGTTAGTTCACTGGCAAGCGGCCAAATTTGTGTCAAAGGGTATGCGCCCGCAAATGTACTCAAACGCTTGCGTCGAGTGTCTTCATCATTTACTTATGTATGTATATGTGTTTACACAAATACATGATTATGTATACATATATGTATATTTGTGTGTACCGCTCAACAATAGCTTGCTTAGCTGCACAAAACAAGTATTATATAAAACCAAAACTGCTATGTTGTCATATTACCTTTTTTCCTTGAGTTATTTTTGTTGTTATTTTTATTCTTGCTGTTCCACTATCACTACTTATCCGGTCACCCGCACTGAAGCTTTCGCCCACACAAAGTGGCCAAGCAACTTGATTGCTATCTTGTGTGTTGGCTTTTGGTTTAATAAAGACATTTCAACGTGCAGCTAAAAAAACGTTTTGAAGCGATGAACTCCCTGTAGGACAAATGTACTTATTGATTTCCAAATTAATAAAACATTCTTCTACATAACCTAACCAAAAAAATTTATGCTTCTTGAACTCTAAAAAGCGCAAGAATTTCTGCCTACGTGTGTTTGCTTCCTTGATATGTTATGCTCAATCCTGAATCCAATTGATGGTTAGGTTAAGTTAGGTTAAGCTGGCCAACCCAGTGGATCTCACATAGACGAAATACATCCATAGTGTTGCCAGGCGCACTACATGAGACCAAGCTGTGCTGCTACATTCCTATTGTGTCTTCAGTATGAAGAACACAGCTGGTATTTTCTCGAATTGAAGATCCTGTAGCCTTTCTACGCTAAGTATATTATAGTAAAGTATAGTATATAGTGTAGTATAGCCGAAAGCCAAAAGTTCACATATTACGTGCTCCATTGCCTTCACACCTTCCTTACATTTCCTACATTTGTTGTCCGCAGTCAGACTTATCTTAAACGCTTGGGACGCTATAAGGCAATGCCCTGTTAATAGTCTTATCAGCAGCATGCAGTCCGGTCTCTTAACATATAGTATATGGTATAGTGCAGACCTTAGCTCGTTCCCAGAGTATATTCGCCTACGAAGTGATATTATTTCTTGCTTCTGCTTCACTTCCTTGAATGGAACTGGGAGGTTCGATGCTGCATCCTGTTCTAAATAGACACCCATCTTAGAAAGTTCATTAGCTATCTCATTACCTACAATGCCCGTGTGGTCTTGCACCCAGTAAATGTACAGTCTTTTGTTTTCAGACAGTGCTTGAATAGCTTCTTTACATAATGCGACCACAGCTGACTTCGTGCTGTATGAAATTAAGATCTCTATGGCCGCTTGACTAGCCATATATATATGTATTATTTTTCTTTGAAAGCCGGAACATTACAATAGCTCTGCCGCCGTTTTTATGGTAAACATTTCGGCTTAGAAGATACTGCAATGGCTTGGTAGCTTATACGACTTCCTTATCTTTAGTAGGGCGCAATTATCTGAGGCTCCATTCGTTCATTTTAGAACAATCTGTGAAAACGTGAAGAGCTTTGTCTACGTATTTCAGACCTTTGCTCTAGTCATTTGTCTCTATTGCAGCTGAAAACAGCTTCCTGAAATTCAGGCGCAGGATTACGTAGTCTATTTGTACGCTCAGGGGTAACGCTATACTAGAGAGAAAATATGAGACCAAAAAGAAGACAAAATATAAAAAAATCTACGAAGTAGACTAGTCTCGCTCCTGTGGCAATGCAAAGATAATAATCGACAATCTCGTATTCTCATCTTACTTTGTCTTGCAATGCTGCTAACTAGAAAACCAAAAACTCCAACAAAGTACTTTCTATATAAATTCCAAATCTGATATCTGATGGACCTCTCCAAGCCGTTCGATAACAACAGAAAATAACTGCAGTGTACAACTGCTGGCGTACGCAGATAGCATTCACAAGCCTTAACAACCGCGCCGTTAGTTCTACATTATTCAAGCTGGACAACGTTACTGTTGATAGTCATAACTTCGAGGTCATAAATAATTTCGTCCAGCACTAACACCAATAATAATGGCAGCCATGTCAGCCAACGCACAATCCCTCTTGCCAACTGGTGCTACTTTGGGCTGAATAGGCAATTGAAAAGTAAAGTCCTCTCTCGGCGAACGTAAACCAAACTCTACAAGTCCCTCATCCTACGCGCAGAAGCGTGGACGATGTCAGCATCTGATGAAGGACCGGTAGATGAGCGACTTGTAGAGTCGCCATTTCTTCTTTTACCATTGCTTCTGGATACAATCTTTTTAATACTCCACCAAGTGAACATTTCAAACTCTTCTCGATTGTCACACAACAGAATTCTCAACGTAAAACTTATCATTAAGTGTGAATTCCCTACAGGGCATAAATAAAATTGAAACAATGTACGTAAGAATGTTTGTACACAATACTCGTACAATATCCGTTTTATAGCATTTATATGAGCTGCATTGTTGTCTTCTTTTAATGTCTGTATATACTTGACAACTTTGTTGACTTGATGCGAACCAAAAAAAAAAAAAACAAAACAAAAAACCAAATAAATAAAAACACTTTGTTGTTAATTCCGCACAAAGATTTATTATGTCCTTTAACCCAAATCTACATATTTCACCTTTTGATTGCGTCCATATTATTGTTGTGTTGCGCTATTCTTTCTGTACCACAAACTTCTTTCCTTGGTCAATATCCAATTCCAATTTTACCAGAGAAATTTTGGGTATGAGATATTTAATTACTTACATACATATTCGTACATAACTTAGCCGGAATAGCTTTAACACTCCTTTTAGCAACGGTAAAGTAGCAAATTGATTTGTGTACAGTTGGTCAATACCAAACGTATCTGCATCTTATGGCTTCATTTTTGTTTGCTCGGTAAGAAATGTACATATGTACATATGTATGTATGTAAACCTGTTAGGCAATATATATTGTATTTATTAGGCATGTTTGTATTAATGTCTTTCACAGCCTTATTTCCACGTCATTAGCAGCACTTTCAAAGCTTAAGAAAATTCCCAATACCTTTTATTTTCAGCAATAATTTCTGTTATTCATACGTCTATTCGCTAAAACTTAATAAATATATATAATTGGCATTTTGTAATCGCTGAAGCGATTTTCGTCCGAGCTCCTCCTCCAATTTGAGGTTTTGCGTCTTGATGTTTTTGTAACAAATGGAGAGAACTATAGTTTATACTAAGCCGCCTCCGAACGGCAGATAGTTTTTTATGAGGAGCTTTATTTCATGTCAGAAATAAACTCGGAGGGGTTGACATTCTCTGCCGAGAGGTGACCACGATTAGAAAATTTAGCTTAATTTTTTATTTAAATTAATTTTCTATAACTTTTTTTTAGATGTTAGTACGACACCGGGATTTGAATCCGAGCCTTCCGTATGGCAGTACGCAATGCTAACCACTCGGCTACCGCGGCAGCCAAGCTTAATATATGGTACACTTCAAAAATAACAATGAACTAAAATTGGGGTAGCCCTTAGAACTGTGGTTGTTTGATCATGGAACCCTGATCAAAAGCGTTTAGGCCTATTCACACGTTGAGATAACTATGTTGGTCCTGCCCAATTCATTCATTCCTTTCACCTTTCCCAGAGTTCAAACCACTTGGTGCGCTTTATGAAAATCAGGAGATTAATAACGCTCACCGATGCAAGCTATGCAAGGCAATCGACCGTAACTGAGAACTGGGCAGTGATAGAGGTGGTGTTCCATCCATCTATCTCATCTATGTCCCTGCAGCTGCAGCAGAAGTGAGAAGGAGTCTATCCTTTTACCATGAGTCCCCATAAGTTAGTGTCCGGTGGAAGGAGTAAATATTTTGTTTTATTTATCTCAATTAATGACAAGATCTGTCAGCTGCTGTTAGCCCTTCTAGTGAAAGTTAGTCTTAGCAGATACTTTCCCGAGGAAAGTGGTATGCACACGTTATGTGCAGAATTTACCGTATTTACGCTGTTCTCTGGGATCTCCCTGTGACTAAGGATCCAAACCACGGTTGATTTGCATGCAGTCAAGTGTTTGTTCAAGATCTCTCTGCATTTTATTGCCACCTTCCAGGTAGTATGATTGCATTGGAGAGACTTAATGACAAAATATGTTACAATAGGTTGGATTAACGTATTAGAACTGAGCAACCGAGAAGCGGCTTTCGTTATAGCGGGTAGTTCCGCTTGGAAGACGCTGCAGTGGTTTGGAAGTATTCTACTTAATATTAATGCAAACTATTCAGAGTAAACTCCACAACTTTTCTTGTGATCTAGTTTAGAGCCATTGGTGAAGATTGCAATGGACCTGCAATCCAAAACTGAGAAAATACCCATTCGTTCCTCTCTGGACCTTTTGTTAAGAAAGTATTTTCGAAACAAACGACGGAATTGGTGTGGGCCATCTCTTTCGGAAGTGAAGGAGGGCTTAGAATTCGCGTATGGCCTATTCTGTTTCTCCATGGCTGAGTTGCATTTAGTCTTACGGCGATACACCTCGCATGGAGTTTCCCGTATAGGTCTGCCGGGATAAGATGAAGCAAAAGTTCAAGGGTGGTTTAAAATCAGAGAGCTCGATCTTTGTAGGATTTACATCCAAACCGCACGCATTTCACCAGCTACTTACTGTGTGAAGAGAATTTTGAAGCTGATCGCTTAGGACCTAGAGGTGTTTTCCACTGGCTATGAGGGCAATGTCGTCAGCATATGCCATGTTTATTAGCTTGCGAAGTTGCGCGGTGATTGTGAGAAACCATAGTAGGGGAGAGAGAACTTCCCCCGTGTGGCCTCTACTGATGCGCCTACTAATTCTAGGAAAATTACTCTACTCATTAAGAGAGATTTCACGAGACTCGCAACCTGAGCCCCGAACCCCATTTCTCGAAGTGCAGACGTAACTAACCTTGGTAAGATATTGTTAAAGGCCACTCGATGTCGAGGAATACACCAAATATGGTATATACTCTTTGAGGTCTACAGGTTCGCCTTTAGAGGAAGTGTGTTGGTTTCCCAATAGGTTATTTGGAGGTATCACTTAACGTATAAGATGTGAGGATTATTGGTCGAAAAACCTTTGGAGTCAAATGACTTTTTCTGCCTCTCTTTGTTATGAAGATTACTCTCGCTTTGGTCCACACCTCCCCCACGGGCGACAGGCTGAATAAATACTACATAATAAGGGAAACAGGATGTTCATTGCTGCCTGTAGTACGGCAGAAAAGATTCCATATAAAGATTTGAAGCATTGAAAAGAGTTTATTGCCACCCTATTGCTGCATAAGATATTACCTATATCAGATTCATTGTTTATTGTGGAATCTTCTGAAATGCTCGGAGGAGCGTGATATTCTTTGTTACACCCTGGAAAATGGATATACCGCCTGGTGTATAATATAATCATCAGGGGGTAGAGCCGAACATTTTAGTCCTTGTTACTCGCTTTTTATACATTTGGAAATGAACTAGAACTGAGTTAAGGAAGATTTTTATGCCGAAAAACATAAAATGGGAGTTTGAAATATTTCGTAACAAGTCTACACCAATTTGGAAAAGATTTGCACATTCCTTCTGAGCATATTTTTTCACAATGCTGGACAGCAACATTCCTATTCTTTATTTGCATAGCCATCTAATAAAGACAAGATAAGCACAACCATTTGTATATACCTATGTACATACCCGTACATATGTATGTAGGAGAATTTTCTATTTTTCACAACAAATCTTTTTTTCAAGTGTACAAACCTATGGCATGTGGCCAAAGTCCATACACCAGTTCAACATCATAAACGATTGCCTTATTGGCCTTATTTATTCTAACAAGGTCAGAATACTTTGCCTTTGTATTGTATTTAGTTGTACTCATACATACACACATATGTATCTATGTACATAATTGTATGAAGCCAAACCAATACAAGTATTCAGTAATCATGATAATTTATATCAATATGTATGTATGTGTTTACATAAATATCTACGTATGTTACATACGTTATTATGCTGTGCCGAGCCATGTCGAGCCGCGCCGATGCGTGCTGTGTTCTGTTGTGGTCTTCGATGGTTCACATTTGCTGCACAAGCTTTTGCAATTGAAATGGTGAAATGGTCAAAATCGCGACCATAACAACTGTAGCATACGAGTATGTACGTATGTATGAATTTAGTAGAAAATATTTATTGTGTTGGTCAACCAGAGAATGTGTACGTGAATGTGGTTGCATTAGAGGGAGTGTTAAGCGGCAGTAGAGGTTATAAATAACAAAATAACTTGATGTTGGAACCGGAGTTTCGACTGCCAAAAATGTTGCAAATATCCTGACGGTTTTTACGATTATTTGATTTCAAAATTGACTTAATTTATTGCAGAATACAATAAATCGAGTTTAATTGCTGAGGCTGCTAGTCATTACCAGCACGCAATGGACCTATTGGCCATTGTTACAACGTTGTGAGGCTCCGATCTCGACTTTCTCAAATGATCGGACCATTCCGTGTGGCTTATGAAGGCATTGGGATTCCCAATTTACGCCGTGGAATTTGTGTCACGCAGAAGTCAAGGCTGAACAATGACAGAGGTAGTGGTAGCTGCGGCAAAAATCTTTAGAGTAGTAACCCATTCGTTTCCCGTAAGCCAAATTAAACGGTAACCTGTTATTACTAATGGGGCCATATGTAGAAGTTCACGCAAGTGAGGAAAGTTGTTAACTGCCATTCACCTGGGAATGGCTAAAAACGATCCTTTTACATATGATTCCAGCTACTCACGACTTCCGGCCTTAGACCAAGTATCCCCTGGGTAGCCCACAAACATCCGAGCTAAAATGAAAAGACGAAACCTACGCGGTTGTGCGTAGGGCTTGGAACCCACCACATGATGATCGGATGAGAGACGCTCCTTTTGGCGACGACAGTCGCAAATATTCTAAGGATTACGATTTGAGGGCATGCACCTGGAATATCCGGTCCCTTCACTGGGAAGGTGCCGCTGCCCACCTGGTAGATGACCAATTAACATTAAAGACGGTTAAATGACGTTTGCGGAATGCCCACTGCTATTATTTTGACTGCAGATGTACATCTGATTGTGTGCATGTGGTTCTAACAGATTTGTGTTGAAGCGCTAGGAAAGTAAAATATTTAGGGCACTCATGTTGTGAGTTTTCACATAAATGTAAAGTGTAACGGTATATTTATTTACTTGGCGCGTGAAACATTCATAAATTTTGCCTAAAATTACTTTATTGCAACTATGCCAAAAGGGGAGTGCTGCAACCTACTGCTACTAAGTACCCAATTAAGTGATGTGCAACAACGTCTTTTAGCACATACACATATTTAGTTTTACATACATACTCGCACTCGTACTCATATATATGTATCAGTTAAATACGAATTAAGCTAAAACGAAATAAATTTATTGCCACTTAAAATATATGATTTTCCACTTAATTTTGCTACAGGTCTCAGTCGATGAGTGGTGCAACATGTGGGATGCCTACGCCAAGGATCCAAGCAGTGTTATGGATTGGCAAACAAAATATATGAACTTCATGTTCGACCTGGAGGATGCCTCCACTGATGGCAGCATCGATGTGGATGAATTCGCTTTGGTTTGCTCCAGTTATGGCTTGGATAAATCCGAGTGTCAAGAAGCGTTTAAGAAAATGTCACAGGTGAGAGGCTAATTCTTTATTAAAAAAAAAAAAAACAATATATCCTTTGCTAATCGGTTTTTTTTTCAACTCTCCACTTTTAGGGTAAATCTGAGGTAACGCGTGATCAATTCGCTGCTTTATGGAAGGAATATTTCGCAGCCGAAGATGTGAATGCGCCTGGAAATTTCATCTTCGGCAAAACTGCATTTTAACGCACCAAAACTTGCCCAGCTGGCTAATGAGCTCAGTACGAGCGAGTAGCTAGTCATTAAAAATTTTCAAGAGGCGTTTTTCAAGCGCTCTTCGTGATGAAATGGAGTGTGCGTGTGAGTTTATAAGGAAAGAAGCTTGTTTCAATAAAGCCTTGTTAGTAAAATGATGGAAAATAAATATTAATGAAAAATTCTAAATGAATAAATAACATTAAAAAAACAAAAAAAATGTCGAATGAACAATAATTGAATTAAATAAAATTTGCAAGTATGCGGGATTTTAAGAAACGCCAGTTATCCTTGATTAACAAAAATCTACTTTATAAAAATTGACAGCGAAAGAGACAACTTTATTTAAAATTGATGAAAAAAATATATATATGAATATGAAAGATTCCTGATCAATGTGCTCAATTAATTATATATCTATACAAAACATATATATATATATATATATATAGAAAAGTAAATATTAAACTATATCGAATGCTGATACATGCATACATATGTACACAATTGTATTATAATGATTTTTTGGCATCTTATACTCTCCCGTATTTGTAGTCAATCGATCGTGAAGTAAACCTAATTAGTATGTATGTATGTGCAAATAGCGTACATTCCTGATATACACATATATCTATATAGTGAGTGACTTATTCGGTTTACTTTTTTTGTATAAATGTAGATAAATGTTCATGTAACGATTCTCAGTGGTAAAAAAATACTAACGTAGTCTTTAATAAAAAAAAAAAAAAAAAAAAAACAAATAAAAAATAATTAAATAAACAAATTTATTCACTAGTTAAAAGAAAACAAATTAAAGCAAAGTTTCAAAAATTAATAAAAAATGATAATTAAGTAATAACGAAGTTTAAAGTGAAAATGTTTATTAAATGTTTGTGTATGTAGCTAAATTAATTCAAAATAAAGTGTTTTAAAACAATTCAATGCGAATAATGTATTTCTTTCTTTCTTTTATGTAAGTTTCAGCTTAGTTCACATATACAGCGAGGGGAAAAAAAATTCTGTTATATTAACTGGATTACAGTTTGTAGCAACAGATTTCATAGTTAAATCACATTCAAACGATTTATCTGATAATTTAACAAATGTTCTTCTGTTGGTATGCAATTTAACAGTTGTTCTGTCAAATTAATATACGTGGTGTGATCAGAAAATAACCCCCTATTTTCAATTTTTTCAAAAAGTATTTATTTATTCATCAATAACTATCAAAGTAATCCCCCTCAGATATAATACACTTATGCCATCGTTTTTTCCAATTCCGGAACACTTTCAAAAGGCATTTTTTGGTATCGCCAATAGCTCCTGCTTCGATTTTACTTTTATCTCCTCAATCGTAGCAAAACGCTTTCCTTTCATCTGTGTCTTCAGATTTGGGAAGAGGAAAAAGTCAACGGGAGCCAAGCTCGGTGATCACGCGGTGGTTGAGGCACGATAACGGTTTTGTTTTGGCCAATAACTCACGCACAAGCATCGACGTGTGAGTTGGTGCGTTATCATGGTGCAAAATCCATGATTGTTTTTTTCCACAGTTCTTTGTGTTTCTGACGTTTCATGCTTAAAACATCGGTAAAAATTTCTTGACATGAGCCGAACGATATGCCAACATCATCAGCAACCTCTTTGATAGTGATTCGACGAGGACGAGCATTGTCATTGACATCTTCTCTTCCCTTCATTAAACCGGTTATACCACAATTGAACTTGTGTTCTGCTCACAGTAGACTCGCCAAACGCCACAGTCAACATTTCAAATGTCCTTGCGCATTGAATTTCATTTTTTACACAAAACTTAATACAGTTTCTTTGATCCATTTTTTCAAATAATAAAAAAACGAATAGCACACAAAAACACGACTAACCTTTTTATCTATCAAACAAACAAAAAAACTGATAATCCAAAATGGCTGATATAGCCAATATATACTCTTTTGTTAATATTTAACATATTATATCATATCACATCTGTTAAATTAACAGACAATCGAAATAAACACAAATACTGTTCGTTCAACAGAATTTTCTTTTAATGATTAACAGAACTGATCTGACTGAAAAAAATTAACAACTTTATCATTCAAATTAACAGATTAATGATTCATTTGACAGTGATTTCCGGGAATAATTAACAGAAATGCTTTGCTGAAACTACAATTTCAACCACAGAGATTTTCATAATTGGTTTTCCGTTTTTGCAGTACTATTAAGTTTTGTTATAAGTTTTTAGCAAGTTAAAGGCCATGTTTGCTTGTACGAATTGAATATTTTTTGTTATACAACAAAGAAAAAATGGTAGAAGTGACAGCTCACAGTGACATCTCCTCATCAGACTTCTTATGGCAGGAATCGAACCAACGGATCCGCACTTCGCCAACATCAGTCATGTAATCTATTGTTGTATTATTCAATTCATTATTATCCAACAACTATTAAGTGTGCTAATTTAGCCGCTATTTTCTAAATAGCGTGGTTAGTGAGTTACTTTGGAATCCTCTGTACTTTCAGGCGTTAATTGAGGATTAACTGTCGGGCTCTACTTTCGCTAATTTAAAGGTTATTTCAGTTAGTTCAAGAGATATCTGTTAATTTAACAATTTTTCATATCAACAGTGTGATCTGTTAATATAACAGTTATTATTTCTCTCAGTGTACATGTCTTGGTCATCCTTCTATGGAATACATTATCTGAAGCCTTTTCTCGATAACTGTCCCTCCATTTACTTCAGCGAAAAGGTGTAAATTTTAGGGTTGCCGTTTTGGTCCGATCGGTCTAAAATTAACTGTTGTTGTTGTAGCCATAAAAATATTCCCCAAAGTAGTTTTTGGGGAATGTTGCAGGAGAGACAGTCCTTGACCGTAGCGGGATGTATTGGGTTTTCGTCACCTCTCACGACAAGCTTGATTACACCGCGCAGGTGTAGACCAAAATTGGTAGTTTCATTTGCCTTTGGCAGTTTGTTTGGTAGACAGGTTTTAGGCTGAAAAGTTCACGGTTGGTACAAACCTTAAAAAAAATCTCTAAAACTTTCATTATATTCTATATATGGTATAAGTTTGAGCTGTGATGCTAAGAATGACACTACTTCTGTTATTTCCAAAACAATCTAATTTCGTGAATCAATTTTTTTAGTCTTTTTTCACTATCCTATATTATATTAAATATTTTCAGAAACTAACAATGGGGGATGGGGCCATGTGTAGAAGTTCACGCTAGTGAGGAAAGTTTTTGACTGCCATTCATCTGGGAGTGGTCAGAAACGATTATTTTGCATATTTCAAGCAGCTCACGACTTCCGGTCTTAGAACACGTACCCCCTGGGTAGCCAACAAACATCCGTTTGGAGGCGAACTAAAAAGAGAAGGCGAATCACATGCGGTTGTGCGTAGGGTTTGAGACCCACCACATGAAAAACAACTCCAATGAAAAAATCAAAACAGCATCGGATGAGAGACCCCCTTTTGATGACGACCCCCGCAAATGTTTCAAGGATTACGATTTTAGGGCACGCACCTGGAATGTCCGGGTCCTCGTGAAATATACCATATAAAGCAGCGCAAATTTGGTGTCGGATTCGTGGTGGGAGAGAAACTCCGTCGCCGAGAACTGGCATTCACTCCGGTGGATGAACGTCTCGCCACAATCCGTATCAAAACGAAATTCCTTAACACCATGCTAATTTGCGTCCACGCCCCGACAAAAGAGAAGGATGACTTGACCAAAGGTTCTTTTTATGAGCGCATAGATCATACTTATGAGCGCTGCTCCCGACACCATGTGAAAATCGTGCTTGGCGATTTTAATGCCAGGTTGAGCAAAGAAGGTATCTTTGGCACGACTGTCGGAAAATTCAGCCTCCACGGCGAAACACTCTCCAATTGGGCTGAGGCTGATCGGTTTCACCGGGGTGCGAATTATGGTTGTATGTAGCGATAGATTCCAGCGACATCGACTCGGATCATTAACTTGTTGCAGCGAAGATACTCACGCGCCTCTGTGTATCTAGGAACGCCCGTCAACAAACACAAGGAAGGTTCGACGTTGAAAAGCTGCAATCACAATAGACTGCCGAGCCGTTTTCTGCTCCAATTGAACACTTACTCTCTGAGAGCGCTCATCAGCAACCCGGTATACGAGAACTGTGGGACGCCATTGCAAACTCCCTACGTACAGCTGCAAACGAAACTATTGGATTTCGGAAAGGTCGCAAAAACAGCTGGTACGATGAGGTCTGCCGTCTCGCAGTGGATTTACCTGGTTTACAAATCATAAAAATCTCCGAAAGCTTCCAGAACTTACGAAAATAGTGCTTTCTTAATATGCTACTAAAGAAATAAGGCTGGTGTTTGATTGCCATTGCCATGAGTAGAGACTCATTGTCATATCTTTTATCATATCATGTCGTATTTAGGAGACTTATTTTTCTTAATATCTTTGGAAATAGTTTCTTTCAAATTAAATTGAATAAACTTTACATGTACACCTTCTGGGAAATAATCAGATCCAGGAATATTTGTAAAAATACATTTTAAAGATGTGCGGTAAAAGAGATACCCTTTTCCTCGTTGCTTCGAGCCTACGCATCATTGTGAGTTCTCAAGGGAGGGTCACAAATGGCTGGACTTGTAAAACTTTAAAAAATACGCCACAAAGAATAGTTAGTATCAGAAGCCGTTGATTCAGAACACTCTCATGCTCATGTTTTAATGCCGGGGAACGGAACCGCTGCCAATCTCTCCTGAGTTATCTTTTCTCCGTTACCAAACTTATAATGTCTTTATCCTGAAGACCGTTGGGTGTTAAACGGGTTCTGGGTTGAGACTCTTGCTCCCTATTTTAGTACTGTTGTAAAGCAATCAGCTGAATTGTCGACATTATAAGAATTTATTGATTAAGCCTAGGCGCAATTCATTGGAAACTGATATAGCACATAAACAAGGCGAGTGATCAGACGATAAGTCGACAAGTGCTCTATTAATACCACAAGTTATACCAAAGTCAATCAGATCTAAGGTTGTACTGAGATTTGTTGGTCAGTATGTAGGTTGTCCGCTAGATATAACGTCAAATCCGTTATTTTTATGTGCTCTGTATCAATTTTTAGACTTTTTAAGTTTTAGTCCAAAACCCCAGAAAGAATACTTTGAATTGTATTATCCCAGGAGGAACAAGCCTCCTTAACATCATAAATAAGATAATCTCACGAAGCGTTTTGTGTGAAAGACTAAAGCCCACCGTCAACTAACTGATTGGACCTTATCAGTGTGGCTTTAGACCTGGTAAGTCAACTATTGACCAGATATTCATCATGCGCCAAATCTTGGAAAAGACCCGTGAAGAGAGGATCGACACGCACCACCTCTACGTCAATTTAAAGCCGCCTTCGACAGCACGAATAGGAGCTGCCTTTACGCAGCTATATCGGAACTTGGTCTCCAGACAAAACTTGTACGGCTTTTTAAGCTGACCTTAAGCAGCACTAAAAGCTCCGTTAGGATCAGGAAGGACCTCTCCGAACCGCTCGATACCAAATGAGGTTTCAGATAAGGTGATTCCTTATCGTGTGACTTTATTAACTTACTGCTGAAGAAAATAATACGAGCTGCAGAGCTGAATAGAGAAGGTACAATCTTCTATAAGAGTGTACAGCTGTTGGCGTACGCCGATGATATCGACATTATTGGCCTCAACAATTGCGCCGTGAGTTCTGCTTTCTCCAGACTTGATGAAGAAGCGAAGCGAATGGGTCTGGTAGTGAATGAGGGCAAGACGAAATATTTCCTGTCATCAAACAAACAGTCATCGCATTTGCGACTCAGCTCCCACGTCACTGTTGGCAGTCATAACTTTGAAGACGTAGATAACTTCGTCTCTCTTGGAACCAGCATTAATACCAACAACAATGTCAGCCAGGAAATTCAACACAGAATCGCCCTTGCCAACAGGTGCTACTTTGGACTGGGTAGGCAATTGAAAAGTAAAGGCCTCTCTCGGCGAACGAAAACCAAACTCTAGAAGTCGCTCATCATACGGTGCTGAAGCATGGACGACAACAACATCTGATGAGACGGACCGGGGAGTTTTCAAAAGGAAAGTTTTGCGAACGATTTATGGTTCTTTGTGCATTGGCAATGGCGAATACCACAGACGATGGAACAATGAGCTGTACGAGCTATATGCTGATATTGACCTAGTTCACCAAATGAAGAGACAGCGGCTACGCTGACTAGGTTATATCGTCCGAATGGATGAAAACACTCCTGCTTTGAAAGTATTCAATGCAGTACCCGCTGGTAGAAGTAGAAGAGGAAGACCTCCACTGCTTATTATTTCCAACTTACGCCAAACAGTGATAAGAAGCGATGAATGGCGCGCTATTATCGGGTAAGCGATGCCAACGCCAATAAAGAAGAACAAGAAAAGCTCTGTTCAAGGTGGGTACCGCATTTGCTCAGAGTTAACCAAACTATTGTATGATGATTCTAATCAGTGTTATGCTTGAACGTAACTGCAATTTCGCGACTTTATGCGACACTCCGGAATCAACACAAGGTAGCACCTGTTGGCCAGAGGGATTCTGCGTTAGATTTCATGGATGATATTATTATTGGTGTTAAAGCTGGTTCCTAGATAGACGAAATTATCTACAACCTCGAAGCCTTATGACAGTAATGTGGGAGGCGAGTCACAAATGCGATGACTGTTTGTGTTATGACAAGAGATATTTCATCTTGCCCTCGTTCACGACCAAACCAAAACATTTCTTCTTATTCGTTTCAGAACAGAACGCACAGTATGGATGTTCAGACCAATGATGTGAATATCGACGGCGTGCGTCAGCAGTTGTGTAGTCTTATCGAATATTGTACCTTCTCTATTGAGCTATGCAACTCGTATTATTTTCTCCAGCATAAAATTTAAGAAATCACACGATAAAGAGTCACCCTGTATGTAACCTCGTTCGGTACTGAACGGTTCGGAGAGGTTTTTCCCAATTTCGACAGCGCTTTTGCTGTTGACCAGCGTTGGTTTACACAGCCGTATAAGTTTCGCGGTTATACCAAATCCAGGCATAACAGCGTAGAGGCAGCTCCTTTTCGTACTGCCGAAGGCTGCTTGAAAATCGACGGAAAGGTGGTCTATGCCGATCTTCAGTTTGTTGACGCTGGGTTTAAGACAAAGAGGGAACTCCACGAAATTTGTACGCTTAATAAGAAATAAAAAAATAAGGAAAAAGCTAAGCAGTCAAATTTGCCCTAAGAAACTATTTCCTTTTCTTCACCCAGAGGGTAAGAAAAATTTAAAAATTGCATTTCGATAGAAAAAATTAATACTAGAGACTAAGCAACTGTCGCCATCATTTTTTTAACAAAGTGCCAACATTTGAATAATTGAAATTATTTTTTGTTTATTAAAGGTTGAGCTATCACCTGCTTCTTTCGTGCCCATATATATTTTTTTTTTACGATTTTCTCATTATGTAAAAAATTTGTATTCTATTAAATTATATTAAATTCAAACAGTTAATTTTGCATGTGACTGCTCCAGTTGTATGTATTATCAACACTTTCGCCTTCGGATGGCAATTACAATATATGGTATATTTCAATGTTGCTCGCGCATGTGAGCCAATGGCAACTTATTAAACGCTTAATTTGCTTCATGGTTTCTAATACTCACAAGCGTGTGCATGCATACATACATACATATAATATATGCAAATACATATGCTTTTGGCATAAGAGATCTCTTCATCAATGCACAGGATATGCACATATACACACATACATACACAAGCACACACATACATGCACACTCATGTGCAAATATAGTAATTCTTGTTCACATGCGTGCTCACAATGTTAACATGCGTATGAATATGTACATGTACATGTATGTATGTACGAGCATATGATTAAGTTAGCACTTAAGGCGGTTAGTCGCTCAATTGTGCGCCACACCGAAGGATGGACTAGCCGGTGCCCCTAAATGTCGCATATGATTAAAACGTATTCCCTTGCCATCATGCCGGACGCAATTTGCATTTATACATATATATATATATATATATAGATATATACATGTAAACATGTCTGTACATACAAATATATGTGTATGATAGGGTTTGTGCTAAGGCGGATATACCGTTTTGTTTGTTGGCAGTCGCTGCAATCTTTACCACTGTCATTGTCATTGTCACCAACCGACAATGCAACATTGCAACAGTGGCAACGATGGGGCACAAGTGATTTTGAGGCATGCCACGCGCCTCCACCATTTTAAGGGTCACGTTTGCACATCCATTTCCTTGCTTACTTTGCCGAAGATTAACCAAACATGCCCCACGATTTACTCTCCCCACTGCTGTCGTCGCTGTTGCCGTCACCGTCGCCGTCGTTCTCGACCTCTGCCTGCTCCAGGAGCTCCGGACAATCGGTGAAGTGCATCAGTGCACAATTATCTGCACAAAATTTACTGTGTGGTAAGCACAAGTGCCACTTAAGCCAAGCACTCGGGTAGTACATACATATGTAAGCGTGTGTGTCCTTCATGATTTGCTTGCCATATTTATGTTCTTACGTACATGAATACAGACACACATATGTACGAGTATGCTCATCATCCGTTCATTGTAACACATTTCTGCTTATTGGGCACTTTGGGGTTGGCCACTTTGCTTTTGTTTTATTGTGTTTTTATTTATTATGCGGCGATAAGATGTCAAGCAATTTATGCAAATAATTTTAATTTCAGATAAGCAAAATGCTGAAATGCAACAACTTATGCGCGTACATATATGGTATACGAGTACATACCTATACATTTGAGTGTACTAAGCTGTTGTGGCTTGTGCAACACTCAAGGCGTTGATGCATACCACGAAGAGTACCTTGCTGCCGGCATTACGTGGCTTCGTCGACATTGGCGCAGGTCAAATCACTAGTTAAGCTTTATTACGAAACTTTATAGTTTATAGTTTATAGTTTATTATAATTAAGTACGATGTGAATGTGCACTTGGTGTATCCATGCTGCTTTAATTTTATAAATTTAAATTGGGATAAAAGTATGAAGATTAGTTTTTTATTTAATCGGTTACTATTACATATCGAAGATTTTAGACAAAATTTTATATACTCGTAACCAAAAAGTTTTTAACACCTGCCTGTTTGTCTGTCAGTTTGTAACTCTCCTTGGGACTAATTCATTTCAACTTGGCGACATCTACATGCAGTTTATTTGAAATACTGAATACACTCTACATATCACCCTGTTTTTTTGGAGTATTTTGTTAATTGCAACGCCACGATGTATGCAACGATTCGCATTTTAAATATTTCACATTGAGATCGCGTCACAGCTAAATGATTCTTTTAACGAAAACTGTTATTTTAACATCTGAAAGAAATACAAAAATACATAATAGCATGGGAGAAAAAATACTGAAAACAAATCCCACATCAAAATCAGACGAAATATAATAAATAAGATTAATGAAACTGAAATAAAAGGAATTAAATTAAATTACCCCTTAGGGCAATGTAAACGCCAATAAAAAAAAAACACATTTTTTCAAGCATATTTTGTATGTGGAAAGAAAGGTAATGCAATTATAATGTTTTGATATCTTATTAGTCTCATATTTAAATAGAAAAAAATGTAATTTACAACAACCAAATATTTTAAAATTGTGGAACAACGGACATTTTTGGGAAGTGATTTTTCTTCTAAGAGCTCCGCGGCTTGCAGCACAAAGGGTGCTAAATATAATCTGCAACAAAATATTTTTTTTTTTTGTATATCTACATGATAATAGCTGGAGAATGACGCACGGTTTTAAAAAAATATTGATTTTTGTGAAATTTGGAAGCATTTGAGGAAAAAACTCCTTTTCGACCAAAAAAACGACACTTTATTGTTTATAACTATTGTTTAAATTAGGTTATCTAAAATTCCGTAAATCATTATCTTTGAAATAATAATAAAAAGGTCTAAGAAAAAAGCCAATTGAAAATATTGAAAATTTGTTGAGTTATGCTGCGAGCCAACTTCAAAAAACGTGATTCGAGAAAAAATTCATTTAAAGTTTGGAGACATACAAAATATATATCGGAGAGGCCCTTTTGTTTTTTATTCTAGAAGGTCCAAAGAATATTTTTAGCTAATAATAAATAATTTTTTTTGATGCATCTACAATGGCCTTACTCCTTAAATAATTTACATTGGCATAAGAAAGGTAAAAATAAAATCAATCAAAATAATATAAAAAAATAAAATAAAAAAATCAAAATAGAATTAATTACAAAAAATATATGTAATAAATATTGTTTAAAAAAACCTAAAAAAACACACTTTTAAAGAATATTAAACTAAAAAGTTGAAAATAATTTTGGAAATACACTTAAGATAATAGTATATAAAGATAAAAAATACTTCTATAATTGAGAGAAAAGCGTGGGGTGCTTGTGCCATAATTTTCATATATAATATATTCAATTATACAAGTATTTTTAATATTTATGCATATAGTATTGTCTTAATCTTATTTCCAAAATTATTTTCAATTTTTTAGTTTAATATTCTTTAAAAGCGTGTTTATTTAGGTTTTTTAAACTATATTTATTTTTTAAATCAAAACTAGCTGTTTGTGTTGTTGGAATATATAATAGAAGTCAGAAGGCTTTTCGCAAAAGCATAGTTAAAAGGTGGAAAAAAATTATTAAAAACTTTTTAAAATGTGTACATCTCGTGGATAATTTAAAACTAAAAAATAATTTAATACCCATAGATTCAATATGGGAGTTTTTTCTATTTATTCGAGGACTCCTCACTTGATCTTTCTAAATAGGTCCGACTTTGATCAATAATTTTTTGCTCACTATATTAATAAATATTATTCAAGTAAAACACGAAAAATAATTATTAGCAACAATTAAATAATTGTTTGCTTTTGATTCATATTTTATGGCTTATAATGATTACAGTAAAGGTAATTATTTCACAGATAATTCCAAATAAGATTTTTCATTATTTGTTGCGAATTAACAGACAGACAGTTTACATTTGACATGTTATCCTTCACCTAATTTTGGCTAGTTTATTATATGTAGAAACTTAAAGTAACAGTTGACTCTTAATTACTTTAGTCACCAGATTTTCTTATACCCGTTTCTCTCACTCACTTTGGTTTTCACCTTCAGCTTCAGGGAAGCAAATTACCTTTGCTGATCGACATTCTATTTATAAAAAACTTGTAAAATCTTTTTATGATTTTCTGTAACAATGTCCTATATAACCGACTACTTACTTAAGACCCGTTGGTCGATCCACCAAGAAAACATTAATGAACTGAATTATCACCCTATTGAATCACATATTTATCCTTCGTTTTTACTCGAAAGAAGTAAAGTTTATGCCATATACGAGTACCAGGTGTGTTTGTTGAAGTTTGCCGGTTTTTTCGATAAAGAAAACACTTAATTTTCAGAGGAATCTCAAAATTTTTTTATTCAAAGTATTCACCATTGGTTTCTACATATTTCGCCCATCTCTCAGGCAAATTATGGATACTATTCCAAAAAAACTTTTTCTCTTTCGAGGCAAACCATTCGACGAGTCATTTTTCGACTTCTTCAAAATTAGCGAATTAGCACTGCTCTGCAAGGGAGTGTCCCATTGATGCGAAAAGGTGATAGTCGGAAGGGGCGAGGTCTGGAGAGTACGGCGGGTGCGATAATATTTCCCAATTAAGTGTTTTTAATGTGTCTTTCACCAGTTTAGCGGTATGAGACGGCGCGTTGTCATGTTGCAAGATAACTTTGCCATGTCTTCGGGCCCATTCCGACCGATTTTCGATCAACGCATGATTCAAATTGATCACTGGTTATCGGTAGCGATCCATGTTCACCGTTTCATCAGGTTTTAACAACTCGTAGTACACTACACCACACTGGTCCCACCAAACACAGAGCATTGTCTTACGGCCAAAGCGATTTGGCCTTGCAGTCGATGGGCCAGCTTCACCAGGGGAAAGCGGTGATTTTTCCGCTTCGGGTTCTCAAAATAAATCCATTTTTCGTCCCCGTGACAATTCGATGCAGAAAAGATTTCCTTTCGAATCGTTGAAGCAGAATTTCACACACGGTTTTTCGATTTTCCATTTGTCTATCGTTCAGCTGGTGTGGCACCCATTTTTCATACTTCTGGATCTTTCCCATGGCTTTTAAACGTTGGCTTATTGCTCCTCGAGTCACGTGTAGTGTTTCTGCCAATTTTTGTTGCGATTGGGTTGGATCAACATCCAATAACGCCTGCAATTCCTCGTCTTCGAACTTTTTCGCTGCACCAGGATGTTCTTTGTCTGTCAAATCGAAATCTCCACTTTTAAATTGACGAAACCATGTGTCACATGTTCTAATCACTGGAGCATGTTCACCATAAGTTTCTACCAGCAACCGGTGAGTTTCAGCTGCTTTTTTCTTTTGATGAAATAAGACAAGCAACGAATGCCGCAAATGCGATTTACTTGGAACGAAACTCGACATATTCACTGAGGTAAACAAATATGACGCTATTATTTTGGCGAAATGTGACTTGCGTATTTTTGTAGGTTAATGTCAATAGAAAAAAATTATATACATGCCAAATCATAGAAATTTATACATATTGCTAGAGACATCTGCTAGTAAAACCGGCACACTTCAACAAACACACCTGGTATATATGAAGTGACTTTAGTTTATCTTTTTTTATGCTCATACAAGCACATTCGAATTAGAATCTACATATTGTACATACATACATATATAATATAAAAAGGCTTTGTCCTGAGTGACTGACGAATCAACCTCCACCTTAAACCACTGGACGTATTTACCCGATAAGAAAGGACTACCCGAGAACTGAACCTGAGACCAATCTATTCGAAAGAATTTAATTTATTTTTAAATCGCTTTACTTACATGAAGTTTGGTACACAGGTAACTCTTTGAACGAATAGATATGGGAAACACTTTTTTCTAAAAAGTGGACTTGTGGCCGATCCGTTTGAAAAATTTGTATTACCAAGTAGAGCCAGGTCCCTTTCTATCTGGTCTTTCCAGCGGAGTGGAAGTCTTCCTCTTAGTCTGCTTCCACCGGCGGGTACTGCATCAAAAACTTTCAGAGCTGGAGTACATGGAGCACATGACCTAGCCAGCGTAGCCGCTGCTTCTTGATTCATATATCTCATACTGCTCATTGTTCTCTCGAAAACTACTAACGCCGACTCATCAGATGTTGTTTTCGTCCATGCTTCAGCCATATAGCAGGACGGGGACGATAAGGGACTTGTAGAGTTTGGTTTTCGTTCGTCGGGAGAAGACTTTAGATTTCAATTTCCTACTCAGTCCAAAGTAGCACCTGTTGAATTTTCAGGCTGACATTGTTGTTGGTGTTAATACTGGTTCCAAGATAGACGAAGTTATCTACGACCTCAAAGTAATGACTGTTAACAGTGACGTGGAAGGTGTGTCGCGAATGCGATGACAATTTCTGTGATAACAGGAAATATTTCGCCTTGCCCTCGTTCATTACTAGATCTATATCATTCGCTTCCTAATCCAGTCTGTGGAAAGCAGAACTCACCGCGCGGTTGTTGAGGCCAATAATGTCAATATTATTGGCGTACGCCAGCACCTGTTCACTCTTATAGTTAAAAAAGTGACACGATAAAGAATCCCTCTGTCTGAAACCTTGTTTGTTATCGAACAGCTCGGAGAGGTCCTTCTCGTTCCTGACGGAGCTTTTAGTGTTGCTTAGCGTTTGTTTAAATAGCCGTATAAGTTTTGCCGGGAGACCAAGTTCCGATATAGCTGCGTAAAGGCAGCTCCTATTCGTGCTGTCGAAGGCGGATTTAAATCGACGTAGAGGTGGTGGTTGTCGATCCTCTCTTCACGGTTATTTTCCAAGATTTGACGTATGGTGAATACCTGGCCAATTGTTGACTTCCCGGGTCTAAAGCCACACTGATAAGGTCCAATCAGTTTGTTGTTGGTGGGCTTTAGTCTTTCACACAATACGCTCATAGGCGATATTAAGGAACCTTATCCCACGATAATTGGCGAAGACTGTGTGGTCCTCTTTTTTACGGATTGGGCAGAGCACAAGCACCTTGTCAGCTTTTCACTCTTCTTTGAATAGTTCTGCCGGATAGTTTAAGCGGGCGATTGCTGTTCGAACTTCTTCATGGTCAGGTAGTGGAACGTCTTTACCATCGTCATCGATGAGAGCAGGAGTGCAAGTCGAGTAGAAAACCGTTCGGCAGTCTGTTGTGATTGCAACTTTTCCACGTCGTTTGTTGACTAGCGTTCTTCGATGCACAAAGTCGCATGCGTATCTTCACTGCAACAAAATAGTGGCCCGAGTCCTCGGGAGAGCCAAGTAGCTTGATGAATCTTTTTGTGCTGGAATCTATTACTACCGACAACCATATTTCGGGCTCGGCGATCATTGTCATTATACCTCTTTCATTAAAACAATCACCCCTATTGGCAAAAATTTGGGACAATCATTGGAAATTCTGTCCTTGAATGAGGTTTTGGCATCCATAAATCAAGCTTTTATGAGTATTCAGTATTTTTCCAAGTGATTCCGAAATGGTTTTTGTGAAACGTTTAGCTCCTGGGCTATCGAAACAGTGCTCGCGTGACGCTCAGTCTCGACGATTTTCATTAGTTATCGTGGAGCATCTTTTACATCAAAATTACCGAAACACCATCTTAATCTACTCCAAGGAGTCCGAAATGGACTGAGAGAGTACTCCGAAGATGTTAAAATCACCCTTTTCGTCCCACTCTAGTACTAGGTATTGGAAAAGGACTGTAGAGAACTAATAATTAACTTCGGAAGGATAAAGAAGGTCCGAGCCGTTCAATACCGTGTTATCGTGCGATTTCTTCAATTTGTTGAGGTAGAAAATAATAAAAGCCGTAGAACTGAACAGACAAGGCACAATTTTTACAAGGCTGTACAACTACTAGGTAATGGCGATGACCTTGATATCATATTCCTTAACAACCGAGCCGTCAAGAAGGACAAGTAAAAAAGTAAAAATATCTCCTGTCATTAAACAAACAGTCGGCGCAGATAGGGCTTGGCTTCCACGTTACTATTGACAGTCATAACTCCAAGGATGTAGATAGTTTCGTCTTTTTAGGGAGCAGTATTAACACCAATGATAGTAAGTCCTCTCAATGGACCAAACTCTTCATATCATTACTGTCCTAATATATGATGCAGAAGCGATATCTAAAAATACGCACAATCAAAGAAGGTATTGAAATCGTAACACAGAGAAACATAGCAAATCTTTGGCCAAAACCTTGCCCTCCGCAACAAGTCAAACGCGCATAAAGTGGAGTGACTTACTACCCTTGTAAATAGTAACACTGAACCAGGAGCCCACTCCTGGCAGTCATATTTAATTTTACTTTAGATTTTAAGGTTTGATTACTTATTGTGAGGCTTCCAATGTCGAAAGAGATTCCGATGAATGAAGGGACTACAGCTTTGAAAGTAGGTGGTTTAGAATAATATTTGAAATGATCTCATTCATTACCGCATACTTCTCCTGACTTTAACCCCTTGTCGGATAACCTCCAAAACTTTAAAAAAGGTAGAGTAGGCCACGTTCGGAGGAAGAAGTCCTGGAGATCTAAAATATGCCAAAGTTGAAAGACTTGAGCGGGTGAAATTGATTGAATGCATTATTTTAACATATATATTTTAATATATTTTTTATTTATAAAATTCCATAACGCACGTATAGCTTATTTTTTTGAGGAAATAAAACATGATTAGCATTGGAAAAATGCCCACAAACTGTAAAATATCAATTGCATTGCATCTCAAACTGTCTAATTCCTCTATGGTATTCAAACATTACAGCCGAAAACTATGCAACAAAAAATCGGAAAGACTGCTAATGTGTTTTAACACAAAGGTATAATTAAAATTTAAAATCAATATGACGAGATTAGAAAAATTAAAATGTACAAAAGTATTTACCCCGTAAACACTTGGAACGTAGCGTTAACCAAAGATATTTATTTTTTCATTTTCAATTATTCTGACACACACATGGTACTTTTCCTTGTGGCATCTTCCTGCTTTAAGAGCGTATACGGTCTAATGGCAACGCCAACATCTGTTTCTGACAGTTGATCAAATTTATTTGCTAAAACGTTTGTTAGTACCAAACTCAGCCAAACTTTTCATGCATTTATATTTTTGAATTTGAAATTTCCAATATTTTAAAATAGTTTTAGAAAGTAGGTAGTAATGGCAAATGTTGTGCAATACATAATAGTTCGTAGCGATTTAAAATCCACATTGGGTTGGCCACTGGGTGCGGTGATAGCGCAATGCTGCCACGCGACAGGCAAGTAAACTGTGGTTCAATTCTTTCTTTTCCATTTCTTTCAATTCCATTTCTGTTTTAAAGAATAATTTTACTGCTTTTCTGTTATCAAGTGTATATACATACATATGTACATATATATTTATTTTACTTTTAATCACAGCTGCTGTGTTGCACTTATACTCCGATGATGAGGATACAGCATCCTATTTGAAAGACTTAGACAATATGCATAAAGTAGTATTGGAGGTAAGTTTGTGAAAACTCGATTTTTAATTTAATACATAAATACCGTTTTATGGTTTCTACTATCCGTAGGCTAAAGATGAAGCATCGCTAGTGAAGTTGGCGGAAAAATTGAAAACTAATGAAATTAAGCATAAAATGTGGATTGAACAGCCGGAAAATATACCAACATGTATAGCTATTAAGCCTTATGTTAAGGACAATGTGCATAAGTTTGTTAAAAACCTTAAACTGCTAAAAGAATAAATATGTATCGAAATATACCTACACGTAGTATAAATTTTAAAAAATTCATTTTCGATTAAATTTTAAACATTGTAATTTTCATATGGTTTTAAACAGACTTAGGAAACTACATTTTAAATTTGAATTAATAAAGCGTATTGGGCAGCAGTTAGGTAATATAAAACTGAGAAAAATAATTTGGCAAAATCTTGCGTCGGTCACTCGATGTTTTTACCAGAGATTGTTTGGCATTATTCAATTGTAAAATCAGGATACACAGGTAGTTAGAGATTCATTTTTTTTGTTTTGTTAAATACAATTTTATTAAATATATTAGTTACATTTGTAGATTTATGTAGATGTATTGTCCAAGTAATTTAAAACTAAGAATGAACCACTAAATATATGTACGTGCATAGGACAAACATAATTTAACTTATATGTAGTTATAATATTTATACCTTAATTTATGCAAATCGTATTTGATGAAAAATATGTAGATGTATACGATAATAAATATTTTTTTAATGTAAGTAGTTAGTATTGCTTCTCATTTCGATAAAAAAAACGCTACGTATGGATTTTTAACATTGGCATTTTCACCATTTATTAACAAATACATTGTGTTAGTAAACATTTTGACATGATAACCGAAATTATTCAATTGTGGATTATTGTCATGTTTTATTTGCCTTGAGCTGTTATGTATAGTAATATTTATTGAAAATACATATATACATGTTTAAATAGCGACCGTTTTTGGAGTGATTTGGTTTATAAATTAATAAATCAATTAAGCATTTAGACTTTTGATAATTAATTACTTCTAGTTTTTTTTTATTAGTAAGGCTATACACTATTTTAAAATTACAAATAACTATTCGGATATAATTTTAATCGTATTTCGTTGACTTCGATATACATAAATACTTTTTAGAGCTAGTGATATTACAATTAACATTTTGCGTATAGTAGCAAGGTAGATAGTAAATGGAGATTTGCAGATTTGCTTTGAGCTGCGCGTATGTTTGTTGACCTTCACTGATCGAGTTCGAGTTTGCTTTCAAAAATAATATAAAGTTAATTTGTTCGCGCTTTTATATATGCAATATGTTTAATTTCGAGCAGGCCTTTGTATCGCGTTTAATTCTTCTTTAAGCCACTGCTGCCAGTTTTCCTGTAAAATTATTGTTTGATTGTTAAAAAACAGTGAGAACAAAAATTTTAATAATTAAATAAAATAAAAGGTAAACAAAATAAAATAAAATAAAGTCAAGTCAAATAAAAAAAAATTGTAATTAAATACAATTAAAGAAATTAGAGTAAAATACAAGTTAATCAAACAAACTGACAAAAAACAAATTAAAGTAAAATAAAATAAGATAAAATAAAATTAAAAAAAATAAAATAAAATAAAATGCACTATGGTAAAATAACATCAAATTAAATTAAGTAAAAAAACTGAAGGTAAAATAAAGTGAAATTAAGTAAAATAATGTAAAAAATAAAATTAAAATAAATAAAATAGTATGGAACGAAATAAATAACATAAAATATAGAAAAATAAAATAAAAATAAAATAAAATAAAAAAGAATAAAATAAAACAAAATCAAACAAAACAAAATTAAACAAAATAAAACAAAGTAAAATAAAATCAAATTAAATTAAACAGTTATTGATTATAAACAAAAACTTAAACTGTAGTTACTTTTTTTTCAAATGTAATTCCACAACCAATGACAGCAGTTAGAAACTTTATTGATAAATGTGCGATAATTTAAGCCGTAACCCATAGAAACGATTAATTTTGATTCACTCACTTCACTTTAGTGTTAGAAATACAACTAATTAAATATACAATAAATTATTAAAGAGCTACGAATTATTAAGCTATACCGTTAGCAATTAACTAATATAGTGGTTTTAAAAGCATAACAAAAATATATTAGTAATAATATGTGCCAGTTTATTTTGATAATGGTTTTTAACATGTTAAAAAATATTGAAAAAAATCCTTACGGCAAAATGTTTTTTTTTTTGTTTTTATTGCCATAAGGATTTTATTCAATCTTGCTGCCAAACCATCTCTTGTTCGATATAATTAAAAAGTTCTGCAAAGTAAAATTTTTGTATACACATCTGAATTTGGCAACCGATATTATTAAAAACATATTGCATACATAGATAAAAGTAAAATTTTGTATGTGCTTTAATTGTTAATGAGAAGCAAAATTGTTCTAAATCTACAGCTTTTTCAATTTAATGTGCGAAGCGGCAGTTACAAATATTAGTTTAATTTATTGCTTTCTGGTTAAAGTGCTGACTTTGACGAGGTAAATGTCGTGAATGCTTCTTTTCCCTCTTTTCATTCCTTAATCATTATTGTGTAAATTCTCTGCGTATTCATCGTATTCTTCTTCGGCCTCGTTTTGCTCATCTTCTTCCTCCTCCGCCTCATAGTCGCTAGTATTGCTCTCATGGGCTGTCACATCGGGAAGATAGTCTTTGTGCACAGGTGTAGAGATGACTGGCTCCTAGAGAGGAGTGTTATTAGTGCGCATACATATATGTGAGTGCGTAAGGAATTAGTTACAAAAAAAAAAAAAAATTCATTTTAAATGTCTACTTTATATGTAATGTCTGTGTTACGGTTGGTCTAAGACAAATGACATGCAGCTGATGTTACGCTTTGTTATTGCTAATGAAGCCGGTAAAAAATTTTGAAAACCAACACCAACACAAAGAAATTACTGTCACTATGAAAATATTATTACTACATATACATTCTGCCAACTACATGCTAACCTTTGGTGGCCGCCAGCCACAACCCGGTAGTGGCAAGCCATCTGAGCCAAGCGGACAGGGTGCATCCAAACCGGGTACACCCTGTTCACCCTTGTCGCCGCGATCACCTTTACGTCCGCGCTTGCCTGGTGGTCCAGCGTCACCACGTGAACCCTTCTCGCCTCGTGGTCCTTCCTGGCCAGGTATGCCATCAGTGCCCTGCACATTCCAATATTACGTTACGTAGTAGTTTGGCATAAACGCACATTCAAAGTTAGCAATACCAACATAGATACACATTGAAACACGTTCGGGGGGAAGAGAGGGGGTCAGTCAGAAGCAATTCAAATAATTGTTTATCGTTTTACAGTTGATTAATATTGGTTGTGTACGGTTAATTCAATTTGTTTTCCAATACACGAATACGGATTTGTTGTTGTACAAAGTGCAAATGCAATAAAAGTAAGAAAAAAAAAATAAAAAGAATTGGAAAATGTAGTGTGTGCTAGAACATAAAGTACATACATACATACATATGTGAGCAACAAGAAATAAATAATTGTTTAAGTAATACATATACATATATATCTAAGCGATATTTGATGTTCGCAGCCGACTTGTGCCCATTGTCATGCATGCAGCTAATTAAAAAATATATTAGCAATCCTAAACCGTTTATATTGTATTATATAATTACATAATATTAATTATTCAATTTCTTAAATAAGAAGAATTTTTGTTTTTACAAAATGATTTTGTGCTAACCGGTAGTCCAGGATCACCGCGTTCACCTTTGTGTCCCGTTTCACCTTGTGCACCCTAAGGAAAAGAATTGAATTAGAAAGAACTTTTTTTACCGAATTTGTTCATTGCAACATACCTTCATGCCATCTAGACCTGGTGGACCCTGCATAGGCGAGAATAAAAAAATATGAATAAAAAAATTGTTCATAATAAAAATATAATATTATGGATAAGGAATATGTATTTATATGTAATAATGAAAATATCAAAATATATTTTTATTTACATTAAGGGATGTAAATCAATAGAATGGTTTGGGAAATATCAATTGTATTTTACTCTATTCTTTACAAAGGGAAACCTCTTTCTTGATATAACAATTATATTTATTTTAATTTAATTTTATATTATTATAATTTATTTAATATTTTTTTTAATTTTTTCATTATCGTTCATTTTATATTATATTTTTAATATTGTATTTTTATTTTGTTTTGTTTTGTTTCATTATCGTTCATTTTATATTATATTTTTAATATTGAAATGTTTTGTTTTGTTTTATTTCATTATAGTTCATTTTATTTTTGCTTTATTATCATTGCTTTTTTTATTTTATCTTATATTGTTCTGTTTTATTCTGTTTAATTTTATTTAAATTTTCCTCGTTTCTTTTTTTATTGTAATTTATTTTATTTTGTTTTGTTTTACTTTATTTATAATTTTATTAAATTTTTTTGTTATTTCATTTTATTTTATATTATTTTATTTTAACTCATTTTGTTTATGTTATTATTATTTAATTTGATTTTGCTTGATATTATTTTATTTTAAATTTGTTTTATATTTGTTTATATTGATTTGTTTCGTTTCATTTCAGTTTGTATTTTTATACCTTTCATGCACCAGATAATGACACTTAGTTTAGTCCTTTAGTTTTTGAGATATCTCAACCAATGAATTACACATTGCTACTGTAAATCATTGAAATCGGACGACTATAACATATAGCTTTCATACACCGATTTGATCAGAAGTGAGATCTTGATAAAAACCTCGGTAAAAGCGATTTTTAAAACATGCATTTTGGTACAAAGTATTCCATAGATTTTTCATTTTTATTTTTATTTTTATTTTTATTTAATCTTTATATTTATTTTTATCTTATTCTGCCTTTTATTTTTTTATTTAATTTTTACGTTTTATTTTATATTAAATTTGTTATTTTTTTAAATTTAATTATGTCTAATACTATTTTTTATTTCTTTTTTTTTATTTTACTTTATTTTATTTTATTTGAATTTATTTAATATTATCTTTTATATTTAATTTAATTTAATTTAGTTTAATTTGAATTAATTGAATTGAATTTTATATAATTTTATTTAATTTTAATTTATTCATTTTAATTGAAATTTATTTTTTTGATTTTTTTAAATTTAATTTAACTTAATATTTTTTATTTTTTTTATTTTATATTTTTATCTTTTTTAATTTAATTTTATTTTATTTATTTTTTTTTAATTAGTTTTTTATTATTTTTTTGTTTTATTTTATGTTATATTATTTTATTTTATACCGTTTTATTTTATTTTAATAGATTACTTATTTTATTTAATTTTTTATTTTTTTTAATTAAAATTATTTTAATTTAATTTAACTTATTTTAATTTAATTTAATTTAAATAATTTAAAACAATTTTAATTGTATGTCTTTTTCATATATTTCATTTTTTTTAAATAATTTAATTTATTTTAACTATTTTTAAAGATTTCATTTAATTTAATTTATTAAATTTTATTTTGGTTTGAATGTGTTTTAATGTATTTTATTTTTTTGTTTAAATTTTCATTTTATTTTACTTTATTTAATTTATTTTATTGTAATTTTCATTTCATTTTTTATTTATTGTATTACATGTTCTATTCTTTTATTTAAGTTATATTTCTGTTATTATATTTTCATTGTCTATTTTGACTTTTTGTATTTTCTTTTCTCTTGCAATGTTTTGTTTTATTATATTTTATTTCGTTTCATATTATTGTTTAAAATATATTTTATTTTGTTTTATTCAATTTAGTTTATTGTTTTTATATGGGCAGATCCCCCTTCTCTTGGTGAAGTATGAAATAAATATTATATACATATATGTACATATTAAGAATATTAGTTTATGCTAATTGCCATCTCTGCAGAACAAGGCCAAAACCAGTCATACACTAATAAGAATATTCAAAGTTAGTCGATACTTTTACCCGCACCATGCAATAGTAATAAAACAGTTAGTTGATTATTTGTAAAAAACTCAGTATTTTCATTCTTTTTTTTATTATATTTGCAATGTTCATAAAAGAAAAAAAAATGTGTTTGAAAATGTTGTTTCACGCAAATTGTTTAAAACTTCAAAAAAAAAAAAACACTTTTACATTTTATCTCTAGCAAAATTTGCTTGCATTTGTATAGGTATGTGTGTACTTATAATTTTGGTTTATTAGTAAATTTTATATGTTTTCATTTATGCAATTATATGTAGGTATGTATAATTTCACATTTGCATTATTTGCGCAAAATAATGAAAAAAAAGTATAAATAACAATATTTTAGCATGCGAAATGCATTACTGACGTACATATGTACATTCCAATGGCAAAATTTTGTCGCGTTATTTGGCATTTTCATTGTTTTATAATTGTAAATATTTTTGCATTGCATTAACATAGCACAGCAGTTTGGTTTTCATACTTTGATATTGTTGTTGTTGTTTTTAATTGTATATAATAATGCATGAATCGACATTTAGAAATACAAATTACACAGATACACACAAAAATTACCCTTATCTTCATTATGTAATATTAATTATGCATAATTTGAAATATAAATAAATAAATAAGTAAATATATATTAACAATTTACAATATTTATAGCTTTCATTTGAATTTCGCTTTCGTTCCCCATTTCCACTTGTTTTGCTTAGTATCATGTAATTATTATCATTAAAGGTATTTTTTGTTCAATTTTCTTTCATTATTCTAGCCTAAAACTAACAAAGAACTTCGGTGTTCACATAGCATTTAGTGTAAGTATATATGTATGTGTATGTATCCATCTTTATGCATTAGTTTAGATAATTGTTAGGAGTTAAAAGAATGTTAGAGTGAAATAGAGTGTGCTAGAGGTTTCACAAGTAAGTATTTATAAATATAATAGTAGTATGCCTTAATTATGATGAATGTGTCCTTAAGGAAAATGAAAGTTCTTTTTAGTTGTTGTTTTTTTTGTTTTTGTTGTGGTGTAAAGTTTTTGGACGATTTTGTGTAGGTAAAAAGGATCATGCATTCCCATTTAACTAATTTAAAAAGTTATTTACATTAATATATATTATTTAAAATGCAATATTTTATGCGAGCAAGTAGATTTTTTGTTGAATTACTGTGGAGCGAGCTAGAGGAATTGACATCGATGCTGCTTTTTAGCTCTAAAAATACATATTCGCTGAATTTTCTTTGGTTGTTTGGAAACTTGGTTAATTGAACTCAATTGACATTGAAACATACAAGGAATTTTCTGGTTTTTTCTATTCATATTTACTTCTTCTCTTTTTAATAATAAATTTTTGAAGATTTTTTTATACATAGGTATATACGAGTATGTATGTAATTTTCTTCATTTCTTCGCTTTTTTTTAGCTAAAATCACTTTTAGTTTTAATGGTGTATGTTAGTTTGTTGTAATTACAAATATTATGCACTTTTATATACATACATACATTGTTCTTTTTTATACATACGTGTATGTTTTGTTTTTTAGCCATATGCCGATTAAATATACATATGTATTTGCCTGAATCTGGTTATAAGTTTTTTTTCTAGATTTAGCTTAGGTAAGTAAATATTTATACATATTGTTGAGATGTCATTGAAACCCATAAGATATTGAAGATACATATTATTACGCTTTTATTTATATGAATAATCCTAATCGTGTAATAATTGAAAACAAATTGAAAATTTAATAAACACTAGTTTAAAAGTTCAAATTAATGACAAATGATATGTGGTTTACATAATTATAATTGGATCCAATGAACGTAAGAAGCTAAAAACCGAAAAAAAGTTAGCCATTAAGAAATTATTTTCAAAGAAATTATATATGCATGCAGATTGAAAAATAAAAAAGTAATTTTTCAAGGTCGCCAGTTATATAATGCATTTCTGTGCTCCTAAAATAGGTTTGACTTTATCTCCCCAGGACATCCAACTTACTGGCCTACATACCCAAGGAAATTACCTGACCTTATTGACTTTGCAGTCACCAAAAGCGTGGATAGGAATTTAGTATCTGCTGAAACCTGTACAGACTTATCCTCAGATCACTCTCCAATAATTATAAAATTAGAAATGAAAAACATTGATCGGAAAATGAAGAGTAAACATGACAGAGGTAACGAAGTACTTTTATTTAACAGTATGCTAGCGACAGCAGCAACCCTTGCTACACCTTGTCAGAAAACTCCGCTGAAGGACGAAAAAATTATAAGTAACAGCGAAATAGGGCTGCTGGTCCGAAACAAGCGACGCTTGCCTCGCGCATGGCAAGCCTACCGATCGCCCGATGCAAAAATACAACTAAAGATGGCTGAAAACAAGCCACCGTATTACCCAGATTTGGCTGCTATATACTAGTAATAATTATATAAAGCAAATCCCAAAAATGGGAAGAATGCAGCAGTAACTTCGTTACCCCAATTGACAGTATCGAAATACATATATACGGAAGAAAACTATTTGGCAAGGAAAGGTACAACCTCCGCGTGTATTTCTGATATGAAATAAAAATTAACTCCCACAAACCCATTGGCCGCTCGGAGGCTTTGAGGCCACAGATTAAGAGGATGATATGCAGCGAGGCTGGAAGTATCTTTTAGTAGATGTTGCGGAAGCTGCAAGAACGATGAGGAGGAAGAAACTATTTCTCATATTTTCCGCAACTGCGCTGCTTTGGGCAGAGCTAGGTTTTCTTTTTTTTTGTCTAGGATATATTTCACTAACCAAGGTAAATTATTTAATTAAATTAATGAAATAATCGAATTGGATTCACAGTGATCAGGTCAAAAACTGCTGGTGGCCTACCCTGGCTATTTATGCGCCTACTCAACCTAAGCTGACCCAAAATAATTGTGAGTAGTTAGACATACATACATATAATCTGAACATACGAGTAATCGGGCTATAACTTGCCAACTTTGTAGGATTCGTTGATTCCGAAAATATATTTTAATTTTTAAAAATGTGTTGAGAAATCAAAAAGCATAATATCTAAAAAATTATTATATTTTGACCATAAATGAATAAAGCAAACACAATTGAGATGAAATTAAATGAAATTTTATATTGTAGTAAAAGATTCAATTGTAATTAAAAGATAATTCAACTATGTAAAGTTAATGAATCATAAACTTCAATTAATCAGCCTAACTAATTCATTATCCTTATCGCTTACATTTTATTACTTATATTTCCTTCCACAACTACATTTCAAATACGTATGTACATGTGTATGTTAAACATTTACATACATATGTGTGTGTGTGTCTGAGTTTAATGGTGCCCTAAACTTCTCGCACTCACCGCGTTCAACTTCTGACCAATTGTGTGCACGTTACTTGTGACATTCATATATATAATATATATATATATATATTTTCATATCTAATAAAATGGAAGATGCATTCATTAATCAATCTTAAACGTATGATCAAACAGAGAAATCATTTGTATACGCTTACACATACTACATATGTACATTCCTTACACAAATGTGTATGGTGGTAGGTATCTTTTGCACAAGCATATATGGTATTTATATTATTGTATATTATACAAATATGCATCTACATATGTATGTATGTTTGTTTGTATGCGTAAGATTTTCTTTTTCACCTATTTATGTGTATGTATAAATATATGTATGCATATGTATATGTATATATGTATATGTATATTATTGTACAATCATCAATTATGTATGTCGAGCTGTAAATCTATGTATGGTATGTATGTATACTTATACACTGACTTCAATTATTTTGCTTTTTCTAAGTAAATATTTTTCTGAATTAAAAATATTCTCTGGTATTTTGTAGACATGTACATATGTTTATATGTACATAAATATGTTTGTATAGGTATATGTATGTATGTGTAAGTATCATTGACCTTTGTTTTGAAACTTTAAGCAATATTATATAATACGACATGTATGTGTTTGAGTATACGTACATATATGTGTGCAACGCTTAATTGCAGTTAAATATTATTTTTTTAATGTTTGCCTCTTTTTTTAATAAATTTATTAGACTTTTTTATAACAGCTTGTTATCATCTGCTTTACAATACAATACTATTGTATAATTTTAATAAAATTATGATTTCGTTATCTATTATACATGTAATATGTATGCATGTATATGCATATGCGTGTGTGCATGAATGTTTGTTTGGGTGTGTATGCATGTTTTATTTCGTTTACTGTTAAGTTACTATTTAGCTTTGGCATGACAATATTTCACATATACCATACATACATACATCTGTCGGTATATCATTATTTATTTATATATTTATATGTATTATGTATGTATGTATATAGACAAAGCCCATGGACGGTACACAAAACACTTAAAAATATTTATGTCACATTTGCGAATATTTTTTGAATGCACTTTTTCTATTATTATTATTTTAAATAAGCAAATATTACTTTGTTTGTTTCCCATTATCTCACAAGCTATTTCTATAGCTTGTACACATTTATGTTTGTATGTATTGTATTTACATTATTGTTGTATTCAGCATACAGTGTGTGTATTATATGTATGCTGTTTATCAATAAGTTTGAAAAATTTTAAAACAAAAAAGTTGCAAAGTTCTATTTCTTTGGGAAAATTTCTTGTTAATTGGCGTTTATATGTATGTATGCGTACCGGTCATTGAAAGCATGGCAATAGAGCAATTTTTCTGAAAATTTTATTTTTCATATTATTTTTTATCTGATTTAGATAAATATAATGCAACTGTTCCTTTCATGGACAAGTAATAAGATTTTTATTTTTTAAATTTAAGTATTTTTGTTGGTAGTTTGATATATAGTTGGTTGCCTTGTTAGATGCACAAATGATATGAATATTTCCATTTACAAGTTTTAGAAAATAATTATTTGAACTATTGTATTGTTTGTTGAAAATTCGTTTTTAGAGTGTTTTTCATAAAATATACATGCATATGCACGTATATTTGTATAGGTATGTGTACCAACATAAACTAATCCTACTTTTATGTGGATTTTCTTAATAAGCAAAAATATGCTGAAACAATTTCTGGTTCATAGAATAAATAATAAAAAAATACATGAGCAGTTTTTTATTATTAAAAAACGACATTGAAACTGGGTTGGATAAATGTTTTGAGAATGTAAACAAAAAGAATTAATTATATTACAAAAGAAATATGACTTAAGTCCGCTAAAACTTAAATGTTCCTCATGTAACTCATGCGCTCCGTCAAACTCTTTTATGGTATACATTATATAAAAGAGGCTTTGTGCTGAATGACTGTAGAATCAACCCGTAGCCTAAACCAATGATAGCCACTTAGAGAGTGTGTTCTGCATACGCAACGGATAAGAAACGATTTTCTGGGATGTGGACCTGAGGCCGGTCTATTCGAAAATCTCTCGATTTTTATAAAAGTTGGCACGTAGGTAGCTCTTTGCCTAAATTAATATGGGAGATATTTTTTCTTCCTGAAAGTGGTCCATTCGAAAAATGTTTATTTAGTAATATTCCTGGAATCGGGTTTACTCAATATGTTGGACATAGACGGCTCTTTGTCTATGTTAATGCATGGAGAGTGTTTTTTTTTTTTTTTTTTGAAACATAGAAAGCTCTTTGCCATGCGGAGAAAAAACGAATAATTTTCTTATTAGAACCATCTTAAAATTCCATCTAGTCATATGTTTAAGGCTTTAGAGGCTTCAAAAAATCCATTTTGTTTCTTAGATCCATTCTAAAACTATCAAATTTTTTGCAACTTGAAGTAAATCTCTCTTTTTAAAAAACTGAATTTTTTCATGCTTCGAAAAATAAGATTTTCCTATTTTTTTGGCATTTTTTAAGTTCATATAGAAATGAAACTCAAAATTAAAAAAAAAACTGGTTCGACTGTTTTAAATGCATCGCACGACCTCCATCACCGGCACCGTTTCAAGAGTTTAAACTGCAGCCGCTTTAGAAAACTCGTCGCAACTTTGGAAAGTTCCAATATTTTTTGATACTAAAAATTTTATTTTGAAACTTAAATATAGTACATTATCGTTTCCCAATTGACTTTACCGCAATAGCTTCCTTCCCTTTCAAAAAAAAATTGCGCGTTTTACGGGTTCTAAAGGAGGCTACTGTCTTAAAAATAAATGCCCGTTTTTGTTGTTTCTTTATAATTTGCCGTATTCACACGATATTTAATAAAATTTATGCAGCATATTTGGGTTATCATGAAGTTCCTTTTTTGGTTTCCCGAATTCGGAAAAGGCGCCGAGGCATCTCTTATATGTACTATATATTTACAAATATTTTTCACGTGTGCTTGTGGCTAAACTCCTTTCAGACATCATAACCGGTTTTGATAAAATGGCGTGTTTGAATTCAAAAGAACTTGGGAATAATTTAATTTATAATTCACCAGAATTGTCACCTGTTTTCAAGTTGTTTATATATAAAAATCTTTTATAAATGTGTCTATGATCGAACTCATGCTGGATTGCGAAGACGATTGTGACGACGATTGTGTGTGTGTTCAAGTGGGCTTAAACACGATTTATATTTACGATTCAATTGATTTATAGGTTTGAATAAAAAGATAAAATATTTGATATATTAAAATATGAATATCAATCTCAAGACAGGCTTAAGAGGAAATATTTTCAGTAGCTTTATCACCTGTTTAACAATTTCAATTTGAAAGAGCATTACATAGCTAAATGGTGGATAACATTTTTGAGAAGAGCTGTCACCTCTTTGATTAATTTAAATTAAATAAAAAACAAATATTAAATTTAAACGACACTATAAAACTGTTCAGATAATGAATTGATCCATATGAGTAGAGCGCAAGATATATTTAAGAAATGCTTAATGCGTATGAGTGTGTCAATTGCAAGGATTTCAATTATATGAATAAAAATGGAGATAATTCAAATAGTTTCTGAAAACATATTTAATTGAAAAAACACTTGAAAATTTGAATCTGAAACCCTCGAAATGCAGATGCCAAAAATTCTAAAATAACACTTTTGGCTTTGAGTGGTTGCCCGATGGAGCATCGAGGACCCCCTCTGATGGAGATTTACGTAGAACTGTTAAACCATGCGGGAGTACCTTGGTATGTTTAAAAATAATTTTTAGTTAAAATGCCAAAAAAAAAAAATAAAAAATAAACAATACTAATAAAAACGTATGAAATAAAAAAAAATATTTAATTGAAATATTAATAATATAAAAGCTATTTTTTAGGATTTCTCAATTTTTTCAAAATTTATTTTGGTACAGCAATACCCACCGGAGTAACGCTAGTTTTTTATAAAAATAATGTTGGTCAAATATCTTGCGCTGTATAATAAAATAAATATTAAATTAATTAAAAAAAAAAGCAAGAACTGGTGACTGAGTTTCTGAAAGCGAGCGGCTTTTATGTTTTTCACTTCAAATAAAAAAATAAAAAAATAAAAAATAGCTTACCAATACTTCTCAGTTAAGCCATTTGCTTACATACATAAACATTTTTATACCTCAAATAGGATTTGTTTTTTGTTTGTTTGTTTGTTTCTTTTCAAATATTTATATTTTTAGGCTTAAGTATTCAAGCAAGGATTTATGTCATCTGCCTGTCGAATGGAATGTGTGTTTGTTGGTCACTTAGAGTTTGAGTGACAGGACAAGTGAAATATTAAACTTTACTTTTGTTATTTATTCACAACTATTTTTAAATAAATTTGGTTATTATTTTTGAGGTCAATTGACAATGAGCGCAAACTTGACTTGACTTTTCTGTTTTGTGTGTAAATATTGTATGGTATATTATTATTATTTAGATATTTTCTGTATCTACATATGTATAAGCGAGACTTTATTTTCTTTTCAATAAACACAAAATTGGCATTTATTATGGCTTAGCTGCATTTTATGGTACATATTTTAGTTTTTTTTTTTTTGTTTATTAAAATTTTGATTATTCACAACTGCGAGTGGGGCACAAATTATATTTGCTCTGGCCATAGTGTTTGTTCTTTCGAAGTACAGTGCGTACACTGCATGTGTATGCGGAGTGCTAGTGTATAAGTAATTTTTGTTTGCACATACATATATTGTAGTAAATAAATGACTTTCAAAGTTATGTTTGTGTGTGTGTGTGTGCGTGTTCTCTTGTTCTTGTCTTTTTCTTTTTTTTGTTATTTTGTGCTTTGTGTGTATTTGTTATTGCATTTTGGGTGCGTATTTGTATAAATATATATGTGTTTGTGTGTGTGTGTGTGTTTGCGTTGTATGTGTTTGTTTTATTAATAATCTTCTTGCTTTTGTATTTAATTTTTATATATTTTCTTTTGGCTTTTCATTAACATCGTTTCGTTTTTCTTTGCATTTCTCTTTAATTTTTTTTTCTTTTTGTTTCATTAGTTTGGATTCTAGCTTGTTTTTAATTAGTAGCCCCACACCTGTTAGAAGTAAAAAAAGAGAAAAAAGAAGAAGCACACAAATTATTATTCAACACTTTGTTAGACACATAACATTGAATTTTGCTTTTTGTGTTAGAATATTAGTGAAAATATTAGCTAACAAAATAACTGCGAAATTTTTAATTTTAAAGTAGACTATTTTTTTTAATAATTACTAAAGCCAATTAAGTGAATTGTGTTACACAAGTAATTTTTTGCGAGTAAAAAAAATAGACATAGTGAAATGAATTTCATTATTTGTTTGAATTTAATTTAGTAAATATTTTTCATCACTTACCGGCAAACCAGCTTTGCCTGAGGGACCAACTGGCCCAGAATCGCCACGCATGCCCATAGGACCCTGTTGAAAAAATGAAAAAAATTTAGTTTTATTGAATTATTTCAAATTTTCAAATTGTAATATATTTTTTTCTACTGGCCACTGCCTAAGACAAGTGTGTGAACATTTGGAAGCTGATTGAATAATAGAAACTAATAATTAGCATTTTTATCTTTTTTTCACCTAGATTTTGTGTTTTTACGCTGTCTAGCTAGAGAAAAAAATGCAATTTTAGTTTTGTCTTTCTTTAGTTTTTTATCAAATAAAAAGTTTAGCTGTTTTTAGCTCTGTTTAAATTGGGGAAATTTCACATTCTTTTTTAACAACTCTTAACTACTCGTAATAAGTTTAAACGTAGCATCAAATTTTTGATTGGTGAGTTTATGTACGTACTTATATTATATAATATCTTGTTCGGACTGACATTGAAAATAGGTTTCCGTGGCAAAAAATGCAAATTGCAAATTGATGGTTACTCTACACTAGACAAGGCTACGTAGAGGTGAAAGCTGTACTGCCTCCATACTCATTACAGGAGTGCTGTCTTGAGCCCTTGCGCTGGCCCTAGAACTTCTTTAACTTTTTTTCGACAGACCTGTATGGGAAATTAAAGGCGAGTCTTGGAGAAACTACAAAGGTCACGCCCGAATACTTAATTCGACACCATTCTGGGAAAAAGTGTTCTACACCACTACTGTTTTCTGTTGAGGAACGAATGGGAAAACGTAGCCATTCTGGATCAGAGATCCACGCTCAACTTCACTGACTCGATGACAGAGTGGGCTGCGGAGTTCACTACGAACCACTTGCAATATACATGAACCTGATAACTCCTAACCACTGCATCCTCTTTTATGTTAAACTAACTGCAATAACGGAAGCCGCTTCATGGCAACTCAACTCTAAAACAATATCTCAGCCTTTTACAATATATTCCGACAGCCAAGTTACCATTAAATTTCTTCACTGTAATCACACCACCTCAAAAGTGGCAATAAGATTTAGGGATATCTTAAATAAACTCTCGACTGTATACGAACCGACAGTGGTTTGGCTCCTCGGGCATAGAGACATCCCAAAAAATTGCGTGGCTGGCGAGCTAGCAAGCAATTGGACAATCCTAGCCGCTGTAAACTCTGCACACAATGCGGGCATACCTTTTTCCTCAGTCTTCACCAGCAAGGCCAATAGCAGATGTCAGCGTAAAATCACATGTGATGTGACCAGGCAGATCTGCCCACTGATCGATACAAAAAGAACTAAGTCTCTACTCCTTCTAAACATAATTGACACGAGCAAAACAACCGGCATAATTACTGGCCACTGTTTGTTGGGGACTGCAGAGACATAGACGGGAATTAGTCGGTATAGCACTACCTCTAGCCACTGCCCCGCCCTAAGTGCGGCTGGACATCGCTTTCTAAATAACTTCTACTTTGACAGCCGTACATATAAAGCATCAGCAAGTGCCAAGAATCTTATGTGTTTCATTAAACAAACCAAGAGGTTTCAGCATTTAGAAGGGTGAAAGGAAGACCTTCTATAGATCCCCCCAAAGGTATTACAACGGGACAACAGGCCTAATTGCGCTCGATTGAGCAACCTAATCAACTTACTAATTGACCATTTAAAAAAATTATATAAATTATTTTTAAAAACATTATCTCCTTACTTTATCCAAAAAAGATGGCAACCCTTCTTATCACCTATAACTTTATAGTTTTCCACTTACCGGTAAACCCATTGGCCCTTGATCGCCCTTTTGTCCTTTCTCACCCTGAAAGATATTGAGGTTAGGTGATAATAATGACACTTTTTTTTTGTTAAGATATACAATTTCCTTATCGAAAACTTACCGGATCTCCTTTGCGACCATCCAAGCCACGTTCGCCATGCTTACCTGGCTGACCGGGTGGTCCCATAGGGCCTGGCGGACCAGGTGGGCCATATAGCTAACAAAGAAGAAATTAATTTGAATTATTTTTTTTTTTTACAATTGCATTGAACTTACATATTCAATTGTTGGCATGTGTGGCTGATCCGACATGCCTTCATCTTGTCGTCGACGCATTTTTCTATACTTCTAGTGGAAATGTGTGATCAGTATAATGTTTTATATATTTGAAAATAAGCCATTTTCATTCATGGTATATATACTCACTGAATCGCCACGATCACCTTTGTCACCTTTCACACCGGGATAACCTGGTGGACCAGGCAGGCCGGGTGGACCCATTAGACCGGGCGGCCCAATATCGCCACGATCTCCCTTTTCACCAGGTGGACCCTGATAGCCGGGCAGACCAGGTGGTCCTTCAATGCCCGGCTCGCCAGGCAGACCATCCAAACCACGTGGTCCCAACGAACCAGGTTCGCCAGGCTCACCCGCATCACCCTTAGAGCCATCACGTCCATCACGACCGTCCTTGCCTGGCATGCCCGGTGGGCCGGGTGGTCCGCGTAATAACTGTACCGGTGGGTCATCGTAATCTTCATCTTTAGCGCCGCCAGGACCGAAAATCTAGAGCCATAAAATTGCATTGCACGTTGTTTAGCGAAATATATAGAATTTTCATTCCAATTTAAGTTGTGTTTGAGCGCGATGTAGCAGCGACGTGAGCAGCGTGTGAATAAAAAGAATAATTTTATGAAGTGGCAACTCAGCGCATGTTTGGCATTTGAAGGCGCGGTTAAGCGTTATGAAGTGCTGTGCAGTAAGCGCGCGTGTTCATGTGCACTTGCAAGTACGTGTATATATGTATTGTATATTCGTACCATAAGTGCTTTTGTGTGTGTTTTTGTGTTAGACTGCGCGTAAGCCTGTGAGGCTTACATCTACATACTTAAGTGCTTACCTATGCACTTTTACTGTTATTTTGTGTCTACATAGTTGCAACATTTCATTTTGTATTTATGCTCTCAGTTTGAATAACTTCTCCATTTTCGCATTTTAATTTAAGATAAAACATATTAGCACTACACAACACAATAAAAACCCAACACCTACGAACACTACAAAACGTACTTAACTATCAACTACGATAATAATAATAAACGTATAAATATTAAAACGGTGAATATCATGTGTACAAATATACGTGTACGTACTTACCAATTTGAATTGTCTGTGAGAGAGCTTAACAGATTTAAGCTTCTTAGGTGTATGTATATGTGTATGTGTGTGTGTGTGTGTTAGTTCCATCTTACCACAATCTGCAAAAGTGCGCATTTGTGTGCGTATGTGTGTAGATAAATTGCATCCAACTGCAGTTATCCTCAGATTATTTACTTACATACAAATTTACTTTACTTATAAAAAGAAAATTCTTTAGAATGATGCACTCTGTGCAGCAATCTATGGTACACTGGTCAACTTGATTGTAACATCAAAGGCTGAGAATGCAAACAGTCGACGCGAAGAATATGAAATCAAAAGCTTTTTTTTAAATAAAATACAACTACTTATTTCATTCAAATTTCTAATTTAGTTTGCAAGGTCTAAAAGTTAAGGTGTATATTATACCGATACAAGAATAGAAGAAATTATAATATATTATATACTATAAATATAAATATAATTAAGTAAATGTTTTGAGCAAAGCAGTCAATAAATCAATCATTAAAACTGAAAAGTAATAGTTGTTAGCATCACAAAAAATGAATTAACGAGCTGCGAAATATATTTCAATTTATTCCCTTAAATGTCTTTAAATCAAGGCTTCACCTTAAACTAAACATTTCAATTGATTTGGTTGAAACATTTGGGAATGTTATCGTTAAAGCAAATTTTATTTCGTTTTTACCCGAAACGAAAAGCTGTCGTTAATGTTAAACCGTTAACAGATAATGTTATAACACAATTTTTTTTGCTCACAGGGTACCTTTGGTTCATTGAAATGAAATTGCAATTGGTTTTGAAGTGAAAAATATATTTCAAATAGCTGAACTTTTTATTTTGCTGCAGCCTCTCAGAGCGAGCTCTGCGTCGGACCCTATTGCTTCGATAGCTTCACAAATACAATTTTTTTTGGAAGAACGTAGCCGTGTTTTTTTTTTTAGTAATTTAGTGCGTATTTTTAAAAAAGTGTTAGAAAAAGTGTGCCGCTTTCACAAGAAATTAGTGAAAAAATAAATCCTTATCCAAAGACCATAATTTGTAGATCACAAAACTTTTTGCTTTTCTGTTCTGGGTCTCATCCTTTAGAATAAATCGGCCCTTCCGTGGACGCCTTTCAAAAAAACATGGATTAAATAAGTCCATTATTATCATCGTCATTTTGTAATAAAATAATAATTAAAGAATATTTTTTTATAATTCAATATATGTTCAATGAAATGGTTGGTGTAGGATTTCTATTCCTTTTCTCATATTCCTACAATAAATTTTTAAAAGTTAGTCTATTTTTCAACCTCTTTTCAACCCCTTCACTTCGCTATGTGTGCTGTTAAAATCATATCAAGAAGCTTTTTAAAATTAATATTAACAATGAGTTGTTACAGTTTCACCGTTAAGAGTTTCTGCAGGCCTAAATAGACAATCTTTTACAAGACTATAAGTTTAGTGGCGTATGCCGATTACATTGATATCATCGGCCTTAACAACCGCATCGTTAGTTTTGCCTTCTCCAAGCTTGACAAAGAAGCGAAGCGAATGTGTCTGGTAGAGAACGAGGACAAAGTGAAATATCTTCTGCCATCTAATAAACAGTCGGCACACATACGGCTGGCTTCCACGTCATTGTTGATAGTCATAACTTCGAGGTCGTAGATATTTTCATCTATTTAAGGATCAGCATTCAAACCAGTAAAAATAATTCAGCCTGGAAATTCAACGTAGAATCACTCTTGTCAACAGGTGCTATTTTTAGCTGACTAGGCAAATGAAAAGTAAATTCCTGTCTCGATGAACTAAAACCAAACTCTACAAATCACTCATCATTCTCGTCCTACTATATGGTGCAGAAGCGTGGATGATGTCGACATCCGATGAGTCCAAATTTCTATATCCTATTTAGTACAACAAAAATAGTGTTAAGAATAAGTAACTATTATTAAAGATGCGAGGTGGAAAACGAAGTAAGTGATCACATCTTAACTTAGCTTCTGATCAACGGCCGGAATTAAAATCCCAAGAGACACAACCAGAATATCTGAATCTTCTGATTATTGTCAACTCGAACGAAATATAACAAGTGAGTACTCTGATTCGGACTATAGGTACAGAAAAATTGAAAAGGTATATTTTTGAATTATTCGTGAAAGATATTTTAGTTAATTTTTTAATTTTGTCATTTTGTCGTTATGAGTCATTTCCTAGGTAAAAAAAATCTGATAACCATGTCGAGCTTGTTGAGTGTATGTCACTGAGTTAGGGTTCAACATGAGGGTAAAAATCCACTTCCTGCATTCGCAGTTGGATCGGTTTCTACAAAAAATCTGGATGATTTTAGTGTTAGAGTTAGCAGAGTGAAACAATTTCTTTATGGTCTACAGACAAGAGGATTACGTTATAAGGGGTAGTGAAGCTCACAAATAATAGCAGACTCCAGGAGTTTGCAAAAAAATCTACCTAAAGTCGCCAATTCAAGAGCATCAAACAAAATATCATTTGATATAGAAATTTTCCTTAAATAATGTATCAAATTTCAATATCTTTTTTTGTCAAAATAATAAACCGCGGTAGCCGAGTGGTTAGCATTGCGTACTGACATTCGGAAGGCTCGGGTTCAAATCCCGGTGCCACCAACGTCCCAAAAACTATGGAAAATTAATTTAAATAAAAAATTAAGTTAAATTTTCTAATTGCGGTCGCTCCTCGGCTGGGGATGTCCACCCGAGTGTATTTCGGACATGAAATAAAGCTCCTCATAAAAAAACCATCAGCCGTTAGGAGGCGGCTTAGTATAAACTGTAGATACCTTCATTTGTTGTTAGACCAATCCTACTCTACGGCATCGGCTACTATCCTGGGAATAGCAGCACTGCCATCAATTCCTTCCAAAGCACTGCTAACCCTTCTTAACTTTCTTTACAAACGAGCTGTCACGCAATTATATCGAGTACAACTCAACCTTGGAAGAACTGCAGTATAGGACTCACTAAAATATTATCTTTTGCTAAAATGACGAAGGAGTTGAACTACACCACCTTCAGTATGTATTTCGACAATATTTCCTCCACGAGAAATGAATGGGAAAACTGTAACGTACTCGATAAGGGAGTCATAGCCATCTTTACTGACAGCTCAAGGTTAGATGAAAAAATGGACTGTGGAATGTCGATGCTCTCAATAGATATGAGCTTGAGACTACCAGACCACTGGAGCGTCTTCCAAGCGGAACTCTTACCAATCATGGAAGCCGCCGAGTGGCTGCTCAAATCTACGGCTACAAGAGAATTAGTGGCTATAAAACGTAGAAGCAATCTGAACAAACTCTCGGCTAAATGCAACACTACCGTGGTCTGGGTAACCGGACACAGTGACATCTCAGCCAATTGTGTGGCAGACGAACTAGTGAGAGAAGGCACCTTTCTGGCCTTTGCCGAAGAAGCAGACTCAAGATGGCTGAGTGGAATCAGGGGAACCATTAACATAACCACGGGAATAATAACATGGCGGCTGTTTAATGGGACTTCATGGGAACTAGTGATTTTTGCCACAGCTGTAGAAACGAAGCAGAGCAGTGGTCTTCCTCAGGAAACACTTATTTGAATGTGTTGTTCAGCTAGCCTCAGCGAATATTGGAAAACTCGTTGCTTTTACAAGGCACACGAAATGGTTCGAACATTTGAGAAGGTGAAGACAGGAGCCGGACAGTGGTATCACAATTGGCCTAACTAAGCTGGCAATGGACTAGCTGCCGCATCAGCTCAACTATTGACCAGTGCAGTTTATACTAGCTTTTCAGTGATTTTCTAAAACCGATTGATTATTACACAACTTATGACTACTTTTATAGAACCAATTAAAACTTAATAGCCCCGACTATGTTTTTGTTGGTTTTTTTTAATATTAGATCTCTTTTTTTAATTAGACTGTGACTCGTTGCATTTCCCTTGGAAATGCCACTACTCGTATAAGTATAGTTACTGCTATATCAGAGAATGAGAAAATGTTATACGAATATACGGCACATGTTTTTACATAACGTATACGCCACGTCAGACCTTTTAGAATACAATTTTAATTATACATATGTATTTTACGTCTCTCCTTCGTTGCCTGCCACACTTCGTTGCACAATCGGTCATAGGTGGCAAGTAAAATATTTTAAGATATTAAAAATATTGCAGTTATGCCGTTAAGGGCTTTTTGCATACATAGATATAGATACGAACGCATATACTCGAAAATGCAAATACATTTAATACATACTCGTATTACACCGAGATAACTTTTCGCTTTTTTGGGGCAGAAGACAACCGCACGTGACATGAAATAAATTCAGTTTTTTCTGAAGGAAATTTTAATACAACAAAGAAAGGCATTACCTTCATTGTTTTGCATATATCAACGTATGTGTTATATATTTACATATGTACATACGTATGTTTAAATGCATATGCATGTGTATATGTATGGTATATGAGCCACCGCAACAAGCCACATGCAGATAGTGGCAAATTAGTTTCGCTTACTGCAACTTTGTTGCCGCTCAAGTCACCAACGGCATTCCGTGTGATAAGGCCACCAGCAGCAGCAGCAGCAGCAGCAACTGTGACATTGTTGAGGTCGCAAGCTCAAAATACTGTTATTTAAGATTCGTACATACAGTACAAAAAATGTACACTGGCGATCATAAATGAGTGCTTAGATATACAGCATCGTAACGAATTTCACCTTAAGCAAAAAATTTCCTTCGATTCAGTAGGAACACTTGAAAATGGTATCATTAAAGCAGTTATCGAAATATATTTTACTTCGTGTCTACCCGAAAGGAAAAGCGGTGGTTAATGTTAAATCGTTCACAGGTAATGTTAAACGTTAACAGTTAATGTTAAACGTTAACAGATAGTATTAACATTAAAATTGAAATGTGCTGTTAATGTCATTACAAGAAACCATGTCACGAATAATGTTAAACGTTAACAGTTAATGGTAAACGTTAACAGATAGTGTTAACATTAAAATTGAAATGTGCTGTTAATACCATTACAAGAAACTATGTCAAAATTAATGTTACAAACTCATCGGTACGATTTCAACATTAACAATTCCATTATGTTTCGATAACATTTTGGCTTCATTGTCTTCGAGATGGCTTACACTCCTGCAAAATTATTTCGTTATGTTTGGTTTACATGTTAACAAAACGAAATATTTGCATATTTTAAAATGAGTTTAAAAGCTGTGATTGTTTTTCTTAAATAAAAGTGTATCTTACGTGCTTGTAAGTTCTCTTTAACTTTCCATATGCTACACATAATTTATACAAATATATGTAGCTTATTTATTTTAAATAAAATATTCAACTAGGAAATCATTGCAGAAATTGAAGAAAACTACTCCTCCTTTAGTATTGTTCACTAGTGTATATCAAATATGTCCAAGTGTATGAAAGTTTGTAAGGACATGTGACTGCAAGGATGCTGTCGCTTGTTTGCATGCTTTTTTGTGTCAATTTGTGGCGGAGTGCTTGCAAAATTGCTTAGTGTAATTTAAGGAGAGGAAAAAAGAAAACAAAATGTTAATTTACATACATAACTACTTACGTCTATGCAAAGTGCAAAAACAAAAACGTAAAATGTAAAGTTCTAAGAGGAAAATACACAAATATACAAGCAAAGTAGATAGCGCTTAAAATACCAACATAGAACAAAAAATAAATGGAGTATTATAATATTATATATAAAACCACATAGTATTATAGGCATTTACACATACACACTTTGTAGATATAATAATTCGCTTGTATTGATATGAATTCAACGAAAACACTTTTAGCATTGCACTTACAAATATATGTACAATTCCAGTTATTAAAGTATAATAAAGGAAAAAATACAGAAATAATAGATTTAACACATGAATACAAGCATGCAAACAAACTAATGAGTGATAAAAGCTTTTTACAGCTATATAGCAGTATTAACCCTTTCGACCCCAGTGTTGCATATAAGCAACTTCTTTTTTTAATATCTTTTAAAATAATGTAAAAACAGCAAACGATTTTTAGTGTTCAAGAAAAGCTTAGTTTTTGAAAAGTGCAAGTGAAATATTTATAAAAATAGTGTTGCAGTTTTAAAACTAAAATTTAGTTAGACTGCAGGAAATTTTTATTGTTTATAAGTAACTTCTCATATACTTCTCGTTACCAGGTAGGTGTCAGATCCCTTAATTAGGATCATATGAGCACAAATATAACAAAAAATAATATTTCGTCTATGTGCGGTCTTGTAAGGGTTAACGATTTCTCTACACAGCAAGACCTGCGTTGAGGGAAAATAATAAACAAACTCATGAATCAAACATACATTCTAACAAGCTTATCAAACAACAACTGTGAATCGTACACATTTCTAGTCCAATGGTGATATGTTAAGCTATTCAAATAGGTTGCGAAAAACTGACGAGGTGTATGCATTAGCGAAATAAATTTTTATGGAGTGTATTGTAGAAAGACCAAAGGCCACCGTCAACGAAATGATTGGACCTTATTATTGTGGCTTCAAGCCTTACAAATGCATCATAGACCAGATATTCACCACTTAATCGATATACGCTAACTTTTTCAACGATTTCAAAACTGCTTCCATTAACTCAAAAATAAGCTGCCTTCACAATATTGTGGATGCACTCGGCCTTTCGGCTATTGGGAGTGTAAATTTGAACTAAGCTCCATCAGAATCGCAAAAGACCTTTCCGAGTTGTTCGATACTAAATGAGGTTTTAAAAAGATGATTCTTTATCGTGTTATATTTTTTACTTAAGGCTGGGAAAATAATACGAGAATATAGAATCTTTTACAAGAGCGTGTAACCGCCAGGTTAGTTCTGCTTTTTCCAGGTTGGATAAGGAAGCGATGATTTGGTCTAGTAGCGAACAAGAACAAGATGCAATATTTGCTGTCATCAAACAAACCATCAACGCACTTACGTCTGGAAGGCCAAGTAACTGTTGACAGTCATAACTGGGAAATCTTGACCATCAGCACCAGTAAGAAAAGCCTTGAAATCTAACATAGAATCACTCTTGCCAACCGTTGTTACTTTGTGCTGAGTCGACAATTGAAAAGTAATGTCATATCTCGATGAACAATAACTAAACTCTAGATGTCGCTCAGTATTCTCTTTCTGTGATGAGGTACACAAACGTGGAGGTTGACGACATCTAATCAGACGGCTCTTGAAGTTTTCGAGAGGAAAATTTTGTGGAAAATGTATGGACCCTTGCGAACTGGGTACGTCAAATACGGCAGATGATGGAACGATAAGATGTACGTGATATATCTGGACATTGATTTAAGTTTACTGAGTCAAGAGGTCAAGTGGCCCGTAGTCAAAAGCAGAATCTAAACAATAATGATCTGTATCAACCAAATGTTATGCTGGGATGTTGCATTATCCTTAAATATGCTTATATGAGCATACACAGATTATGTTTGTAATCATGCATGTCTGCAGATACAACAACTTAAATACATATACACGTATATATGCATTATGCACATTCAACTCTGTATAGATAAATATGTATTTGCCATGCAATTTTAAACACATATCTAATATATATAAATATGTATTGGTTAATATAATTTCAAATACAATAACTGAAAGCATGAAAACACGAATTGCTCCATGGAGTCAACGGAAGCCGCAAGAACAAAAGCAATTTCCACACAAAATACGATAAGTTGCATTTTTAGATGTTGCATGTTGTTACTTTAACAAAAACAATGCAAAACTTAAGGACACAGCATTCAATGTATACGTACATATGAAGCTAAAAACACACATATGTTTAGTTCTTTATGCGTAAATGTTTAGCTGGTGGCTAGCGGCAAGTCGTAAACGACAGCCAATGCATTAGCGGCATGGAGTGTTGAAATAAAAGGGGAATTGAGCAATGGTTAAATTGAATGGGAACCAAGAAAATATTTAATATAAAATTTAAGGCATTGATTCCGTATACTATTAACGGTTCTTGGTGTTAACGGTTTTTGCTATTAAGATATACTCTAGTGATTAGATTCGTTTATCGATAGCCAGAATTAAGGTCAGATCAGAGATGATCAACCAAAGAAAAAATACCACTTCGTTTTGTTAATATGAAAAATAAACTTACCGAAATGATTTTGTTTCGTTTAGGCGCCTTGTTATCGAAGCGAAATGAAATTGTTAATGTTGAAAGCACACAAACTCATCGTTAACATTAATTTTAAAATGACTTTTTGCTGATGATATTCACAGTAAACTCCAATGTTAACAATTAACATTATCAGTTTATGATTTAACATCAGCTATTAATGTTAATTTTAAAATGGCTGCTTGATATGATATTAACAGCGCATTTAAATTTTAACATATTCTGTCAACGTTTAACATTATCTGTTACTGATTTAACATTAACGACAGTTTTCCGTTTCGGGTAAAAACGAAATAAAATTTATTTTGATAACTGCTGTTGAGATTGCACGACCCTATCATATGGTCTTCACTTTTATTTGAAATTTAATTAATTTTAATGCATTAAAATATATTGTGTGTTCGGTTTTACGTCCATTCAATGCCTGCAGATGGCACGGGAGAGATTATTATAATTCTTTTTAAATTTTTCGCTGAATTTGAACGAAAGTTAAGCTGTTGTAATTTGGAAAATCGAAAGAAAATATTCAAGTTTGGTTTTATACTTTAACAGCCACCAATTCAAAAGTCTACATCTATCTGTATACATGCATACACGTACATGTATCTATATGTACAAGAATATATAACTAGAATTTAAAGCGGCTAACGCATTCACCACGCATGGTGTCTTGTGGGAATTTGTAGAGTGTGTGGGCGTTGCAAAATTGTTGCTGTTGTTGGCACTTTGGCTTGTGGTTGTGGCTGCAACAATAATTTACTTACTTACTTACTCCACTTCACTTCACTTTATGCAGTAAAAGCGCGTGCCATACAACATATTGCGACGATGCGTGGCATGTAACCAGTAACACGAGTAGCACAAATTGACATGCTTTGTAGCTACATATTAGTGTATGTAGAGTTGCTAGAATTTGTGAAAGTATTTTTTATCATACTGATGCATACATCATTATTAGGTTGGTTCAAACAAAAATTTGTTATTAGACCTATAGAATAGTCTGTAATTTATAGAGGATATATGATTACGTTCCAACCAACATTCAATTTATTGGAAATTCATTTTTCCAATTGCGGTCGCCCCTCGGTTGGGAATGTCAAGCCCTCCGAGTGTATATCTGACATGAAATAAAAGCTCCATCGGCCGTTCGGAAAGGGCTAAGAATAAACTGTAGGTCCCTCTATTTTTTCTTTACGACGAATCTACCGTTTCCAACCTACCGACCAGCCGACTGAGGAGCGCGGTTGAAGGTGACCGAAAACCAAAGACAACCCGAACTGTCCTAAATCCGAGATCGATCGCGAAAGTTTGCGGTTACACTGGCCTCTTACACTAAACAGCTACAGATTTGCTCATTAGCTACTATAAATTACATGAAAAGAGGTGAAGAAAATTGCTTAATTATTTAAAGCACTCAGTAAGTAGGTTTTGATACAGAAAAACGAGTTAGCGGAACCAATGTCGACGGAATGAGTATTAAAATCATTACAAAAACATCTAAAAAGGTACTTTTGTTATGCGTGAACAAAATGAAAATGACCTAAAGTATCTGAGTGATCTTGAATGGATGGCAAAGTTAAGCTCATTAAGTAGGTATAAAATATTGATATCACCTCTTATCGATTTAGTTAAAAATAAAACTCCAAACATCTTTCTTCGAGTATGGAGTGTAGACAGAGTAATGAGCCGTAAACGACTTTGTAAGCAGGGAGGCTCTTATTTGTATCCCAGTTTAAATGAAAAACTCACAACCATATTGATCATGTTGGGATAGACGGACGATATGTCTCCAGTGTTCAAGATGTGCGTACATTCCGAAGACCTAACATCGATATAAGGGAGCTTTGGAGCGGCATCTCAAAGTCACAAAATAACAAAGCGGCTGGAGCTGACTAGCAGAGCTATTCAAACATGGTGGTGAAGAGCTGACCAGGTGCATGCAGTACGAGCTATACGATCATATTGACATAGTCCAGCGAATGAAGAGACAGTAGCTACGCTGGCTAGGTGAAGTCGTCCGAAACGATGAAACCACTCCAGCGTTGGAAATATTCGGTGTAGTACCCGATGGAGGAAAACATTAAGACGGATACCATAAATTGGGGGAGAAGCTCAGTCGAGCAGTTACAAAGCGTCAGTCACATATATGATTACGTATTTTTAACATATGTATGCATGATATAAATTAAACTATAGATATATTTTCAATATTATATTTTCGTTCTACCCTAATCAATGAAGAAATGTATGTACTCCTATGTATGTAGAAGTACAAGTATTTAATTATTTCAGCTCTATGCATAGTATTATAATTTTTTTCCTCTCTTCTCTCTTGTTCGTGTTGTTGTTGCTTTTGTTTGTTGTGTTTATGTATTTCTTTAGCTGATGCTGTCATTGTCTCTTTGGCATTGTATTGCTGTTGCTATTGTTTACTCCATTTATGCAAGTTGATGCAGCAGTTGTTGTTGTTGTTGTTGTTATTGTGTTTACTGTTTCGGTTTACAATGAATTGTTGCTAATGCGGCAACATTTTGCGGTATTCTGTATTTAATCTTTTCATTTTCATTTTCATTTTCCTCTTCTTTTGAAAAACGCAAGCTTTTTCGCACTTCCGTATCCTGACGGTTGTTACACACATACTCACGCATACATATATATATTGTTATTACCATGTACAAACATATATATGTATATATTCTGATGTAGCTGCAAAGTTTTGTATACAATATTTGCTGAAATTAGTAACAATTTGTGTTGAATTTGCCAACAACAATGAAATTATGTTTTTCTTGTTTTGGTTCACAAAGTGCAAAAGAAAACCAAAAAAAAACTGGAAAAATGGTAGGATTTTTCGCTATAACTATGCTCACATAGATATGTACATATACATAAGTACATTGCTTTCATCTGCACTCTTATGTCAGTGTGTACGTGTTGGTGTAAAGTGCTCATTTCCCGGTAACCATATTCCACGCACGTGTGCTTGGAGAACAATGCCGGCCCCACAATCGTGCATTCCCAAAAGAAGTTTGTTAAAAATTCGTACGTACAAATTATATGAATTTTGCTTGTTTTTTGTTTGCTCATTTGATTTGTTCTTTTTTTTTGTTGACTTAAAATAATGAATAATAATCGAAAAACGAAAAAAATTCACTTTTTCATTTACTATTAAAAAAAAAAAAAAAGAATTAGCATAATCAGTAGAAAAAAGGAAAATTTACTTTGTGAATATACTCGTTATGAAATATTCATTAAATATTTCTTAAATATACATTTTAAGGAAACAAAAAATGTGAATAATTAAGTTTTGTATTCAAACGCTGAATTTCTAACAAATTTATCTCTCTTTTAAGATATTTAAATTTTTTCTTATTACAATTCAATGGACTCTACTAAATATTTAAATGTCCAATAACAACCACTTCTTACGGCCGCAATATCAGAGTGGTTAATATTGCGTGCTAAAATTCAGAAGGCCAGGGTTCGAGTCCAGGTCTCTCCATTTGTTTGATCAATTTTAAGACGCATACCAAAAATTCGAGGAGAAACTCGGCTGAAATATCGCTGTAGCGGTTACAAGGCGCGAATTATGTATATATATTTCAAAGCTTAATTTTCCTCAAGGACGAAAGATTTGAAAAAATCTGCCGAAATTCGTCATAATATATTTATAATTATTGGGTTGGCCAAAAGAAACCGAGGATTTTTCATACAGACGGGGTTGACAATTTTTTTGAAGAGCTTGTGATTAATTAATAGTATTTTTTCTTTTAACAGTTATAAGCCGTCACTTTTAGCTTGCCTTAGAAAAAAAGTATGAGTAATTTGGTTTATATTTGTTTATTTGGCGTCAATTTTAATATGGAGCCCACAAAATAATATTTACGCCATATTTTACTTTATTATTTCCTTAATGGAAAAAATGCAGCGCAGGTTGCTAAAAAGTTGCCTAATTTATATGGTGGTAATACCTTAAAAGAAACATAGTGTGGAAGTTGGTTTGTCAAATTCCGTTCGGGAGAATTTGCACCCAAAGATAAGCCACGTTGCGGTCTGCCAAGTGAAATTGATCATAACGATATCAAGGCTTTAATCGAATCAGATCATCATGTTACTGAGCGTGAGATTGGACAGAAGTTAAGTATACCAAAAACAACCGTTCATAACCATATACGACGTCTTTGACTGGTAAAAAAACCTGATATTTGGGTACCACATGATTTTAAAGAAATTCATTTAACAAGCCGCTTCAACGCTTGTGATATGCATCTAAAACGCAAAGAGTGTGGTCCGTTTTTGAAGCAAATCATAACTGGAGATAAAAATGGATTGTTTACAATAACGTCAATCAAAAACGATCTTGAATGGCCACGAGCCACTTCAAAGGCTGATATTCACCAAAAGAAGATTATGCTGTCAGTTTGGTGGGATTGGAAGGGTGTGGTATATTTTGAGCTACTTCCAAGGAACCAAACGATTAATTCGGATATCTATTGTGAACAACTGGATAATTTGAATAAATCCATCAACGAGAAGTGGCCAGAATCGGTCAATCGCAAAGGTGTCATATTCCACTAGGACAATGCTAGACCGCCAACTTCTTTGGTCACTCGCCAAAAAACTGAGAGAGCTCGGCTGAGAACTGTTGATGCATAGCCCTGACCTTGCACCGTCAGACTACCATTTGTTTCGATCTTTGCGGAACTCATTAAATGGTAAAATTTTCGAAAATGATGAGGCTATAAAATCGCACTTGTTTCAGTTTTTGCAGATAAAGGACAGAAGTTATATGTGCGTGGAATAATGATGCTACCGAAAAGATGAAAGCTGCATCGTAACGATAAATTTCACATTAAACACAAATTTTCAATCGTTACGGTTGAAATATTTGGGACTGTTATCATTAAAGCAGTTATCAAAATAAATTTTATTTCGTTTTTACACGAAACGAAAAGTTGTCGTTAATGTTAAATCGTTAACAGATAATGTTAACGTTAAAATTGAAGTGTGCTGTTACAATGAGGATGAGTTCGTGCGGTTTCAACATTAACATTCTCATTTCGGTTTGATAATATGGCGTCGAAAGGAAATAAAATTGTTTCGTTAAGTTTATTTTTCATATTAATAAAACGAAATGGCAGCTTTTCGTTAGTGAAGCAACTCTGCTTACAATTGGTACAAACTTTTCATAGAATAAAATGTCAATGACGACATCCTCTTGGACTTTCCAAACCAATCAACAATCGACAAATACTTTGGGAAATTGAACAAAAATGTCATTGAGAATCTCTGGGGTGACGAGAAACCTCCTTTGTGTTTGTTGAAGGGATTTCTTTGATAAACTGAGATATGTACTTCGCTGTTACAGGATAGATATCCTAGTCGAAGTTAGGTCCACGGAACATATGTACATTGAGAACACTGGTGACATGTTTTTACGATTTTTGATCCGACAAGAGCCATGTAGATTGATATATTTGCTCTTCCGGCCTTGGCGAAGTCGATCAACTTCAGGCCGTTTTTGAATGTATCATCATTGAGGGTGTATCTTGCGACTGTTGCTTCAAACATATCTTTTCTACCTACTCTGGCGTCACCAACTACAATTTTAACATCGTACCGGAGGCGCGTTCTAGCTGCTCTTAGAAAACGTTATTGGGCACATCGTTCATCTCTTCTATCGGAGTATTTGCGTAAAGTAGTGACGTGTTGAAATTTTTTGCTTTCATGGGGTTTGTGGCAACACATTCATCCACCGGAGTGAATGCCAGTACTCGGCGATGGCTTCTCTCTCCAACAACAAATCCAATACTAAATTTGCGCTCCTTTCGAGCACATCAACCAGCTGGCCAGCGGTAACTTCCCAATTGAGGGTACGGGCTTTCCAGGTGCATGACCCCATACCCCATATCATGATCCTTTAATCGTTTTGAAGGGGTTGTCTTCAAAAAGGGCGTTTCTCATCTCAGGCTCTATGCTTTTTCATTGGTTTTGTTCTCATTTGTTCCGTCCCAAACCCTACCTTTAAGTGCCACTATAGGTCGTCTCCACACGGAAGTTTGTTGGCTACCCAGAGGACACTTCGCCTAAGAGCAGAAGCCGTGAGCTGCTTAAATCATATGCCCAATAATCATTCCTAGGGCCTCCGCAAGTGAATGGCAGTCAAAAGCTTTCTTCACTTGCGTCTATTTCTAAACAGATCACAATCCTCTATTCATCGTAATTCTCAAAATTTTCTTTCATACAAAAATAAATATTTTATGAAATACAGAAGAATCAGTTCACACTAAGAAAACTATTATTTCCTCATTAGAATGCTGCTTTGTGTATGCCACCCGGATATTTGTAGTACAAAGGAATCCAGTAAAGGAATGTCAAAGGTGTTGGTAATGAATTTCGAAATCAAAAGTCATGCAAATATTCGACCAAATTTCAAACCAATTAACAAAGTACAAGAGTATTTCATTGCATAATAGCTAGCCTACATATAAATGTATGTAGGTATGTATGTATTGACTACTTCAAACAAAAGAATTACACAATGATTGTACGATGACAAGCAATTTAAATTTTTGATTATACAATTTGTTTGCTCATATACATATGTAGGTATGTATGCAAATTGTTGCTAGTTTGTTTGTTTGTTTACTCAATGTATCCAGTGTAAGCAGAACGAAAAAGAATGTGTACATACATAAAGGGTGGTTAAATTTTCAAGGGCCGATGTTGATTTTGAATAAAACACAAACTATTTAGGAAATTATTGAAATTTTATTTTATTATGATATATTGGTATTACTCAATTATGTATGTAACAAAATATCGGCCAAATGAGCGCCGCGACCTCGGCGGCACACCTCCATACGATGGTCCAAATTTTCGATGACGCTGAGGTATAATGGAGTTTCTATGCCGTTAATGTGCCGAATTATCTCATCCTTTAGCTCTTGAATTGTTGCTGGCTTATCGACGTACACCTTTTCTTTCAAATAAGAAAGAAGAGAAAAAAGTCCAACGGTGTCAAATCACATGATCTTGGGGGCCAATTGACATCGCCATTACGTGAGATAACACGGCCATTGAATTTGTTGCGCAAAAGAGCCATTGTTTCGTTAGCTGTGTGGCAAGTGGCACCGTCCTGCTGAAACCACATATCGTCCACATCCATATCTTCCAATTGTGGCCATAAAAAATTCGTTATCATTTTACTATAGCGAACACCATTCACAGTAACTGCCTGACCGGCCTCATTTTGGAAAAAATACGGCCCGATGATGCCGCCAGCCCATAAACCGCACCAAACAGTCACTCTTTGTGGGTGCATTGGTTTTTCGACAATCACTCTTGGATTCTCATTCGCCCAAATGCGGCAATTCTGTTTATTGACGAATCCACTGAGGTGAAAATATGCCTCATCACTGAAGATGATTTTCTTCGAAAATTTTCATAATAAGTCTGGATAACTTTAACACGTTGTTGGATTGTGTATCTCTCCATGGTTCAAATTGAGTAAGTCTGAAATAGAGAAATGTCAAATTAAATTCGGAAAAAAACTTGGCGTTTAGGTGTGGTTCACATTCAACATCGGCCCTTACAATTTAACCACCCTTTACATGGATACAAATACCTATATGCGGAGCTGAACGGTTGTAAGAAGCAAGAATCTATTGCCAAACATTTTTGCCTTCCTGCCGACAGACAGATAACCAAATATTGTTGTTAGGTTAGCTGCAAGGTAATTTTGTATTGGTGTGCTAAATAGTTGCAGAAGTATGCACTGCCATTGGCAATCAAACATGTGAAATTATTTGTTAAAGAAATTATGCTTCTGTATGTACGAGTATAGTACACATGCATGCATTTTTGTACATGAAAATCGAACAGAAAATTAAACAAAAATACACAAAAAAATGTTTGAAAATTTAGATAATAATTCCATTGTGCCTAGAAGTACGTATATATAATGAATTATGCGAGTGATAAATATAAAATATCTAGTGTATTGCGAAATATCAGTCACCACATTAAATTGAAGGTCATAAAAGGAATAAAATCGTAGCTGAGACAAAGACAGGATGGACACAGAAAATAAAATAATAATAAAGTGAGGCCGTTCGAAATTAGGACAAAAATAGACTCAACCTTTTTCGAATTTGCTGACGTACACACACCCTTCCCAAACACACACACACACACACACATTTTTGGCATCACAGGTCCACATCGTTTCGCCCTCAATTCGTTTTTCACTTGCTCGTTTATAATTTTGCGAACAGAATTATTTGCACGCTTCCCCAAACACTCAAACGAAATATATAATTTTGTTCTATTTTTTTTTTAATTTTCGTTGTCTATATTTATAGGGTTACTTGCTCTTTGATCCATAATGTTTCAATATTTGCTTGAATTGAATTGCGTGCTCACTATGACCCAGGGGCAAATTTAATTTGTATAAGGATATTACAACAATACCAACAAAGAAGTACGGTGTAACAAACAAAATATTATAATCAAGCAAGTGAAACAGTGGCGGCAATAAAATTAAAGTAAGGCGAGTATAAAATGCGAAGCGGAAGAAATAAATAAATGGTAATCAAATAGATCGATGGCAAATGCGTAACAAAACAAAAGCGAAAAACAGAGAACCAATTATACCTTTCAGAATTTCAGATTTTCGATTAATACTACAGTTTACCCGCGACTTCGTTTGCATGGAATTTGAAAATGTGTTTAAAACAATTTTAAATTGGTTTTTTTAGTAATACATATTTCACATGTACGAGACAATTTTTTAAATACTTACAACATATAACAATTTCTTTTAAATTTTTTAAGATTAATTTAACATTAAAATAAAATAAAATTGTGATATATTTTTACGAAAACGAAGTCCTATCGCTGTATTTCCTTGTAGACAATATTTTTTTGATTTTTCGTGGGTTGCTAGAATCAACGGGTTACTCTGTGTGCCATGGGGAAAACAGCATTCACCGAATTCAACTCCTGCCAACTGAAGAGTTTTACCGTGAATGCTGTACAAGCAATTTAATTATTGTTATTTAGTAAGGAAATCAACCTTTCCTATTTTAAACAGCAGCTCTGAGAGCTCCGTCAGTAATATCCATATCCTCTCAAATGGACTCTCATATTTTTGGTAGGGCTGAGTTTTTTCACGGCTTAACTTCGTCCGCACGGGCACTACTGGTAAAGTCTGCTGTAAATCGCTTGCCAAAATATAAAGTAACTTCTCTCTCTTAGATAACAGATTACGCAGATACGACCTTTTTTGATGACGTCATTAAACTATTTTGAATTTACATTTGATATTATGGTAAATTCAGTCAAAGAATTTTTTTTTATTTACTATCAAATTAAAATACACAAATTATTAATACTGTTAAAATGGAGTATTACACAACTGTTCTCGCATTTTTTTAGCTAAACAAAATCTGCAAACGGGTTTTAATTAAATGCGGGGGGATTAACAGAAGTTCGCTTAGTTGATGACTTCCAATTTGTTTTTGTTAAATGTAAAATTACCAAATCCTCTGCAATTACTTTATTAGTCTTCCTTTCAAATTTTACAACGATCGGCTAAAATGCAGACGAGAAAATGCAATATAGCTGAGGATATGTCAGACGAAATTCCAACACCAACGCAAACAGAAATTAGCCGTGTGATTCAGCAAACACAAATCTGTCAAATTGCATATGGAATGATTGCAATGTTCTAAGTTGTTCCGAAGATTTCAGGCCGAACATTTTTCTGTTGTCACTGTTGCTCTGGTGAAGTCCAAAATTGACGATGGTATGGAGCCCAACAGGAGCAAACCCACCCGTAAAATCCAAGCAACAAAAATCAGCAACAAAAGTAATGATGTCATGTTTACTTCTCCCGATCTAAAATAGTAGCTGCTATTTCACTGGAGAGGGCTTAGACGCTAACCGCAAAGTGGTATACCGAAGAGTGCTTACCAAAAGTTTTCAAAACTTTGTTGAAA